>CM051025.1:19296898-19399398 GCA_027627225.1 Congeria kusceri | reverse complement strand
TTATTGGTACTTACATATGTACATATTGCTCACATTTGTGGATTTTTTTAACAGTAGTAATTACATTAAATATGTGATGTTTCTAATGTTACGGGTACTGATTTATTTATTTGTGTTTAACAGTTTATTAACTTAACAACAAATATTTCTTGACCAGTAAATAATACAAAATATTACAATATAAAAATAGAGATTGATATTACCGAATATAATAGTTAAATAAAATAAAATAAAAACAATAATTAACAAATACCCATTTTGTATAAGCAGGCTATCTAGCCGGGAATCAGTATCCAAAGTAGGTCTGACAAAGCATGATTTCAGCTGCAATTTGATCTCTTGATCGAGGTTCGGACTTGAAACCTTTACATACACTGTGTCACCTATGTGCACATGTAGTGGGTTACTAGGTAGACGAGTTTGGAAGAAGGGATCACTGTAGACAGAGATGCTAATGCTGTTCACATCGCTTTGCAAATAGTTTGTTGAGATGCTACTCACGGCACCCTTATCGACTACATTGCAATGAACGTTCTCTGTCCAATTGAATTCCTTGGACGATAAACTGTTTTGAGGGGTGAATACCAGCACCAACCGGTTCTCGAATGTGACGAGATTAGCTGAAACCTTTACGATCAAACATGGTTTAAAGCATTGCTCGAAACGACAACATATACAACAGGAATGTTATATTACCTGCATATATAATATATTGAAATTATCAACATCTATAATTTATCGGAATGTGACTGAAAAACAAAACAGTATATGACCTTTCTTTGCGTCAAACATTCATTGAAATCATTGTCGTAAACAATAAATCCATTTCTTTCTTCGCCTTTACAGTGTGTAATTCCTAGGAAAATTTGTAATTCGGTCTTGTAATTCGGAAACAAACGTCGCAACATTGTCAGATTGACCGTTATGTTCCAACTATAATGTGAACATCCAGGGTTGACTGCACTTGACATGGTAGAATCTGAAAATAATAAATACTCTACTGTGCCACCAATATACAATATATGATGTACATGCATAAAACATATGTAAGCATAATATGGCAAAGAGATCAGATATGTTGGGATCATACATACCAATTGATAAACAAGTTGTATTTTCATTTGACCATTTCCCATTGGTGTCACAAAGTCCCATGTAAATTCCTTCCATGAAATAGCTGTAGTTGCAGCTGATAGTGGAATAAGACCCGTATGACGTTGAAGTTGACGTGACATGGCCGTTTGCTGGCGCTTTAGGAGTCCCACAGTCTACAAATAATGGAATGGAGTTAAATCAAGTTACATAATAATTCAATAAAACATATGCTTCTCAAGAAAAAAACTATTGAGAGTGATAGTTAATTGCCATTTATCTCACCTATCAGTTCACAGCTCGGTGCGTCAGTGGTCCACGACCACTGTATACATGTTGCACTGGAATTTCCTACCAGGCGATAGCCTAAGTTGCAACGAAAGTATGCTGTGTTGTGGTCCACAGTTATTTGTCCGTTATTAAGAAGATCGCAAGCTGTAATGACAGTTAAAATACAAGGAAAACACAACATATACCATATTATATTAGAAAAAGGTACATAAATGTAACCGACTTCTCTTTTAGCAGGGAGATTTCATTAGCTCAAATGTAATCATGGTATTGAAAGGAGCGAGACCCACGTTACAATAGCCCAGACTGTATTCTCTTCGCCACGGTACTGGTTCCGCTTATGTTAGAACCAAACGTAGGTGGAATGGTATACCCCTTAAACCTGTGTTGTTTTTTTAACAGAATACGCATGTAGATAAATTTTCTATTCTTACATACACTACCTTTTAATATCTGTATGTTATGAATTTGTAGAAGTCCATCCTTCGTTTCATTAGTACGAACAACAATCTGTAAAAAGATGCGTGCACTTAATTGTAGTTTGTATTATTTATCAGAAACTAGGATCCGGTTAAGAACCAACAAAGCGCGTTGACTTTCTAAATGACACACAACGCACCATGTAAAGGTATGAGACAGGTATTCCAGTTGAATTGCCTACGTCAAGAACTAGATTAACAATTCGTGCATTTATGTGGTATTTACATTTTCAATTATTCTACATGTATTTACAATTCTTCATGTTGTGAAATTTGGGGACTATTTATAACCAGCGTTTTGAAAACTTCCCAAGTTTAAAGTATACGTTAATTTTTTTTAATGTTAGACAAGGCAACTGTAATTATTTTTTGTTTGTATACTATTAAATTCCCACCCTGAAATCTCGTTCTTCTGTTAGAATAACAGTTTCGTTTAGCCATCCTTTATCTAGTTCAACGTAGTTCCAAAAAGATTTAAGATCCTTGGTTGTGTTGTTCGCTTTTTCCACGGTAACATGCAGTTCTCCAGCGAAAAACGTGTGTTGGAAGCTAATTAGATACAATCCAGGTGGAAGGGTGGGTGATATCATTGTGAAGCTGCTATTGGATTGCACTGACGTGTTATCGTGGATCACTATATAACAGGAGGCATCTACAAAATATGGTTATGTAAAGGCTATATGGTCATTATATTGTCATGCTATTCATTCATTAATTTAGCCTAGACTAATTTAACACGTTCACGCAAGAGTCGAGCTTTTCTCTGCGAAACTAAACGTTTGTAAAATCAAATTTATCGTTTGACTCATTATATTTAATACATAAACAAATAACATATCAGTTCCAATTTCGGGAAGTTGGGAATTTCTGTTTCATATTAATGTACATACCGTTTAAATTATCCTTATGCACCAACAAGCCATGGCCATCAAGAGAATAACTGTCATTTCATTTCATATCGAATATCAAATGTAATGCTACCTCCCAATGACAGCACGTGTGAAATGTTGTCACATCCGCACGTGTTATTGTCTGCATATGTACAGATTGCTTCTGGCACTTGTAGAAACACGGTTTGAAGAACACATTCTTGGTCTGCATTACGCCATTTCCCATTTTCGCCGCACGTAGAAGTAATATTGCCAGACAGTTTGTAGCCCGGGAAACAGGTTATTGTTACCGTAGAATTATATATAGTAGGTCCAGTTGACAGATGAGTATTCTTTGGCTGGTGAAAAGTTCCACAGTCTATTTGAACAGACAGAATTTCATAGTACACAAATGATTACTATTATCAGTGATCATGCAAGTTTTATAGTTATCATTTGTTTATAAATTTCTGCCGTGTATACAGCAGATTAACAATTCTCTATGTGACTGCATAACTTGAAATATAGTGTCTCATTTCGTACTATACATTATTTTATACACTCTAATTTATAAAAAAATAAAAACATTAACAAACAAATAATGCTTATTAAATGTTACATGCACGGATACTGTCATAATTAAATGGTTAAATATAAAATACACTGCTCATAGTGTCACATTTTATATTTTGTAAAATTTTAGGTACATTGATAGATACTAGTGTCAATATAACATGTTAAATGTAAATAAAATTGATACCATTTTCGCCAATGAAAACTAAATTAATGTTCGTGAATTGTGGTTTTTGACAATTTTCGTCGCGTGATTTAGAGAAAATTCGTGACATCGCTAGCGAGCGCTCTGCGCTTCGCGATGAAATTGGTTTGACGCATATTGCAAACTGTGCAGGTTTGGCGTGGCGTGTACTGCATTTTGTATTGTCAATTTAGAAGAAGAAACTAATTAGTACAACAATATTATATAAATATTTACTTCCTTCAAAGTGACAGTGCGTATTGTCAACCCGAAGCAACACTGTCGACCGAGGCTTTAAACGAGATCGACAGTGTTTGTCGAGGGTTGACGAGACGCACTGTCACCCTCAAGGAAGTCAATATTTATTTTATTATACCGTACAATCCCGGATCATTTTGCGTACCGGGCGACATAGCAGTAGCGGGCGACATATAAAAAAAAGGAAGCTTTTCAGATTAACAAATGTGAATGTTTAACAGAATTAATCGTACCTATCAGTTCACAGCTCGGTTCCTCAAAGTTCCACGCCCATTGTGTACAGTTTGCACTGGAATTTCCTACCAGACCATAACCTTCATTGAAATGAAAGTACGCTGTGTTGTGGTCCACGGTTATGTGTCCGTTAGTTAAGTTAAGAAGATCACAAGCTGTAGCCACAGTTCAAATACGTAAAATACTTCCTAAATATGCTTTTATTTGTAAAACCTGAAGCCCTAATGTAACTAAGTGCTACTGAACAATTAGGTAGGTAGTATTGTGCCCAAGCTCAAATGCAATGCAGCAACGTATTATTTTCGTCGCTCTAAACAATACCAACTATGGAACGGCAGGCATTCTCCATATATGTATAATCTTTACAAACATTTTTGGATTCATTTCTTCAAATAGTTAAATTACATAGTTTGTCAATAATTGTTCTTGAGTATTGACATTGTATTGTAGAAATACATTTTAAAATCAGCTTTTAAATTCAATTTAAATAATTCTGAAAATAAAATCACGACATTGAAATTAAACAAATGTGTGTGGTGTTTTATATTCTGTTAACCTTGTATGCGCTTCGTAACCAACCCAACTGTAGACAATTTATCTCCGTTACACACATTACCTTTTAATATCTGTATGTCATAAATTCTGAGATGTCCACCCTTTGTGTCATAAGCATGAAAAACAACCCGAAAAAATATGCTTTCATTCAATTGTATACTGCATTTCTGAAAAGGAACGCTGCAAAATATGAAACTAGCATCCACTATCTTCGAGGACGATTAAATAAACCCGTCGAATGGGCAAAAATTCGAAATGCTATTTGAAACAGTTCGTTTATTTTAGATAATGTAGTTTCGTTTGAAAGGTATGCATACTTTTTGCATGCATTTTGAATACGTCTCTGGTTTAAAATTTACATTCTGCTGCATTAGACATGAAAACTGTCTTTAATTTATATTTGAATACAAGTAAAATATTACTGAATTGTAATTCCTACCCTGAATCTTCTTTCTTCTGTAAGAATCACGGTTTCGTTCATCCATCTTTGATCTCGTTCAATGTAAGTTACATCCTTAGTATTGTTGACATCTGTTTCAACGGTAATTTGCAGTTCTCCAAAGGAAAACTTGTGTTGGAAACTAATTAAATATAATCCTGGTTGAAGGGTGGGTGATGTCATTGTGAAGCTTGTATTGGAATGTACTGACGCGTTATCAGGGGTAACTATGTAACAGGAGACACCTACAAAATACGGTAGTGCTAAGGTGATGGGGCAATTATTTGATCATTTATGCAGAGTATACTTTAAACTACATAGTATGAAAAAATCACCACGTGGTAACAACTAACAAATATAATTCTCCTCGATATAACTAACCACTTGTGCAACCATATTATCGCATAACTTCATTTTGTTTATGGACTAATAAAGTAGCAGCCAAGCTACCTACCTGGGGGAGAATTTTATAATTTTAGTAACACACTAATTTAGAAACCTTATGAACACAAATGTGAGACACAGTATCCTTAGATCTTAAGTTTTATTCTAGGTATCTACTGCATCAACAAACCTTGGCCACTAAGAGAAAAACTGTCATTCATTTCATGTAGAATATTAAATGTAACGTTTCCTTCCATTGGTAGTGATGGTTTGGAAATGTCACAATTGCATGTATCATTGTCTGCAAATGTGCAACTTTCTTCTGGCACTTGTAGAAACACGGTTTGAAGGACGCATTCTTGGTCTGCATTACGCCAATTCCCGTTTTCTCCGCACGTAAAAGCACTATTTGCAGAAAGTTTGTAGCCCGGGAAACAAGTTATTGTCACCGTTGAATTATATGTAGTAAGCCCAGTTGACAGGCGGCTTTTTCCTTGGCCTTGAGAATGGTCCACAATCTATGCGAATGTAAGGAAATTTCTATGTTAGATACTAATATTTCGAATGTAAGATCGATGTCGGAGCGTTGGAGAGTAAGTTTAAAATTTACATTACATACAAATTAATGCATCTCAGTAATAAGTGTAAGCAAAATCAATTAATTTATTACTATAATAAAACATATATAACTAACACTTACCAACAGGTATACATAGTTGACCAGTACTGCTCCACTTTCCATTGCTGCTACATGTAGAAGTGCTGCTTCCACCGAGGTTGTATCCAGTGCGACACGTGACCGTTGCTATGGACCCATATGTGTTGGCAGTTGTTTCAAAGATACCATTATACGGTTTGTGAAATGTCCCACAATCTGTCATAAAGTAAGATATATTATCTCTTAAGAAACGTCGTATTTTTGAACATTTGGTAAATCATAACATATATTAATATAACACACACACACACACGCACGCGCGCGCACGCACGCAACGCACGCACGCACACACACACACACAACAAATGAACCTACGGTAAGCACTCACCAACTGGTGTACATGTTTCACCATAATTGCTCCACGTTCCATTGCTGTTACATCTGAAAGTTGAGCTTCCTTGTAGAATGTATCCTGTATGGCACGTGATCGTTGCTGTAGATCCGTAGATGGCGGCAGATGACGACACCGTACCATGCGATGGAGGTGGTAATGGTCCACAGTCTAACAATACGTTTACGTTGCAGCAAAATTATTTGCGCGTGGGCACCAAAGCATATATAAAATGAGATATAGACAGTCAATGCACTAAAAATTAAATGTGTTGATGGTTTGAATTAACTGATATAGATACTTAAAATTAATTAAACTGAATGAGTAAGTATTGCATTCAGAATACATTATCTATGGTAATGTTAAATACATACAAATCTAGGCTTTACCAACGGATACACACGTTTGTCCAGTATGATTCCAGTTTCCATTGCTTCCACATTCGGCAGTGCTGCTGCCATGAAGTTCATACCCAACATGGCACGTGATTGTTGCGATAATTCCGTATGTTGTGTTGGTGATATATACGTTCCCATGATGAATAGTGTAAAATGGTTCACAGTCTGTCAGAGAAGATAATAACTTCCAATGTACAGCATTCCTAACCAGAAACATACAAAATAAGTGAATTTAAAGGTGAATTTGCAAAACAATATGACCAAACTTGCACATATATTATTTCAGTGACATAAGTATTCGCCTATACAAATTGTTAATGCATTTCGTATATTACCGACTTCACAGGTGCGTATCCAGGGTCACATTTGAAATTTTCTGTAATGTTAGGTTTTTGTTGTTACACAATGAAAACATGACATACATAACAAATGGTAAAAACACTTTGTACAGCAACTAATTATCTTGTTTGAAATCGACATGGATTTGAGTTAAATTGCACTTTGTTTGTAAGTGTAACATAATTATAAATGTTCCCTAAGGGTCTTTCAAGAACAGAAACGTAATGAATATATAATTATAATGAAACAGTTAAATTATTATAAGACATTAGTCAAATGTATATGTAAATGTATATTTTTATACAGTTTTTTGATCTCATTCATAGCTATCTCTGCATTATCTGAAAGTATATACTCAATAACAATACTTAAAACTGAATGTCTAAATAGCATTAATAGCATACTTTAGCAATGATGGAAGAGTAATGTCCCTTTAATTGCTAATTTCTCTATTCAGCTTCGCTAACCTTCTATGCGGTTTGAAATGTCGTTAGTTTTAGATTAGGTACATGCAACGTATTAACCCACCTACAGTTATGTTGTCAACACCAGCTAAAGAATTGCTTGCCGTTTTGGAAACAAATGTGTTTCAATGTTATTTTAACAGGATATAGTATAACATTAAGGGATAATGAAAAAAAAATCCAAACAAAATCAAGTAGATCTATTTAGAAATCTAACTTACATTTCAATTCATTATTTCAAAAACAAACTTAATCTTAGTGGAATTAGAATTAATATTTCTGCGAATTAAATGCAATGTAAAGAATTGTATTTGCACTATAGCAGTTATATTTAAGCGCATACGAATACTGTATTTCAAATTGACCCTCCGTTCACGTGTATGATAAAAACATGCAAATGATAAAATAAGTTCGGGTTACAGACAAATACATGTATCCTAAGACGCATCACTAAGTAAATAAACATAGGTTTTGTAACTACATGTGCATAGATCTAGTATGATGTTCGGTGGTCGTAAATAAAGTCCCAAAAATATATATTAACTATTGTGAAGGCAACGTTTTTTATTAAAAGCCAATGTGACTCCTTGTACGCTTATGTATACATTGCAGTGTTTAACCGTAGCCTTTATGTTGGTTCGAAACCGAACTGAAATAATTTTAATTCACAGAATGCCGTTCGATGTTATTGCATCATACCTTTTCTAGGGTTGACAATGTCAATGTCGTACATGCTGCCATTTTATTTTTATTTTATTACAGCGAATAAAATTGAGTAAAAAAGCTAAACACATGCTTAGTTCTGTCCATCAAGATAGAAGAAAGCCTTTCATCTTCAGAAATACTCGCAAAATATTTTTCTGGCATTAACTTTGAAGTAAAACACTTGTTAACAAATTGAATAGTGACGTCACGACTGTATAATGTCACGCCAAGGGCGGCAATTGTTTTCATGATATTGCCAAAAAATTGCTCTTATATGACATTCAAAATGTAAGCGCGGTCACACGACCTGACAGTCACTTTCGCTTGGTCACGTGTCAAAAAGGTTGAAATGTTTTGACTGTCGAAATACCTATTTCTCGGGTAATTGGAAGTTATCATAGTAGACAAAAGTGAGGTATCATAATACTAAATATCATCATTTGAATATTAGAGTTAAATATTAATTAAAAACTCCAACGTTTCAAGGGTACCATATATGCTTCGTTTTGTTCTATAACCAGTCCCTCCACTCTAGTCCATTTCCTAATCCTCCTATCAGTTACGTTCCACAGTTCTACTGTTACGTTGTCCTCTGTACGTGTCCTGACGTGAAATGTTGCCGTGGCAGCAGGGAGAGTGTAGTAGAAACTGAGACACGCTGCTCCTCCTGGTAACAGCGGTGATGTCATGGAGAACAGGGGGCTTTCAACTGCTGATGGGGGTTCAAAGAACGCGTAGAAGTCATCATCTGAAATATACAGGTGAGTATAACAAATAGCAAAAATAAATTTCTCAATGCCCATTGTGAGTTCTTAAATATTCTTATATTTTATTCATAATATTAACTGTATAATTCAATATACACGTATAAAGTATTTTTACATATGATCATCAATGTACATTCAATAATCATTACGTAATTTGTCGAATGTTTATTAGACGACATTCAATTTATGAATAATTAACTTGAATTTGACAAACTGTATAATACTCGAAAGTATGTATGTAACAATAAAACATACCTCTTACAGGAATGCATGGATTGCAAACAAGTTTCATCTTAAAGTATAATGAATCGTTTTGCTGGTAGCATATACCTTGTCCTACGGTATGGAGTGGTATTCGACCAATAAACAAGTACGATCCCTCGTTAATGTTCCACGGACTTTGAATGTTGTGTCCGCACGTGTCGTTGTTGTTGAAGGTACAGCTCCCCAATCGGTCTTCAATGACACTTACGTTTTTTGAGGTGCATTCTGTATAAAATTAGTTGTTGATTCTTGTTATCATTTCTTTGGTTTGTTCGATGCATTCATAAAACTAGGCAGAATTAATAAACTTTATTTGCATACTCTGTTTATTTTTCTTATGCTGACAAAGCCTTGTACGCGTCTATTAAACAAAGTTTGTACATGGTATGGAAATCCATCGGAAGCCCTTAAGACTGTTTTCAAATTTATATACATTTTTTTTTAGATAGATAGTATAATAAGTAATATTGTATATAATAAACACTTGTTTCCAAAAGAGTGTGCCCCTTTATGTTTGTGATTCTTCAATACAAGCTATGAATTTGTTATTTTGCTTGTGATTGCTGGCTTTCCACTCCTAGTATGTGTTTATATTTTATTACTTTATTATAAGTATTAATATATTTTTGTAATTTACAAATTATTAGTTGTCAATACCGTGTACGATATAATAACTTACCATCATAGTTTCAATGTATTTTTGATTTTCATCATTAACGAACATCAAAGGCTTACACAAACAGTTTCAATTATAATGCATTATTCGAAAACATGGCATTTGCATAAACATATAATAAACGAAATAAACTAAATATATCACCAACAAACCTGATGTAATAATCACTAACACGATAAGTAATTTGACCAAATCCATTATAAAAACACGCTTATATCAGCAGCTCTAATAGGTAATTGTTTCGGTGAATGCAATATTTATTGTCTTCACCAGTTGACCTATCGAACTACATAGATATAAATTTATCTCTCAGATAGTTAAACCAAAGTTGATAACTTTACACTTTTCGTTTGTTTTGTTATTAAAGTATGACAGCATCTAAATCGATGTAGAAATTAACGTTTGTATGTGTAAGAAGTACTCGTGTAAGCATTTTATAAACGTAAAATGTATATATGGTCATGCTACCTTTTGATAGAACGTAGTTTCCTTTACAATTGCGAATTCTTAACGAGTTGTTAGGTGTAGTATGAGTCGGATAAAACCAGGTTGTGAAGTGTACTTTCATATCTACCATTGGAATTTGAATCAAGATAAATACAATCCCGTAATAGTCGTTGTGTCTACAAGGGTCAGACAGACCTGTGTACTCACTCAAGTATTATGGGTATGGGCTACTTTCTAGCATAGCTCGCAATGGTTGATTCAATATTGCATGGTGGTTAGATACCAGTAAATCAATGTGTTTCCCTCCGTTTTACATTCGAAATATTCCCGTTTTTTCCCTTTTTGTTATGCTATGAAAAGCATATAGCAATGTCAGACATGCCTTTTGTGGTTATTTCCAATATCCTTTGTGTGTTTGGAGCATTTTTGTGCATTTCTCTGGAGGCTAACTTGAAAGATGAGCTTCTGGTGTGTGTTTACTGTTGCATGGATTTTTTTTCGAAATAGAAGTAACAATCCATATCTTTTTATTGCAATTTTCGGAAGAGGAAATATTAATCTTTTAACAGACACCAAGCTTGCACAATCTGAAATCTGAAAATTGGCCTTTTTATAATGGGACCCTATGGGAATTGGATTTACTAGCATCTAAACTGAATTTTCACACAAAACGAAAGTGAAAGTAGCTTTCTATAATAATCACGCTAAACAGCGTTAAACACGAACTACTGTTATTTTATTTAACAGAAATATATTCTACTATCAGTATTAACTGAATGTTAGACTGATTTAAAGTATCAATAAGGTCATTTCACGAAACAACTTCCATTCGCGGGATTACTTCATGCGTATGCACATTTCGCCGTTTGGGGCGAAACAATGCGGTTAAGTACAGTGGTTTGGCGTGTGACGTCATCCTCTGTGTATAGAATGCGTGATTGTGATGCATAAAATTAGTGTGACTCTCTCTAGGGTAGATAATTATATTTAGAAAATGATTGTCATTTTCTTCCGCCTCGAACATAATGTTGTCCAAGTTCGTCTTTAATTGTGGACCTATTAATCTTGATTTTGCACCAGAATATAAGTACCTTGGTTTTTGGTTCAATTAATTTCTCGATTTAGAAAAGTCTGTTAAAGAAGTTGCTAAATCTTCTGATAGAGCATTAGGAGCAATCTTCATGAAATATAAGCATGTCGGTGGTATGACGTTTGGTTCATATACAAAGCTTGTTGAAACGGTTGTTGAGCCTGTGCTCTTTTACTGCGCAGGTATATGGGGCTATAGAAAAGTTCCTGTAATGGAACCCTTTCTGAACAGGGCCAAGCGGTTTTATTTAGGTGTAAATAAGAATGCTCCTAACCTTTGGAGGAGGAGACATGGGTTGGACTAAAGCTGACACAAAACAAAAAGTTGAAGTCCTACGTCTATGGTGTAGACTTCAAAATTTGAATGAAAAGTATGTGTTAGGAGGATTCATTTTCTCTCTGTTAACAACACAAGGTTTTGGGAGAAAAAAGCTGTAAAATTATTTGACTCTCTTAACATTAATGACTCGCTATTGGTAGATAGACCATGTAAATCTGTGTATTAAGTTGTCAAGAGACAAACTGTCAGCATTACATGTAACTGACTGGAAAAAATGGCCTTCAATGTGCGGGTAGAAATGATAATAATGGTAATAAGCTCAGGTCTTATAGGACTTACAAAAGTAAATTTGTGACAGAACCGTATGTACTTATGAATTTGTGTACGGACCAGCGCCGTGTTCTCTCCAAATGTCGTTGTTGTAATTGACCTTTGGCTATTGAAACTGGTGGATATGCCAGGCCAAAAACCCTTGTCAATGACATGGTATGTAAATTTTGTGATACTTTGTCAATTGAAGATGATACCCCATTTTTGATAGATTGTGAATTTTATAGCAACATTCAGTCTGATCACTTCCTGTCTGCTCACAGGTTAGAACAACAATTAAATGATTTTGGCTCTGAGGCCTAAATTAAACTTAAGTGTGTTTGCCCTTCAACGACCGATCAACAAAAAAGCCGCCGATTCAAAAATTTGGATTGCAAAATCTGCGGTAATTACTTTTTTATTTAGTTATTTTTTCTTATTGTTATTTAGTTAAAATTTCGTATTTTTGTTTTCGCTCACATCTTTTATAGGCTAGAATTTTGATAATTAAGGTGCTTCAACAAAAGAGTATAATGCGTTTGAGAGTGAAAACAAGCGCCTGATGACCGAATACTAGTAAACATGGTGTGTTTCACGGTTTGTGTCAGCATCTGTGTATTGAATTACCATTGTGTCCACCAGGTGACGCTTCTCGCAACTAAAACTAGACGAAAGCAGTGACGTCACACTTTATTTATACAATGTAGAATTACGTTTTGTTTCAAGGTTAGATACCAGCAAATGGTAGGGTTGGCCTCTTGAAAGTTGTCCGTATATGAAATAGTTCGTTTTTTGTTTTGTCAAAAGAAAGAGACATTTCGCATAACGGACACTGGTTTAAATGGTCATTACCGAAACGACATGTCTTTTGTGCATTTGATGTATCATGACACCAAATTACTTGAAATTTGAATATTCAGCGGTTTATGTATAGGCAGCATGTGGTTTTTTCGAAATCGCGAGTGTTTCTGACGGGTGACTACAATCAAGTGAGATGAAGTAGCATAGCATATCTTTTTTATTTAAAATTTTGAAAGCAGAGAGAACCATTTTTTAAAGAGATCAGACTCGCAATATCTGAATTAAAACGAAAGATGCCAGGTGATTTTGCTGTTAACAATGGTACCATATGAAGATTTGATTTACCAGTTTCTAACCTTCAGTATGTTTGTTGAAATTAATAAAAAATACAACCTTTATAAAGTTGAAACAAGTTAAACTTGGGATGATGTATTGTATTATCTATTGTGCTTAGTAGACGAGAACAAGAAAATTACCAACAAAGTTTCGATTTCATTTAGCAAATCAACAAGTGGCAGTGCAGAAAAGTTGCACCCTGATGCTAACAAAACAGTGTATGTCAATACTGGCTTTGTTAAGGAATAAGGAATAATTCTGCTATCAGCAGCCAACATTTTACATATGATACTAGTAACTGTTTTTTGTTAAGGCCAGAGTTTTTTTTATTTCTTGGTTCTCGGACATTTTTGAAAAAAGTCCGGTTGGAGGAGGGAAAAAAACAACAAAAAAAACAACAATACAGAATTGAGTAAATTATGACTAGAATTTCACAAATGAAAATGGGCAGTTATATCAAAATCTTTATTCATTATAACTTACAAAAAAACAACATATTACACAACATTAACTTAATCACTGTATGATAAACATGACATTAGTACCAATAATAGTAACAGTAGAAGGCAGTGTTTGTCATATAAAAACTGCTGTTCAAATATGCTAACACTTAAACACAGTACGTCAGATATCGCTGCACAGTGGCCATAATATCTTTATAACAGCAGGTTTAACAAAGTGAAAACTAACTGAATATATCTAATTAATAAATAAATATACACCAATGAAGTTTGTTAATTATAATATTGCTATAAAATTAAAAATGTGTATTTAATACAATGATTCTAAGATCTTAATTTGTTTTACTGTGTATTTTCTTCTTACTTTAAATAAGAAAAAAAACAACAAAAAAACTCTCGCCTAAAATGTCATTTACAAAAACACAGTTTATATTTGAGAGGACCGAGACATCCGAGTTAACAACATTTCTGGTTGTCTTATTTGTGACATTTTCATCAAATTATTTTTAATTTTCAATTCAATCATTGATTTGACATTTTTCTAGTCAAACAGTATGTATTTGTACTGTATTCATATGATTGTGACTGTCTAGTCAGTTCAGCTATTAATAATAATACACATGTTTTCTTGTCAGACAGTATGTATCTATGTTATATTAATTACTATGTGTGTCTAGTCAATTCAGACATTGGTATTTAATATAATACATGTACTTGACAAATTGTTTTTAAAGCATTGCGTATTCTATTTTATGTTATGTTCCTTATTAAAGAAAGTGTTACCATGTATAATCTTGGTTGTATCAATCAAGATAAAGAAAGTAATTGTGATTTTCAATCAAAGATACAATTATAATGTATTGCTGTTTAAATGACGACATTCATGTATGACACATTCCGGGAATAAAATAACATATTTTTGCTACCTACCGACCCACCTCTAAAATTTCGGGTCGGTAAAGGACAAACAACATATTTTTTAATTTGGGCCTGATACAAAGCTGTCCTTTTTAATGACGCGTAGTATTTTACAATTTAATGTGGCTAATTGTCTTTTAGCTATTTTAAAACGAAGAAAACATGCTATATAAGCTTCATGTGCTAGGTTTTGTTAATTTATAACATACTGTATGCATACCAGCATGTACTCCACTATTTTAATCTCTTTTAAGTTTTGCAAGTTATCATTGTTGTGTATGATATAGATTATAATTCAGTGTTAATAACAAGCTATATTTAGAACACGGCTATAATTTTGTTTGTTTAAAGTATTTATTAATAGCAACGATTGGTACAGATAGAGAAAGCTCCATATTAAAAAAAAATTGAATATGAAGAAGGTCGCTGTTTTTAATTATGTTATTGAAGTAAACCAATAATCAGATCGACGAACTAGCTGTTCTTGAAAGTTGTTCGATTATTTAAAGGTTGATGGGATAACAATTATTAACAGGTACACCATAATACATACCCCATAAATCTAAGCTTTGTGTCATGCAGCATTTAATATTACACACATGACGGTACGCTATTCTTTGGAATACAGTCTGTTTTATTTTATATTTACAGTAATGTGTATTATTATGTTACTCATGTTACATTTTCCATTATAATTTTTCCATAAAAAAAACACATTGTGTGAAGGGTAGTGTGGTCATAAAGATGCGATGTACAGGTCTGATCATTTTTACGTGCAAATAAAATAAATTTTTATGTAGAGAGGTTTATGATGTGCAATATTTTAGTTTTATTTTAATTTTACGTTAACCTTAAAAGCGCTGTTTGTACGAACATTTTTTGCAATTATGATATTAAAAGCGCCAGTTCATATAGAAAGTACACTTAAATATACACTCATAAACGTCTCTACGTAAACTTCATTTTGTTTTTTTTCAGCACGACAAAAAATCAATGCACGAGAAAAAAAAAGAATGTTATATTTATTCAATAACAACAGGAGGACGATTCACTATACCGAGAGAACAATTGGAGGTGTTGACTTCTACTGCACAGTATGAGGCACTGCAAACAACGTATATCCCTTTAAGTGCATTGCCGTACTCAACGTCTTGGAACATTAACGTGATTTCGTGCATGGATCGTGTCATGATGTGTGTGCTGCTGTCCACCGCGCACCTAGGACTATTAAATAAGAACATATTTTATATACCATGAGAATGTAACCAATGATTTAGACAGTTTATAGTGATATTGTATGCAATATATTAACGCATGAACGCAGTATACCTTGAAATAATGCAGAATGATATATACCCGTTTTGAATGAGCACATACACAAGTCGTGCATCAAGATCCAGAGCAGGTCTGGCATAGCATGAACGAAGACCTAGTTTAATAACTGGGTCATGAATCGGACTTGCAACCTTTACAGACACCGTTTTTCCTCTGTGTACGTACAGCGGGTCCCCGGAAATAATCGTTTGGAAGTGAGGGTCACTGTAGACTGCCATGATAATGTCGTCGGGGGAGATTACACATGCAACATTCACAGTCCTTTTGAAATGGTCTGGACTCGATGAGACAAACGTCAGTTTATTCTCGAATTTGACGATATTTTGTGAAACATGAATAATAATGAGCTGATTAATATATTTTATGAAACAATATACATTACATAATTTACAGTTAACATCACGACACCTTGCGCGGTAAAAATATTTCATATGGTAATTATAATTATATGATTAAACTCATTATAATTATGATTAAAATGAACCTTTATTAGTGTATGACATACTTCCAACCCATGTTTAAATGTAAGTATATATTCAATGTCCACTCCTTTACACGACATATTCCCCATGTACATATTGGACGTGATGAGATTTGAGTATATGTCGTGCAATAATGTCAGATTGATAGCGATGTTCCAAGTTTGATGATGTACACATGCTGTATTGACCAACGAGGTCAGAGTGGTTTCTATTAATATGAAATTTGTTAATGATTAAAATAGTACTGCAATATGATAAATATATCGCTAGAACAGGCAACATACCAATATCTACAATTAGTTTAATACAATAAGGTTTATAGTCAAATATGTTTGGGTATTGCTGTTTTAGCACATGCATTTATGAACATATTAACATCACATATTTATGTTAATAGTCTGTCCGATCGACTCAACAAAATTCCGTAACATAACAGTGTTACAATTAACATAATAATAATAATAGATGAAACATCGTAAGAGATGAACACTTCACATGGTCTAGTTAATAATTGCTCTGTTTAACGGTACGCACTATTTAACACACATCTTGATATTTCGGTACCCCATGCCCATTGCAAGCAAGTGGCTGTTCTGCTTCCAGGTAGACGATACCCTTCATTACAATGGAAGATAGCCACATCATAAGTTATTGTGCCATTTCCCATGAGGTGTAACGCACACGCTGAACACTGTATTTCATATTATGTGTATACAACTTACATAGTTTTAATCTCTAATCTTAACCACATTTAAACCAAAAATGTATTGGAGAAATCAGATAAACTACGTAAACGATTCAATTTGAAAACTTTGTTATGCAACGTAATTAACAAATTCAATCCGACCGTATGCTCATAATTCGAATGCAACAAACAAGCTTAATTTCTGTGTTAAATATTTGTGTTTGCATGTAGAAGGTACTCAATGTATTTGTTTCTACTTTATACTAGGTAAATATGTAATTTTGTCTGTACTTTTGACCAATAGAACGATCTTCCGTTATTTTCATACCTTTTGAAACGTTTATATTGTCAATTCCGACAAATCCGTACCTAGTATCACTCATACGGAATGCTAACTGCAATGTAGGCAATTTAATTCTTAGGCACCGAACGACATAGCTTATACAATGTGTCGTTTAATATGCGCAAAATATTACATGAATATTTATGTATTAATATTTAGTAATAAATATAAGAGTCTTAAATATAACCAGTAACAAGTAATAGTCTCTTTTCCGTGAAATTAACCGGTTGCAATAAAAAAAATAGTTTAATTTGTCCAGATAAGTTGCCCTCTTGATGCGCAGGTCCAGTGTGTCTTCAATCTTGATGTATAATGATCTCAAACTAAAACAAAAGATGCACTCAACAAGAGTAGTCGTGTGTTTAATTTAAGTAAACGTGAAATCTATCTAAGGGTTGGCAGTATGACAGCTCATAGTTATCACGAGACGAACAGTACGTCAACAAGTCTTGTTTGATTGGGTTGTAGCTGGTTGGGCTTTGAACAACATCTGAAAAATATCAGCGTGTCTCTATAAGTAGTAATCTTCGTTTTTAGACTGTTGGCGGAATCCAACGGTCTTTTGAGAGGGTAATTTCCAGGACAGGCATCGCAGAAAACTACTTATTTTCTTTGCAGGCTACGTGTCAGTAAATCAAAACCTGAAAGGGTTTTTCTTCAAAACAGCAAACATAAACGAATGTTTTCTTACCCTTTAATTATTTACGATAATGCATGTCATGTGTAGTATATTGTGTATAACATGTGATTTATTTCAATTACATTTTCTAACAACGTCAATTTATTACAAATGTTACGTCAAATTAATGACACCCCTATTTTTGCTATTTACTTGAATGAAACCGAAATATATTCACCTGGGTGTCCTGGAATAATACCACTTATTTAATGCGCTACATCGATTATTTTTGACTCGTTTTGAAAGTGTTATTTCGTGTTACCGATTCTTATTCTTAATAGTTTCACAACAAATTACTGCAATGTATTAACAGTAAACTGAAAAATGGAAAATCGAGAGCACGCATCGTATGACCTACTTTTGACTCAGTAGGCTACAAATCACTAACAATCAATGCTCCTAACTACCACGCTTTATCGGTTATTCTGCATGGCTCGTTGCAGACTGACTTGTTAACTGGCATGTATATAATTCCGATTGCGTTAGATAATTAGCAATATTGGTTTGCTTCTAACGAATGGATTTTTATTATGATGTCGTATACTATTGAATTCGAAGCCATATTATCAAGTTTTAAGGTGGGAAATAGAAATTCATTCAAACAAATGTTTCCCTTTTAGCAAAAAATGCACTCATAATTCACTTGCTTTTAATTCCTTTTGTCGCCAACAGTCTTTCTACGCTATCAGCGTTTTAATTAATATTAACTAAACTTGCAAAAACATGTTCGCTGTGTTTTATGAGTTGACATTTGATATGAGGCAATTACCAGCACGTAAGCTGTGTCTAATGTTGAAAGGATTATAAAATATATTGCTGATAATCGAACTTATACCGCAATATACCATGATACTCATCTTCTCGAATACAAACAAACAAACAAACAAACAAACAAACAAACAAACAAACAAACAACTCTTTGCTATCTAAATAAATGACAATGACTGCTACAAAATTGCTAAATATGTGTACATCTATTATCACATTATCGTACTAATTAAAATGCGTTTACATACCTAAACTTATATAATCAAGCCCAATCAAAGCGCTGTCCGTAGCAACAAATTTTAGCTGAAACACAGTAATACTGCTTCTAAATATAATAATGATAGTAAATTGCTATTTTTATTGTCTGAAATCTGAATAATCAAACGTTTTATATTAAATTATTTTTGTATCCGTATTTGCATTTATTAATAAGCTTATCTTCTAAAATAAAATTGCTTCGAATCGTGAATAGTCATTATGCTCATGAAAATACACATAATGGCGGTATTTCAATCCCGATTATCATTTACCATTAATAAATACGTGTTATAAATTCACATACCAAATACGCATCTGGTTCTTGTATCGCTATTGTGGTATCTGTCCAGTTAGTGTGCATAGTCAGGTTCCACAGTTCCATTGTGAGGTTGTCCTCTGTACGTGTATTGACGTGATGTGTTTCCGTGGTAGCAGGGAGAGCGTAATAGAAACTGAGACACGGTGCTCGTCCTGGTAACAGCGGGGATGTCATGGAGCAGAGAGAAGACTCCCTGAGGACGATGGTGATGGCTGATATAAGGCATAGTAGCCGTCATCTAAAACACAATTGCCATATTAATATTTAAATCAAATATGGTAACATGACAAATACGTTTGTTATGCTTTAAAATTATTTTATAAAACATAATTTAAAAAAATAAACATAATTTCTGATAATGCTATAAATAATAAAGTTTTAAAATGTGGTGAAATATTTGTTAAACCTTTTATTTAATTTGTGGTCTCGAAAATATTTAAGCAGTTATGCGAACACTTAGGAAATATGAATATGATCTTACACTGAAATCAATATGTGAACCTTCTATCAGCACCGTTTGGCTTATATAACTGTCAATTCTGAACTTGCCATAGAGATATAATTTTGTATACACAGGTGTCGTTTTTATTAAACGTGCAACTTCCAGTACTGTCAGAATTCAGCATCCATTGATATGATGTACATACTATGAAACATAAATCTATGAGGGCACACTTAAGCATAAGACAACCATCATCATCAGACACATTTTGCAAAAAATGACCAAATTTCAAGAAAGACTTTCAACTTTTCATGAAAATATATAAACGGTCATGAAAATATTTTTTTCCACATCACTAACGGTCACCATATTAAATTGAAAATTTCACGTTAGTTCCTTGAAATGCATACAATACATTTTTTAATCAATTAATATTTTTCGCGATATGCTTAATATTTTCTCGAATGTTTGGAAATTGTAATGAACAAATAATAACTATCTTGCCGGAATAGTTGAACGTTTCATATAATTCTTGGTTTTTCGCGATAAGTTAAAATATTTGCCGAAAAGGAAATCAGACTATCTATGTGGTTGTGGGTTGTGGGCACTTATTTGACTTTGATACTAGATGATATTTTCACGAAAAGGTCACACTGTTTAAAAAAAGTTTTTCACGTGTTGTGCAGACGTATGCCACCATAGGAAACAGAACGAAAGTAATCGAATATTTGCGTATATGCGCATGTACATTAAATACCATAGAGTACCACTTAAATTATATATATACATTACCTTCTATAACTGTTACTAGATATAATTTTAAAAATCTTAAGTTGTATTTATTGTAAGAACATTTAAATAAAGCTATTTATATATAAGTATATAAATACCTGCAATGAGACTGGCAAGCAGAACAATTACGAAAATACCCATCCTTACGTGACAATTGCTTATACATCCCATTGCGTTGACATTAGATGTACACTTTTAACGCCTTATCCTCCCATTTTGTATCTGAGCTACAGGGTTATCAAGAGTTATCCTGATAAAATACGTTTGTGTGTATGAAAATCGTACAAGAGATAAAAAATTGACTTGTTGGAAATAAAACATTGTATCGATGAAGCGTAGTATCGATTGTTAGTACTTCGTAGCCAAAGATCTATAAATAAACATGTTATTTATAGATCTTTGCTCGTAGCCTACTGAGTCAAAATCGATCATACAATGCAAGCTCTCCATTGTCCATAGTACACTTTAAAATTAATAAATTGCAATACTCTGGTGTCAAAATATTCAGAATGAGAATTCATAACAAGAAAACACACTTTAGCAACGAGTCAAAAATAACCGATTTAGCACATCAATTGTGTGTTCTTATTCCAGGACACTTCGGTAAAAATTTCGGTTACATACAAATAAATAGCAACAGTAGGGATGTCATTGGTTTAAAGTTATTTTTTTAATAAATTTACCTTTTTACAAACTGTAATTGTAATAAAACATATGATATACACATTTTAATACATGTTACATACATAATCTTAAATAATTAAAATGTAAGAAAACGGTTGTGAAGTTTTGCTGTTTTGAAGTTGGACCCTTTCTGGTTTCGATTTACTGACTAATAGCCTGCAAAGAAAAGAAGCAGTTTTTTTCCGCGAGACCTGTTTTGGAAATTACTCTCTCAAAAGACCGTTGGCTTTCGCACACAATTACATGCGCTGGAACAAGATTTGGCGTTAGAGGGGGCGGAGAAGGTCAGTAACAACTAACATAAACATATTAAAATTATATAGTGTTGAAAACCAACGCTACTAGTAATTACATTGTGCGATATTTTTGTTTTTGAATTGACTTGTGTTCTAGACGTGTTCTAGGCTTCTGTGTAACATATCATGATAAGAAATCTTATAAACATATATCATGTTCGCTTATAGATAATGTTCAAGTAATTTTAAGTTATTGGGATGGTTAAAAATAGAATCATATACCGTTTTACGGGGTGGAGCGTTCATTCTGTTAATTCACGAATTAATATCTCATTTCCACGACTTAATAGCTCGTTCCCACGACTAAATATGTCGTTATAACGACATATATAATTATGCACTTTCACATTTATGCCATCAGCGCATCTTAAATAACAATTGAGTAAGCTGTTTGGACTGACTTAAAGTAACAAAACATACACCGACATTTTGTAATGATGTAATCATGTAATTGTGTGCCCGAAGCAGTATTAAAGTACCAAAGTACTTCTAATTAGAGTATTTAAATGTTTCGGGTTTGCGGAAATATGCAATGTGCTTTAACAGCAATATCTTCCTAATGATTAGCGTATGATAAGATATGATTTTCATCAGATAATGGGAATATATTTGTCATGAAATATGTGAGATAATTCAAACAAAATAACAGTAAGTCGAACAGGTGGATAGCCGCTTTACTCAAATTGTTTCAAGTTGTCTGCACGTAGAGATCTATTTCAAAGGTCTCGCATTAAGTGTAGTTATTAATATTCACCTGGACCGATATTTATTATGATACTTAAGTACTTCTTAATTAAAGTTGAAAAAAAAGTCAAAATGAGAATTGGTTTTTGGAACACCATGTTTTGGAATATATGCATGCCAAAATGAGACATCGATACAATTAGACTTATATTTGAACTTCTGTGTCACAAACTTTACATAATGCACTTCGTTTTGGCATTAGATCCAATGATAAAATTTCAGAATTCTTAGATATTTCTTAAGTGACGACTAAGATTCTTTATAAATACCATTCCAATGACTGTTTTATTCGTATCCAACAAAAACGCGTATTACCGGTTTTGTGTAAGTTTTTTTGAAGATTATGTTGTTGATAAAAGACCATAGCGAAAGAAGAAATAGAAATGCTGAATATTGGACTTCTTTATACACATGGATAATACCCCCATTCCACAAACATCACGAATACAACGAATCGCCAAAAATTGATACATTGTAGGATTGGTAGTTAAATTGTAATCAGTTCGTGAAGTTCTTAACTGATTCGTTTATGTTCGTAGAGAGTTCTTGCAAGGTGAACAGTCGGTAATTCGTGACAAATGTTTTAAACTATTCAAAATATTGGATACGAACTCCCGATTCCAAAAATTCGTAGTGAATTCGTAAGAAATTCGTTATGCACTTTTAGGCATCGTAACTTAATCATAATCGATTCGAAGGCATAATAGGTATCTCATTCCAGGGATTCACGAATTCGAGTGTTGACCACGATTCGGCTACGAATTCGTCACGAATCCTACGCCATCACGCCGAAAATAAATGTTAAAATATATCATAATTCGTACCTAATTCGTGCATGCGTTCGGTGTATTCTTAACAGACACTTAACTGATTTCTAACCTGTGTGCTGTAGTCGTAATTGATTTATGTAAATCATAGAACATTTTTGACAACATTCGTTCACTTCTAGCCGAATCCTACGAATATTGTAACACTATGTAAACTGTATCGTAAATGATTCGTAAAACGTCACAATTTGACCCAGAAAATGTGCAAAATTTCGAGAGTCCTCATGAATTCTAAAATTTATTAATTCGTGAGATTCGTGGCGTGTGTGGAATAGGGGCAAGATATACCACAGAACACTCGTTTGCTACCTTGGGAAACTATTTACAGCCAGTTGAGTTAATTATATATTTTTGAAAGGTAAGCAATGTGCTCACATTACGAAGAATACATTCAGAAAATTGACTGCCACATGAATACAGTCGCAGGCTTTGAACAACAAAATAATTCATAAGTCAATCAGAAGGTCATAATAATTATTATCATTTTGAGTAGTACTGATTTACATTTGTATTATTATATTCAATAACACCTCTGAAATAGAATTATTTATTTATATAAATATTATTTCTGTTTTCGTTTTTTGCTTCGCAAAAAGCGATTACATCGGCATACATGTAATTACAGACCTATTTTATCATATTTGGTATAATTTTGCGAATGAAAGTCTACAATTAACTAAGAATTTAATTTAATCAACTGATGAGAAATGAAATAAAAATGTTTCTCTGACCTTAACTAGAATTACACAATGCTAACTTTAAGTGAAATACAACAAACAAATGGGATAATTAAAACTAGAAGAGTAGCCTAAATACATACGTTGTTGAAAACTATTATATATCTTTAAATTACGGTTGATCTGAACTGAAAATATCAATCCAAAACACATATATGAACGAATGTCCTATTGTTGTATATTACAAGCTTGTGAACAAGCTATAGTGAAGTCAGTTGCTGAACAGAAGGTAGCGTTGCAATAAACATCCATGCCCTCCGGGTTGGAAGAATATTCAAAGTCTTGAAACATGAACGTTGTTTCATGCGTAGACTGGGACATTTTGTGTGTGTTGGCGTCAATCTTACACCTGTAATGTTGATTTAAACGAACTTAATTTTAATGTGGAACAATCAATTGTATTAGCATAATGTACCAATTATATTAAGACATATCTTTCCTTTTTTTTAAAATATTACAATGGATGATTGTCCATGTATATTTATAAAACAGAAAAAAATTATAAAGAAAATAAATTCCCTATCTAAAGTAGCAAGATCTTTTAAGTTTTAAAATGATGCGCTTTGTAAGTTATACAGGAAGTACAGGCTAAAAGCATGAACATTTAAGTTTTTACCCGTCTTTAATCAGCATGAAGTCTTATGTGGAATTCGAGTTCTGCGACGGTTTTGTAAAGCAAGAGTGGAGGCGCATGTTTATCGACCAATCAGGAATCGTTGTGTACACTTTGACGTATACTGTACTACCAACGCTCGCGTGCTATGGATTTCCAGGAATTTCCCCCGTGAAACTTGGGTAAGAATAAAATCCAAGGCTGATATTGTTATGCACTAATACCGAAGAATGATGCGTGTTTATTTTATGGTGAATGTGAAAGGACCTTGCTTCGCTACGCATGACGTCGCATGTAGATGTCCAGATGTGATTCCGAATGATGTGTGGATAGACTGGGTCAAACGTGGCGTAGATGAGTTTGTTATCGTATATTATTGCTTCTCCAGATATTTAAAAGGAAACACTTTTGCATATATTATGATATATCATTATTTACAGTAACTTTTAAAATACCTTTTCATTGTTTGTAAGACAGTCTTGAAACCCAAATTGGAACGGAAGAACATTGTTCCTAAAAGTACCTCTGCATGAACTGTCTTCAAAATAAATATCGTTGTATGAAATCGATGGATGGATTTGTTGCAAACTATTCATGTCCACGGATATGTTCCACCCTATGCTTGAACATCCGGGATGTATCGCTTGATCTAGGTCGAAATCTGAAAGGCACACGTTTCTCTGCATTAAAACTGCTTACCTGTCTGTCGGTTTGTTATTAACACTTACATTGTGATAGAGCAGACATAGTTGTGTATCAATGTACAATTTAGATCAGTCAAGAAACGTTTTGTCAAAGTTATGACAAAATAAAAGAATCGTTTTATAATCAAAATAAAGAATGACCGTTCATTCAGACAGACCAGTATACATGGACTTTAATGTACAAAAGGAACTCACTCGCAGGAGTACATAGCTCTCCAATATTACTCCACTGTCCAACATCATTAAAGTTGACCAAAGCACATATGCTGTAAACCACACTGTAAATCAGTTCTTTACACGATGGTTATTACAGACAGTTTAAAAAGCTATTAATAATTTCTATTCACACCAACAGATTGCAGGTCTGCCCAGTAATGCTCCACCTTCCGTCCGCAGTACACATCGATTTTCCGTTGAGGTAATTGCGCATGTGACATGTTATTGTAGCTGTAGAGCCGAAGGTTGTGGACGTCATAGAAACGTTGCCATTCATAGGAGCCACAAAGGAACACAATCTAAAATGCATAATGAGTGTTATCAATAAATGTATATATATATTGTCATATACATAACGTGAAAATTCAAACCAAACTTCTCACCATCAACAGTGCATGTCTGACCAGTATCGTTCCACTTGCCATCACTGTCACATGATGAATTTGCATGTCCGTGTAGTATGTAACCAGCGCCACAAATGACGGTTGCAGTCGATCCGAAATGTAGTGGACGTGAATGACACGATTTGGGACGGTCAAAGAACCACAATCTGTAATTTAAATATCTCAGGTCCTCATTCTTTTAAAATGTTTTGAAACAATCGGTTAACAATTCATGCGTGTTCTGATAATGAATGCAATAACAATTGTTCTGCACTACCAGTAATTATTTTGATATTTACAGGAGTATAGACCAGTACTGTTTTAATTTAAGTTCCTCATACAGGCGTATATTCTACACATTTGTTTGTCACAAAATAATTTCTATAGAACCGTAGGTGGTGCCGTTGTTTGAAACTTCTCTGTTTACAGCGACTCGTACTTGTCATTTACAAAGTAAGAGATTGGACCTCTTACAATCATTAGTAAAGGACCACTTAAACGTATTATATTCTTAGGTATTGAAAGACAGATACTAGTAAAACAACCAACTGCAAGCAATGTTTGGTTTCTTAATTACACTGCGACCTAACCATGTGGTGTCGCTGGTATATAAACTATAACGAGCGACGTTCACCTGTCGGAATATTTAAATAATCGAATCGGTCTACATTACCTTAAATGCGTTAGCTCACACCATCATCAAGATTAAACTGACATTGTTGCTATGCATGCTAATTATGGACGTATTTTGATCTCCATGAGGATTGGTCGCAGAAAAATAGTCGAATCAAATTATGTAAATAATTGATTTGACATTTGCATGTAGTGATTGGAATCAGTGCTAAAAAATTCGTTGATTAATCAGAGCTTAAAGTGACTGATTAATCAAATAATCATGAATAAATGTGTGGATTTTTATTGGTCAGAAGAAATAGTTTATCCAATCATTTTTTACCAATATAAATGTTTGTCAATTCATTTTGTTAAGCTTGGTCTTATTTTACGCATTTTTGTTTTGAATTTGCTGTTGTGAATACAAAAATTAATGATTTTAACCGCTTGACGTAATTAAACTAAACGGCACTTAATAGAAAAAGTGTAGCGTAAAGCAACCACTAACCCTTCCCCCTTGACATTGTAGTCATTTGTCGGTTATACATGTAATTTAAAAGACACAATGTCTCAAAACTAAACTTAGTAGCAAGTAGAAGTTTTTGTTACATGTTATTTTTGTACGATTTTAAAACCACATACAAGAATTTACTTGTACAATGTCTACTTCATACATAAGATAGAATAATTCATTTAACCAATCCATGCTTAAATGCATATTAAATCATGAAAATCCTTCAGTTGACACAATAAGAACTTATCCAGGAATGTTTTATAGCATTGTTTATTGCACTGGATGTACAATGTATTTTATTTATAATATATTAAACAGTTTGGAACTACAAAACACAATTTTGTTGTGTTTTTTTACAACAGAATACAGTTTTGGCATTAAGAAGTACCAGTGACATGTACACATTTTGTCGATTAATTTCTCCAATCGTCATCGTCACGTCATGGACCTGTTCGTCATGATTATTTGATGAAATGATTAATCAGTCCATCACTATTTGCATGTTGATGAAATATTTACGTTTATACTAGCATATACGACTTCGTATAGATGTTTTGCATGTGCAAGTTCAAGTAGATAAACTATGTTCTATCTAAATGTCCAGTACATTCATATATACCGAGTACTGTAAATTGTATAATGCTCTTAAGGTAATTAAGCACAGTGTAATTCGTTGCACGGAGAAAAAACTCACATCGGAAATATGCAGTGACTTAATTGTTTGAAAAGGCGTTACCCCGGGTTTCACATGTTGGTTCTGTGTTATTAGTCCAGGTGCAATATGCCACAACCTCTGCAACAACAGGTCTGTAACCGTCTCCACACATGAAACTTTCTGAAAGATAATAAAAAAGGTTGCTGTATTCTTGTTGTAAGATTGAGTTTAAATGTATTGCCAAAGCTGTAAGCCATAGACAAACACACACAAACACACATCCACATCTATATTGCAAACATTGTATCGAAATATAGTTTTTCGGCGTAGCTGTCTAAGCTCACTTTGACCTAGATTTCTTGCGATAAATATGCAGCGGGAAAATTGAAAGCCAATATAATTTGGCAAATTGTCTTACTTTAGGGAATGCAAACTTACAACAATGGTTTTATGTATACCAATAATTGTTGCATACTTCTGGGGATTAAATTTTACCTAATTGTTCACACAAATAGTTATACACATATCTTCGACATACACTCTAGAGCTGAACATAATTATGAACAATTTTACTCATTGTATGTCATGATCAAAATGTTTTATTCATTCACATAATGAAACAACTATTATGTTTAGCCTACATAATAGGCGCACTCTATAAATAGCAATTACAATGCTACAATTCACGAGGACTTTAGCGGGTCACAACGTACAATCACGTCTGCCTGTTAATAGTGTGAATGTTTTTTGTGACAAGCACAAAATATAAAGTGGTAAATTTCTGGTATTTTCTGATAAATAAGCAAAAAAAAAATTAGCAAATTGGATGGAGATTATATTTCCTATTATTTTATCATTGTGTACAAATATTACTGTACGTTGTAACCGACTTGGGTCCCCGTGAATTAATTCTAGCGAGTCCAGCAGGGGAGTGAATCATTCTAGAAATAGCGCGCGTTAAAGCTGGGTTAATACACACGCGTCAGTTAGTGTCTGGAGAATCATAAACCCGAGAATTACAATAAATGGGTAATTTATACTTACTGTGCATGTTAATTTATATTTGAATTGTGGTTGCGTTTTATTAAGAATTATTTATAATTGCACCTTTCTATTAGCTTCTCCAGTAGATGTTATTCAATCTATAACAATGTTAAACATCTTTCTATAAGTAAAATGTGGTGAAACAAGCTTCGTAATATCTGGAAATGTTATTCATGTTACCTTAACTGCATTTGCGTAGCATACAAACACTATGTGCAACACTAATGATACATATAGTATATTATTTAACATTTATACTATGAACACTTGTCTCATATATATAATAATTTTAATTCGTTCCCGCTTTTATTTTCTGACATTGTAATTGTATTAAATTTGCCTGACAAATTCATATATCAATTATTTTTACGTAAATAACTAGTATTTAGGTTATTCATGTATCACGGGTGAAAATATGGAGAGGAATATGATCGTTTATTCATGGTACATATATTAATACTGATTGAGTTTATCTAATTAATTGATGTTGTGGCCGATACGATTTCTTATGGTGTCCGAAAAATCTAGTGTCCAAGAAGTCTCCTTAGTAGGGACCGAAACATCTGGGGTCCGAGAAGTCTCCTTAGTAGCACCGAAACATCTGGGGTCCGAGAAGTCACGTTACCGATAATCTTGGTCCTCTTGTATTATATTTAGGGCACAAAATAAGATTTCAATATTAATTTCGAATGTTCAACGCCTATTGTCTCTTTTAAAGACATTTCTTGCTGTTTCTTTTTTAGTTTGGTTAATCATTCTTTAATACCTCAAAACAGTGCATTGGTCTATGCCGCTGTGAGAAATTAATTAATCCAATACTTAATAAACCTATGAAACTTAATCAAGGGGGTCATATACATGTGTTCGAATAAATACTCCGCATTTAAAGTTCATTAGTACAAATGATAATTATGATATTCCTATATGATAATATGCTGAGTAAACGTGTTTTTGTTTACTTATGTTATCACCTTAAAGAAACCTACCAACAGCGATATTATCAACGCCTTCTAAAGCATTGCTGGCTGCTCTGGCAACAAAACCAACCTGAAAACAAATAACAAAATGAGATCAGACAATAATAAAACAAAAAAGTTAAACATCACAATTTTCTTTGCTGTTGCTCTTGTTACATCGAGTAATTAAATTTTATTGATTGATGACCATGTATTCTCCTTCATTAAAACACCCGCTGCTTGAATCTTCGAAGGCGGCGACCGAGCTTTGAATACTCTTCGTGTTATGTGAATATTGCGTGTTGTTCGTATTGTGCTGTTTTATAAAACCGTAAGGTGTTAATACGGATTTCTTTCTTGCTGATGTAGCTAGATTTCCATAAATGTTTAAACTCATAGAGTGCGTACCAAACTAAAATATGCATGCCTGTAACCAACAAAATATCAGTTTGTTGTCAGATTAGATTTAATATTTACATAATCCAACCTTGATATTAGTTCGATTTGATTGGAGTTTCGCTTACCATAAATGACTGTATAAGTTCTATAACCAGTCCCTTCACTCTTGTCCAGTCCCTTATCCTGCCACCAATCACATTCCACAGTTCCACCGTGGCGTTGTCCTCTGTACGTGTCCTGACGTGAAGTGTTGCTGTGGCAGCAGGGAGAGTGTAGTAGAAACTGAGACACGCTGCTCCTCCTGGTAACAGCAGACTATGGAGTACCCTTTGGGTCAAAAGTACATATATGCCTGCTAGCTAAATATAGATATAACTTTTGTTATTGAATTGCAACCGCAGTTTAAATTATATGACTGCAGTCATAAATTTGTAACGGCAGTTACATTTACAAATATAACTGCAGTTATAATTTATACCAACAATCATAAAGTGTTGCAATTGTCATAAAGTTATAACCGCGGTTACATTTTTTCTGACCAAATGCTAAACTTAAGCTCTAAGTCTGTTTGGCCAATAAGGTCACGTTTTATATTATGTTTTTTGTCAAAATTGTATTATTTATTTTATTATGAATTTCTAATTTATAAAAATCAATTTAAAGATACATATTTCGTAAAAAATGAATCAGACAAAAAGTGTAACTGAAGTTATAATTTTATGACAACTGTCATATATTTTTACTTTCGGTATAAATTGCAACTGCATTTATATTTGTAAATGTCACTGTTGTTACAAATGTATGACTGCAGTGATAAATTTGTAACTGCGGTTTCAATTTTATAACAACAGTTACATCTACATTTCGCTCCCGTGCGTATATGTACTTTTGACCCAAAGGGTACGCCATAAACAGCAGGGAGGTAATGGAGAACAGGGGATTTCCTTACAGGTACAAACATCGCATAGAAGTCTGCAAAACAACGTGCAGTAATTTTTTATATTTACAATTTGCAAGGTATTATTTACATAAACAAAGAAAAATTTGCGCAAGTTCTGAAACTGTATTTTATTTTTATATAATGTCGTATCATTTTTAGTAATAGGCATAAAATTAGTTTTTATTTTCATATTTGACTGCTTTTGCGTTGACAAAAATATTGTTCTTAAGAGTATTTCAGTTACACCATTTAAATGCAGTGCCAATACTATTGTTTATGACATTGGTTCGCAAAATGTTCACGTATAAATAATAAGTCTGCTTGACTACACATATAAATATAATAAAATGTGTTACATCATATCTGTCATTGTTTCAGTCAAAATAAACAGTCTGACAATTAAGGAATCAACTAAACTATCTGCCTTAAAACAGAACAAATTTTATGTATAACAGTCCTAAACGTTAATCTTAATAATTTTAAATAAAAAGAAGTTCCATGCTGGAATCTGTATTTATGAACAAGCCTGAGATATAATCCAAAATGCCACTCTGCCGCATTCAATACAGCACCATACTTAATTAAAACTGATAAATAGTCGGCACACATTGATAACAAAGCGTATTAGTGTTGGTTACCTTGCCCTTAATTAAGCAGTAGAATGCGACCCATTTACAGGTATTTTCCATTGTGCATTTTCCATGCACTGTCTAAATTGAATCCACACGTGTAATTGCTGACGAACGTATAACTTCCGTATGTACGTTGAATGATACATGAATTGTTTGCATCTCATTCTTTTGAAAAGTAAGTTAATAAGTGATGTGTTAAACTTATTGCAGATAAATTGAAAAGTGTCCCATCCATTAGCATTGAATTTCGTGTTTAAATTGAAAGTATCCGTTAAAGGTCTATAAACAAAACAAATGATATGACCATTAAAAAACATTGGCTAGTTTGTATTAGAGTTTATGCGATGATATTTGCTTTATATGCTAAACCAAACTGGAAACCATTTCAACAACCCTACCATTTACAAAACATAATGAGCAAATCCAAAACAGTTTGTTGTTAATGTCTGATAATAAATGAATCAAAGACAACAGTCACTGAAAGGATATAAATTAGTACGCAACTTGTATGACAAATAACTTAACTAACTTATTTTATAAATATCAAACACTGAAATAATTAAGAAAAAAAATCAGCAACTACATATTTATCAACAATAAATAAAACAAAACGAACATAAAAAAAACAATAACCTGCTTAACAGATTATCAAGATTAACAGTAATTTGAAAAGATACATCACTTAGCATAACTTAGCATAACTGGCAATTAAGTGTACACATCCGACACAGATAATTATCAAAATAGCTTATATTTCGACAGTATTACCCGGCAGATATGATGCATCAAAGTCAGATAAACAATATATACACTCATTTAAACACAGACACGTAATACGTGCACGTAAGTTAACATACACATTTATTTTATTCTTTAATAACTAAGCAAAAAATATAGTGTGTTAATCAATCGCGAACACATGTAGTCGGTTAAATGTTTCAAGTTCTGACTAGACAACAGTCTTAACCAAGATCACACTTTCGAAATGACCCACACTTCTTTAAATATCAATATATTAACAATCTTTTGTTCCTGTGTATTTAATCATGAACAGTAATATATTCATTTCAGAGGAATAGTTTGTCTCAATAAAAATGCGTGGATTAATTCTATTAATACTAAACCAAGGCATAGAAAACTATTGTGTGTGTGCAAACACTATACACCTTTCTCAGTTTACCATGGTTGCAAGTGTGTGGTATACTACCTCCACTGGATATACGTACGAACATGTAATAGGACCATGCCACTCATGCTTGTATTATCTAACTACTAAATTATATCAAATGCATACTGATTAGTTGCGACGATGAAGTACTTATAAACACTGGTTTAGTATCGACGATTAAATGGTATTGAAGTTACTGAAAACACGTCATTGTTTTGAACATCAACTGGTCTGACAATTCTAATTCTTATAAACATATTATACTATGTTTGAATTAATGTTCATTTTATTTGTTTCCATTTGTATCCTATACTTTCCATAGTAACACAGTACATGCGTCGTTTTACATCCAATATGGCGGTGTATTCTTCAAATATCTATTTTCAAACAATTTACTTCTGTTTATTTTAAATAATAATATTTATCGCATAATATTTTTCATAGTCATTTTCCTCCTGTTGTTTCTGTTGGTACGGTTAACTACTAACTTTTGGAATACAATATATAGTTCGTTTCTGTATTAATAATGTTGAATTTAAAGTTGAGGCTTTTTATCGTAATTATGAATAAAAATATTAAAATACTGAGTTCAACAAATATTCCACTGGTTTCATAGGTTAATTAATTAAATGTCCTTCATCAGTTTGTCCCGATTTCATGACACAAACATTCTCAATCTGATTGGTACTGAACCCATTCCCAAAGCTGTGAAAAGAACTGCACAGTCGTCACTTGTATCCTTCCATCGGGCTGTACAGGATTAGAATAGGGCTGTTATCGATGCCAAGAAACACGGAATTTAAACTGTGTGTGTTGTGTGTGAACAGGCAGAGCGTTAGTGTAGTTTTCAATGCGGGGAATCACGTCCTGGTTTTGTTTTGATATGTAACACGGATAATGGCAGCGTCTGAATCTCAGTAAGCTCAACATTTTGTCTCATTGTACTTGATTAGTAACTTTAATCTGGTCGATATGTAGCCAATCATATGCGGGACCTAATACCCTTAGAATGATTTTCGATGCGAATGATTTTGTGTGATAGTTTTCACGGATCAACTCAATTTTTTTTCATAATATTTATTAATTTCGAAACACCACACACATTGTATATATGTAATATAAGACAAACATTATAAGGATAATATATGTAAAGTTTGGACGTGTTAACATTAGAACTTTCACAAAATATCAACAAAAAAAGAAATGATGTGATACACGGATTAAAAAATATGATATTTTGCACGTACAAAAGTTTGATTTTTTTTTTGGGGAAATACATCTTTGTTATAATTGTATTTTCTTTAACACTTTCTCAGATTTAAACTGTGCAGGGTGTTTGGCAAAAGGATTAAAATGTCCGTCTGTTCTCTACGACCACGAGAGGAAGCCCAATGGGTAGCGCTATAGAAATGTTGTGGTCATTTGTTCATCTGCAAGGCGAATTTGACAACGCGCAACGGTGATTAACCATTACTTAAAAATAAAGCAATGATACGCAGAAACAATCATCTTTCTTTCTTAAATAGAACAAATATTACTATTTCGACGTAAATTAAACATTGTATCTGTATGTTATTTTGAACTTCAAATTGTGTTTAACATTTTACCGAAAATTACATGCGACGTTATATCTGACCCATTGTACTCGTTTAAGTACTTTTTTCATAATCCGGACCGGAACTAGTCATGTTCAAGCAATAACTTGGTTAAGTGAAAAATATTAAATGAATGAAAAGCAATAGTAACCGTTTTGTTGGTAAATGCTTTTTCTCGATCTATTTTGCATGCAACATGTCATTTCCAACTCAGTTCTTGTATTGCATTTAATATTTTGGTAACAGGTGTTTTCCCCCTACCGCACCAGTCGATCACATTTCTACGGCCTTGCAGAGGAATCAGAACAGCTTTTATTCTGTCCACCCATGCATGCAGTTAGTGCAGATCTGACAAAGATGATATGCCACATCAAACCATTCCAGTGTAAGAAAGATTATTTTCGTAAATCTGTAATAATTATCAACTTGTATCCAATGGTGAGTATTTTACACCTTCAACGTAATACAAACTCTTTTAAAACATGATGGTTTTATTTCCCATACTTTTGTTCGTCGTGTATTTTTTGTCAACAGTTGAATTCTTACTACGTCTCCTGCCATTAGACCAATGTAGAGTAATGTGATAGTTATATCTTATGTCATACAGTGAAGCTGTTTCCCTTTGGGCAGACTATTTCATTTGCTAAATGCATAATTTGTTTAAAAGTAGCATCTGTTTTGCCACTCATTTAGTAAAAATGTGTTTCAGGAAATATGCATTCAATTCTGAGAAGAGGTGAACTAAAAAGAAGCAAAAAACGAGGACCACTTCTACATTGAAAACCTCTTTAAGCTTGGAGTGCGATGGGTAAAGGCACGACGGAACGCTCATAAAATACTGACATCTGATAAAACTGGTATTAGAAGCCCGTGTAAAAATCAAAATATTGATTTTCAACCGAAACATATTTGTTAGAATGATCTTATATTTTTGTATGAATAAAATATTTTACAGCTAACATTTATAAAAATATTATCAAAGAATATGAATCGAAATAGTTTTCGTGTTAATATATACCGTAATTACCCAAAGTATAGGGACACTTAAAAATAATTAATTTTTTATTGTCCCAATATTAAGGGCCATACAAAAATAATTCTAAAACTTGTGTCCCAACATTGAGGGCAATATATGTTACAATCTATTCTGCACAATATATATGTATTCAACCAATTAATTATTTTTTATTTCTTTGGAATAATAATCGCTTACTAAAATATATTAAATATTTAATGATAAATAATTAGAAGGAATATCTTTAGGTGACTGATGATAAATTATTTCTTGCTGGGGACTTAATGGTAATTTATTCAGAAGCTTTATTGAGAAAACATGGAAACATACCCCTGATAGTGTACATTATGATGTATACTAGATAAGCAAGCGCAATATACATTGTCACAAGTCGCTATGCAACCTGCGTCGTGGCAGTGTAGGGAATGTTTATACAGTAACAATATTAGGTGCCATTTTGGTGTCTTAATATTAAGGGACACAAAATAATTCAACTTTGAAATATGTCCCAATATTAAGGGGCGCGAAATATAATTATTTTTCCAATAATTAAGGGAGTCTCAATATTTAGGGTGTCCTAATACTTAGGGTAATTACGGTATGCTACAACAACCTACAGCATCACAGATGATTAGCTTCAATTTACTTTTAAAACACAGTTACAAATTTAATATCACGATATAAGAGACGTAACAAAACATAAAAGAAACAATCCTGACGTCTATCAACGGAGCTTTAAAAAACACAAACCTATACTAATTATTAAATAAAACAGGAAAACAAAACAAATAGCGTTCTCTGAGGGTAACTGTACATAAGTGGCTCAGTACACAAGATGATATCTTAATCAATATGTTGCTTATACATGAAGTAAACATGTTGAATAGACACCGATAGGATTCTATTAAAATAAAGTTTTACAAACATGGAATAAAGTAACAAAACAAAAAATGTCCGCAAAAAACATACTTCGAATGAACCGCGTCTGTCATATGCGTATGCAGATGCAGACTTGTTAACAATAACTACACACTTCCTGGAGCCGGACTGCCTGTATGAGTTTGGTTTATGTGCGTATGACTTTCAACACTGCACACATGCTGCTTTTTACTCTATGCATGACCACAATGATCGCGTCTTGTCATCTCATCGCCGTATGCGTCGCATCGGGATTTTTATTATTTGGATCAAGGTCTGTCATGCTAAGGAAGGTTTTTTCTACAGGTCTCGCGCGCATTCTTTCTTCTGGTTATATGCTGTGCATCGGTGATAGAAAACATATTACGCTGCTTCTATATATGGATATGCAATAAGCAAAAAAAGAATATGCGTAAAATGTATTTTATGTTCAGTTTCATTGGGCATGTCATTTCGTTTTGCAGGGAAAGTACAAATACATAAAAAGTACAACCGTCCTAGACTCTAAGCACATGTTACACAATGCCAATGAAATGCGCAGCAATATCAGATTTTTTTGTTAAGGTCTAAACATATGGGACTGATTAAACTATGATTTTTATATTTTGGTTGGTTCATATATGTTGAACACGAAGCGACATTAATGTATAACCGTATACCGCATTTCTTAAAAGAGTAAAATGTGTCTGAATTATGTTGACAGGACGACCGGACAATGTTACGATCAGTAATGCATAACAGTACAACACTGTTTAATGTACAATGTACGTTGAAATAGTATTAATGTAATTACAAGAACGAAAGCTAATTGTTTTCTGCGTATATCCGTGAATCACAGCATTTCTTTTTCTTATTGATACTTTGTGGACATTCAAGTTTAACACGTCCAACCTTCACATATATAATCCCTATAATGTTAGTCTTATATAATGTACGTACAAATGGGTGAGGTGTTTCGAAATTAAAACAATTTATAAAAATATTGAGTTGATCCGTGAAAACTATCGAAACAAATGTAATGGGTATGCAAGAGATATGAGCAAGTTTGTGTGGAAAGTAAGGTTTCAGTATACTCGGAATTAGACCCACCGTATGATAGGCTACATATCGACCAGATTAAAGTTATTAATCAAGTACAATAAGTAAAAATGTTCAGCTTACCGAGACTCAGACGCCGCCATTATCCGTGTTACATATAAAAACAAAACCACGTGAGTACTCTGAGTGGTTTTGCGGTTTGCCATTTTCCTGTCTGTGGTAACAGTGCTGGGTGGGGATGTGGAACGTAATTCTAGACCGGTTAAAAAAAAAACACCACGAACGGCAAACGCTGTCTTTTTCGGAAATGCCTGCAAACTCCACCGTTGCCGCAGTCCCAACGAACCGCCGGAACCAGATCTAATAAGACCGACAATGAATACGAGGTAATGACTTTTTTGCGTGAAATGTAGTCGGAAATGAAAAATGATATTTCATCTCTAAACAATAAAATGAACGATATTAGTAATTCGGTGAACATTTTAAAAAATGAAAATGAACAGCTGCGGCAAAAAATATCAGTATGAAATATGAACTCTTAAATTTGTCATCAAATTTAGATCGGCTAGAGGGGCATTCACGCAGAAATAATTTAAGTTTTTTTCGGGATTGAAGGGTGTGTTAATGAAAGCTGGGAAGAAACTGAACGGAAGGTGCGAAACTTTATTTCCAGTGCCCTTGGACTGACTGATATGCATACTATTGAGATTGAGAGGGTTTATAGGGTTGGGGGCAGACGATCGGACATCTGCCCTATTACTGCAAACTTTGTTTAGTCGAAGGACCGAGAGTCAGTACTAAAGTCACTTCTGACGGCTCGTCAAACTCTAAACTCTCAGTCCCAGTTCTCTGTGCGCGAGGACTTCACTGAACGTGCACAGAAGAGAGTTTACCAAAACACTCGTCAAGGCCAGAAACGATTTATTAACGATTATTTATAATTGCATCTTTCTATCAACTTCTCCAGTAGATGTTATTTAATTTGTAAAAAGATGCAACATTTTCTACAGATAAAATGTTCTGAAAGAAGATTCGGAATATGTCGAATTGTTATTCGCGTAGCATGAATATACAATTTGCAATACTAATTGTACACAGGAACCCTTGATATATCATATTTCTACTGATGTAATGGAAAATCGTAATAGTCTAAAGAATTTATATGTCTGCGTTATCAAAAATAAAGTCTAAACATTTCAAAAATTGCTGAATGTTCCCTGACTATTGCTTTTTATTGGGATACACAGTATAAATGCTTATTTGACTTCAAATCGTTATTATATTAGATAACTAACATGAATGGTATATTACCGGTACTATAAATAACTATATAGACTGGTCTGATAATTTTAATTCATTCCCGAAATTATTTTCTTACATTGTTAATTTGTTAAATTGGCTTGAAATATTCAGATAAAAATTATGTTAACCCAAATTATTACATAGATATTAATTATAATTTTATGATATTGTCATATTTATAAATTTATCTCAAATTAACTTTTGGGTCCGAGAAGTTTTCTTATAGTGTCCTAAAAATCTGGGGTCCAATAAGTCTCCTAATTTGGTGGGGACCAAAAAATCTGGGATCTGAGAAGTCACGCAACCGATCATCTTGGCCGTCTGTTTAGGTAATTTTTAAATGACATCTCAATATTAATTTCAACCCCGATTGTCTTTTTCAAGACATTTCTTGTTTATCATACTTTGATATTGTGGATTTATTGAAAACATGGGGAGATATCAACGGACAGTTTAATGAATTATTAGATGAATATTCTTGTTTTGATAACGTTAGAACTGAACATAAAAATGCTTAGAAATAGCGGAGATATTTCAGTTTTTGTAACAAATATCTTACCAATGAGGGCTTAGTTACACGAATTTGTTCAGATTACATTAATTTTGTAGTACTTTATGTAAAAGCTTGTTGTTTTACAATTTAAACTGATATAATTTTGTATATTGTGTATGTCTTACCAGAAGGGTCGCCAATCTATGAACGCAGGGATGATACAATTGGAATTGCCTATATTCATGACCAAATATTACAGTTAAAGTGTGTGTACTCTTGATTGTTATAATCACCCTGCGGGTGATCTTATTGCCAGAACTAAACCATGTTAGATAACATAGTTGTAGTTTTTAAAAATGAGTTCGACTATGATACACATGATTTTGACTTACGTAGAAATAATAAGGATGAAGGCTATTTCATTCGGACAAACGTTAGTAGACCTATGTTGCGCGCATGGGATTCATATACCTAATAGGCGAGTTGCTGGCGACCCAGAAAGTGATTTTACATGTATATTACGCAAAATGGAGCTAGTTTAATTGATTATCACATTATTTCAACATAAATATTTAAGTTTTTACGAAGTTTAGTATTCCACTTCGTCACGAATCAAACCATTTCTGTATATGTGCTACTTTGACTATTGATAAGAAAAACGATCATACCGATGGTCGTTTACTGTGTTCCTTCTGTAATTATAACCACACTGCTGGTGACAATTTGGACTTGTGAAATTTAAATGGAATGATTCTTATAATGATCAATTCATTGAGACTTTTATAAATTTTTATGATACATGCACAGACGACATATTGCAAGAAATTGCCACGAATATAAATCGGGCTCTTGAAAAAATCGAATCACTCTATAAAACAGCTGCTGAGAAAATGCAAGTTCGTCATAAAACAAACGCACGCAACTCTACTAATGAACAAGATAAGCCGCGGTGGGATTATGAATGTGATACATTGAAATACGTTAATGATTATGCTTTTAGAAAATTCCGTTTGAAAAATTCACAGGAAGACTTGAACATTTATCTTAACGAAAAGCAACAACTTAAAGTTAAGTGTCGAAAGAAGACGGAAGTATACCAGTTTAGTATGAGAAGTAAGTTATGTCAGGCACGTTTTAATCCAAATTTGTTTTGGCACACAATAAAATGCGCTAAGTTTAAACAATCTGTTCAGCCTAGTTTGCGCAACAACTTAAACAAAGTGACTGGCTGCATTATTTTAGTAAATTATTATTTCGGGAAATTTTACCCGCGATTCCTGTCTCTCAAGAAAACGCAGTACCTGAATACGATTTGATTCTAAATAGCCCTTTTACACAGGAAGAAATAATGATTAGTATTACTAAATTAAAAACGGGAAAGGCACATATATTTGATGGAATTGGTGCAGAGTTTTATAAACACACGGCTAATGTAATATGTCCCATTCTTTGTTCGCTATTAAATCACATACTAAATACAGGAGTCTTTCCTGATATGTGGGGCAAAATCTGGTTCTAAGGCAGAACGAACAAATCATATTGTCAAGGTATTTCCTTGATAAATGTTATGTACAAAATATTTGGTAATATTGTAAATTCAAGATTATGTGCATGGTCCGAATTCTACAGAGCATTGTACAAAATATATAACTAAACCTGGAGGGAGGTTCTATGTATTATACGTCGATTTTCCTAAGGCCTTTGATGGGATTGTACACTATAAATTATTTGACACAATGTAAAAAATAGCTTGAAAGGGAAGCTGTATACGGTTCTGGTTTCCATTTGCTCTAATTTGAGAAGCCGTGTGCGTGTTATGAATAACAAGATCACTCCCGAATTTAATTGTAAACTTGGTACCAGACGAGGGGACGTAACCAGTACGATAATTTGTAATCTATACATTAATGAGTTATCTCTCTTTCTTCGTGGCAGGGGTCATCAAGGAATATTCATTACAGAAGACATGCCAAATATACAATGTATACTATTTGCGAGTTGCTCTGAAACCGATATCGAACTCCAACGTCAGTTGAATAGTATTTTTTAAATTTTTCAATTAAGAGGCATGAATGTAAATGAAAGGAAAACTGAAATAATTGTGTTCCGTAATGGCGGTCCTCTGCGACCATATGAAAGTTGGTTTTTAAATTGGAATCGTGTAAATGTTACATCGGTATATAAATAAATGGGGTTACTGTTTACTCCTAAATTAAGTTGGACTAAGGCAAAGGTTAAGCTGGCAGCGTAAGCTAAAAAATCTATTAATGCTATAAAATACTTTCAGGGCACATTTGGAAAATTCGATATTCAGGAGTATTTCAAACTTTTTGATTCAGTGGTAAACTCTATCCTTATATACGGTGCAGAAATTTGGGGTCATACTTTTTCTGATATTATAGAACAAATTCAAACGCAATTTTGCAAAGATTTTATTTGTCTAAATAAGACAGCTAACAATTGCATAGCTTTGGAAGAGTGTGTGAGATTGGAATTATGTGTATAATACCATTTGAAGTGTGTTATATATTGGTGCAAACTGATACATATGCCAATATATAGATACCCTAGAAACTTTTATATTATGTTAAAACGCCAGGATGAAATAGGCAGGATCAATTGGGCTACTTCTGTTAAAAGTGTGTTATTTAACTCTGGATTTTGTTATGCATGGGTAAATCAGGAGAACGTTGATATCTTTTTAAGCATTGTTTAAGATTGATTGATTTGTTGCAACACGCAAAAATGGTCAGGACGTTTGTTTGATTCGTTCAGATGTGAAACGGCAATTTAAAACAGAAAAATACATTTCACCAAAATAACATTGTGCTACTGAAAAGCTTTTGCAAAGTTTCGATGCTCGAATCATAAGTTCCTTATTGAAACCGGAAGACACCTCAGTATAGAGCGTGAACTTTATTGTACACATTGTTTAAATGAAGAAAGCATTAACGTCATCGAGAACGAACTTCAAGTTTTGTTATTGGTGTAAATTTCACGAAGAACGTACTATATTATTTTTTTCTTGTTATAACGGAGACGTGGATCTCCATGATTTTGTTACTTTGATGAAACCGAAAAATGAACTAACATAAAAAATTGCAGTATTTGTTCATACTATTATGCAAAAAGTATTTAAACAATTACAGTTCTGTCATGTATAGTTTGACTGACTTGTATTTCGTATTTTGGGCCCGAGGCCTTTTATTACGTAACAAATTGTCTTGTATTGTCTTGTCTTGTCTTGTCATATTATGTATACAGTTACATTAGGTTTCTATCAACACTGGGTAAAGATACAAAAATTAAGTGCGCAATATTATAACTTATTGTATTTCATGCTACTGTTTATTGCTGATGGCACACTTTGTGATACAGTTAACACTGTGGATATTTATACCATTGAACCATTTCAATTACGTTAAAAACATTACATTGTAACATTGTAAAGCGTCAAAGAACACTTTTTATTTTATGTGCATAATTTAAAGATATTGTATATTTATTTGTGTGTTCCTTGTGATTTAGGTTACCAGGGGATATCATTCGCTTTAAAGAAAACAGTGCGTCCTATTCTGTATTCTACAAAGGGCCCCTGCATGTTTGTCAGAAGAATGCAACGGTGTGCATTTATTACTTTGGTTATTTGTCATGCATTTATTACTTTGGTTATTTGTCATGCATTATTACTTTGGTTATTTGTCATGCATTTATTACTTTGGTTATTTGTCATGCATTATTACTTTGGTTATTTGTCATGCATTATTACTTTGGTTGTTTGTCATGCATTATTACTTTGGTTATTTGTCATGCATTATTACTTTGGTTATTTGTCATGCATTATTACTTTGGTTATTTGTCATGCATTATTACTTTGCAATCATGGTTGTGTTTTTATGTGTTAAACGAAACTCTGTAATGTTCATTTAACACAATGCATTTTAAATTATGTTATATATTTTTAGAAGGGACAAAAATATTATGAAGTTTTAACACAAACAATAAAATAATGTATATGGCATTTTTTGTGACACTACACAGTAATGCCCATTCACTCTGGATATTTGGCAATTTGTAATTATTATATCAGTGTGGCATTTGCATATACTGCGGGGGAAATGTGTTTCTTGATTGAAATTTTTGCCCATGTTTGAAAACGAGTCTATACACCCGATGCATATAAATATGTTGACAACTCCACTACAGGTTGGTAACTCCAGACATAACCAGCCCAGATAATTGGAGTCCACTGAAAACTATTTTGACTGTTCACGAAACGCGAGTAGATTTCCAAAGGCAAAGGAGGAAATCAAGTATATTTACTATTAGAATATTCTGCAACAAAATATGGTCGGAACCTAATATTTTGTAAGTAAAATGCACGTGCATATACGGGAACTTGAAAAATCGCAACAATCTTATTCTTTCTAATGAACAAAAACCACATATTTAAAGATATATTTTATAATTACATTTACACAAAACGTAACCATTATTGAAAATGTGTGTTTGTTAACATGTTACTTTATATGTAGTAACAATAAAAATGATGTCATAATGCTTCTTTGATTTGCATCAATGAATCGTTTTTCATTCGCTGAATGTGTGTGAATGAAACTGACGTAACATTGCTTTGTTATGACGTCACTGAATCCAACATGTGAATGATTATTGGAGGGAGATGCTCGGATTATAGAAAAAATATAGTTTTCTTTCATAAGCATAACAAATATAGACTAAGTTTGCATTACAGTGATAATTTCTTTGTAAAAAACAAAGGTAAGGAGTATCGATGCGTGTTATGAAATCACTCGTTGTTAACTTATACGCATCTATACTCTTTACCGTCGGTTATTTGATATAAAATATTATTTCTTAATTTAGGTGCTATAGAAATGATTGATGCAATATATTGCAAAAATCAGAAATGAAAACTATTTATTCTATTTATTAGTTGTCAGTAAATCATTAAAGTCATCTCCAGTAGGACGCAACTATATTATCCACTGATTGGATCTGATGACTTCGCATTAGGGGTCACATTCAGATAACCTTTTCAGGAGCCAATCAAACTGTTGTCTTCAAAATGTTGTGGTGTAACTTCATATAAACCTATAATAACCACAAAAACTATGCACGTACTTCGCGTGAACTTGGGATGTATACTCGCCTAAGGTTCCACTATATCCATTGTTATCCAAGTGAACATTAACTGTAAATGATTTATTCCCGAGGATCAGCTGGAACTGCATCACTTTTCATAAACCGTGACCAAACTTTGCTGTGCAACAAGCAATATCATTGGGCGCAGCAAGGTTGATATTTTATTGTTCGCAAGGTCATTTAAACGTTACCTGTAATACGATGTCTTCAGATCATATCAATGTTAGAATTTGATGTTAATAGAATTGTCAGTTATAGTGCGAAGAGCACGTGTATATTCAATAGTACGTCTGATATAAAAATATTCCAGTCTCATGGTGTACATTTCTATTGTATAAAAGGTTGTATCATCTGCTTCAGTTTCTTTTCAAGTTGAGGTATTTCAAGTCCAAGCAAAAACATACAACTAAACAGGATTCAGCCTTACCAAACAAAAATTATAACACACACGATGCAAACTATTGAGTAACATGGTTTTGCAGCGAATGCAAGTTACTTGGAATCCAAACAATTAACAATAACATTATTAGTGTATTAGCCGCTATAATCAATAGGCATATTGCTATTACTTATGCAATAATTTAAATTTGTTAAGTAAACAATAATTTAATGTATTAAGTCAGTCAGTTACCTTACAATCAAATGCGGTTTTCTAGTCCTGAAGCAAATCTAATTCTTTATTTCCGTTATCGCCTACGGAAAGCACCACACAAACCTTACAGAATATGTTAATGAGAAGCGCAATGTGCAAGGTAATACATAACAAATTTAAACCGGTGAATTATTATGTGTGTTATCCCTAGTATTCCGAAAGAAATATATCAATATGACGAAGGTCCATTAATAGAAAATAGACTGGTTAATTATATACTTTTAAGTCTGTCCATAGTCGTTCTCCGAAGTTACCATTTTGAAAGTGTGTTTATTTCTGATATATCATCAGTTGATCTTTACATCCACTTTGTCAAAATTTAATATAACACCATTTAAACGGAATTAATTTAAGTATATGTTAATAGTTTGCAAGATGTCACTTTCAACTGACAGAACTCTGTATTATGTACTGAGTACGTTGTTAACAGGACATCACACCCATGTTGATATACAGCATAATCTACTGTATATTTTGTGTCACATAACTTGTTTATATCTCAAATAGTTGCATTTTGTTTAACAGTGTTAGAAATATGTGAATGCTTTTATTCTTTATTCAGAAGTGAACATTTATATGTTACCTGTCTTTATAGATTCAATCTATACCCATATACTCGTAGTTCTTAAAGTGTGCATGCACGATCTTTCGTATCAATCATTTTCAAAAAAGCAGACGGAAGTGACAATACAACTTGAAAGCAAGCAGAAAAACTTAAAAATGACGAAGGAAACTCGTCAATTTGGTATAAATCAACAAGTACTAGTGTGAGTTTTGCATCGTTTATTAGTGTTTTGTAACCTAAACGTATGCCAAGTCAAAGTATATACATGTATTTGAGTTTCCGTATGTACAGATGAAAACTATGCGATGATTAAAAAAACGGGCTTATTGTGCGTTTAAAAGCAATAGTTGTTCGTAACTTTTAATCCATTTTGAATAGAAATGTATGTAAATTAACTTTTTGATTTATTGTATTATACCTCTTTATCTGTTGTAAGATCGTGCATACACACTTTAATATATGGTAATAAGTAACACACATTTAAAATACAATTTTTAATATTTACGTTTGATTTATAGAAAATAAATAAATAATTTAAAATGACTATTTGAATTCTTAAGACTTATATAAAAATATACGTTGACGTTTATCTTTGTTACAATCGAAAATTACCTTTATTTAGAGGACTGAAGCCGTCTACTGTCAGTTATGTCATATACTTACGCAATCAATAAAAATTATGTTTGCTTTTTGTTTTTATAAACATAATCAATAGTTCGTTTCCTGGGGTTCATCTTCACTTCTTGGCATATTTATACTGTTGGTCATTTTGATGGGACACACGGTAAACACTAAATGATAATTCAAAACGTCATTATTATGATTCTGGCTTGGAATATGACAGTAAGAACAACACAATTTCAGTATTAGTGCTATTCCGATAAGGGAGATAATACATGATGCGCGGCCTCAACACCAGTACTGCAAAACTGGAGTATGCTTCTAACTGACATGAGGTTACTTATCAATCGACCCAATTAAGACGTCCAATACACTGAGTATATTGAATAACTATTAAATAATCAAATGACGCTGAAATTTATATATTAATGTTCGAGACAAAACCACAACACACAATTAATACATTTTATTTGATATTATATAAATACAGATGTGTATCTCAGTTCACTTTAAAATTGTACAATATCAGTGCTGCAATTTTTATCTACCATTGTATCATGAATGTTACAGTATCGCATTCATTGTAGTAATCCTGCGATGCAATTCAGTTAGAGGAGGTAACTACAACTGTACGTATAGAACAAGTCAAGGGTCATTCGACACACTGTAATTGCTTAATTATATTTATACAACAGACACTTTATTTTATGAGCGTGCATCATGTTAAATGGGCACAAAATGGGCATAACTAGGTTGGTATATTGCAAGACTGCAGGCAGGTGGAAGAAAAATCGCTTGCAGGACAGAACGTTGCGTTGCAATAAACATCCAGGCCTTCCGGGTTCATAGAATATTCAAATTCTTGAAACATGAAGGTTGTCTCGTGCGTAGACTGGGACATGATGTGGGTGTTGGCGTCAACTTCACAGCTGGAAGGTACATGTATATACCGACATGCAGAGTACTAAACGTTTGACTCCAATGATTTCTCCAACAGTTTTGAATTGAATGGCTAATGCTATTTTAAACCAAACGGTGGAAGTAAGATAAAATGTCTTCTCTCAATACACAAATGCCGTTAAATTCGTTCTTGGCACACGTATATTAATCAAGCAACAATCAGGAGTAGATGAAAAAGATAAAACTATGGAAAATAATAATAGTAATACAACATAGTCATTGAATGTCAGTCCGATAGATTGATCCAAAGGAGAAAGATAATTAAAAGGTCTATTTAAAAGTGTACGTTACCCGTCATTAATCAGCATGTAGTCCAATGTTGTGTTCGAGTTTTGCGAAGGTTTCGTGTAGCAGGAATGAAGGCGCATCTTTATCGACCAATCAGAAGTCGTTGTGTACACCTTGACGTATATTGTGCTACCAACGTTCGCGTGCAATGGATTTCCAGGAATTTCCCTTGTGAAGCTAGGGTCAGAATAAAATCCAAGGCTGATATTGTTATGCACTACTACCGAAGAATGATGTGTGTTTACATCATGGTGAATGTGAAAAGACGTTGCTTCGCGACGTATGACGTCACACTCAATTGTGTATGTCCAGATGTGATTCCGAATGATGTGTGGATTGAGAGGGTCAAACGTGGCGAAGATTAGTTTGTTTTCATATATTATTGCTTCTCCAGAAATCTGAAATGACGTAATGGGTATTATATAATGACAATAACGTTATATGAGCAGATATCAATAATGTATTAACCTTAATTATTTGGTACATATTAATATTTACAATCACAATTGAGCAATTCAGGGTACCTTTTCATTCGTAAGACAGTCCTGAAATCCAAATGTATATTGAAGAATGTTACGACTCAAAGTTCCTCTGCATGACGTTTTTCCAAAATAAATATCGCTAGATGAACTAGAAGGGAACATTTGTTGCAGCATAATCAGATCTACGGATATGTTCCATCCAATGTTGCTACACCCAGCGCGTATCGCTTGATCTAGATCAATTTCTGAAATACACAAACGTGCCGTAAAAGTGATACCATTGCTAACATTATTAAGTTCCAGCAAATAAATGGATTAATTGTCGCCTTTAATGCAGTTTATCTAAAATTGTAAACGCAGCATAATATTACCTTACAATACCTTTGAGATTTGCCATGCATTATCCAATTCAAGAAAGGAACCTACGTTCGGGAATACATAACTGACCAGTGCTGCTCCAACTTCCGTTGCTGCCATATGTTGAAGTATTACTACCACTAAGGACGAACCCTTTTTGACACAAAACTAAAGCTACAGCTCCTACCATGGTGACTCATGTGTAGGTGAAGTGCTAGTTAATGCATTTGTAGGAGACACTGTGAATGTAGATGTAAATGTTGATGGTTCAGGGGGTGATGTGCGTGTGATTGGTACAGTAGCATATGCAGACGTTTCAGTACCTTTTTCTGAAGAACGTTTTGTAGAGGAAGAAGGCACAGCCGAAGAAGTCACCGCGTTTGAATGATGTCCTGGTGATGAAGTTGACGGATTTGATGCATTTTGCATCGGGGTTAGTGTCGATACCGCACCTGTTGTTGATGGTTTTGGTGATGACACAGTCTGTGTATATACACCTGTTGTTGTGTCTGCAGTAATGACGGCCGAGCTTGGTTCTGACGCAGTGGTTGTCAAAGTAGCTTTTGAAGAAGTACTCGTTGTTGACTTAGGAGTAGTAGACGCCGAAGAAACACCCGTCGTAGGAAATACCGTTGTTGACATAGGAATAGTAGACGCCGAAGAAACACCCGTCGTAGGAAATACCGTTGTTGACTTAGGAATAGTAGACGCTGAAGAAACACCCGTCGTAGGAAATACCGTTGTTGACTTAGGAATAGTAGACGCCGAAGAAACACCCGTCGTAGGAAATACCGTTGTTGGTCTTGCAGTAGTAGTTGTTATAACGGTTGACTGGGTTGTTGTTGTCGTCGCAGGAACTGTGATAAGAATAATGGATAGTATTAATATATTTCTTGCAAGCATGCTTCATGTATGTTATTATAGTAATATTTATAAATAATTAATTGACAGTTCAGATATCATCAGACTGAACTGTATAGATTACAGTGACAGTTAAACTATAGTTATATACAAATACAAGGTATTAAGGGTAAGATAATAATAATTGTCGAAGATGACATTGTATTTGATATGTATTCATTTGTTACTTAATTTACAAGTAAAAGATAAAATGACTGAATAACAATCACCGTATAAAATGTGCTAAACTAAAAATATTAGCGGAAAATCTTAAACTTTCATACATAAATTAAGAATTTTTCTCGTATTTTAAAATCGTTTTTACTTAGCTAATAACAGTTTGGAGTTACGCATCGTAAGCTTGAGTGGCTTAATAACCACGCACCAGAACGATAAACAGTGGTTTATTTACAGATGAACAATGATAACGCGAATAGTATTTCAATTCTAACTTCACCTGACCTCGTAATTCTTCAGTTATAATGCGAGCTATATTTTACTGTTCCGGATTATGTTTTGCATTGTTTCTTGTGGAAACAGTGGTATGTTTTAGTCAATGCGTGCGTCAATGAAATACAGAATGCAAATACAGTTATTGAAACATGCAATAATAATTAGTAAAGAGCTTTAATAATTATAACAGTTAAATACTAGTACGTGTGTTGTCTATTGAAATTATATTTTAACCATACCGAGGATAATATACATGCCAAACCATATTTGTTTTTTACATAGGAAAAGTTTATGTTAAGGTGACAATACTCACCCACGAGAGTGCATGTATGTCCAGTACTGCTCCAGGTACCATTGCTGCTACATGTGGAAATGTTACTTCCTTTGAGAACATACCCCTCGACACACATTATTGTTGCCGTTGACCCGAACGTGGTATTTGGACTTTGAACGTTGCCATGTGTTGGCGGAATTAAAGGCCCACAATCTTTATAATAAATCTAAGCATTAGTTTTAGTACACCTTTTGCGACAATAAGCAATCAAGATAAAAACAAACATACATAACTATTCACCAACTGCATAACTCAATTTCGGACACGGCTTTGAGTAGTGATGTTCAACTAATATTATTAAATATTATTTGTACCAACAGTGAACGTACACGTATGTCCGTTTTCGAGTAAGCACTGTTCGCAAAATAATAAAACACTCATAAATACACAACACATCTTATGTTTATTAATTGGTTAGAACATTAAGACGTCGAAAATCACAGGGCAATAATTGGCTTCCATTGTTATTGTTTATGTGTTCCGAGTTTATTGTCATGCAATATAGGTTTACGATGTTAAAACGAATCGGCAATCTCTCCGTTAAAAATAGCACCAAATGCACCCTCTACGTTAAATCAAGATGTGTTTGGTGTAAGCAAGCATACAAAACATGCACATGCGAATATGGCAATTATAAGTTAAATTGATTGAACATACATTATACACGGAACATCAGCATGTTACAGGTATGATAGATTTTTGAACAAACGCAAAAGTGAACTAAAATGAAAGAAACCAATTTCAGACAGTCTTGAAACACACATATTTTACGTCTGAAATAAGTACCTGAATGATAGACAGTCTTTAACCAGTGCGTGTTGATTGTATTGTCCATATTTTTTAAAGTAAAAATCATTAGAAATGAAAAATACTGTTTATAATACATTAAAACAGCATAAAATGAGTAAAACACAGACACCAAAACGGAGAGGTTACAGGTACCTTCCAATTCAGACAGCTGTCAAAACTATAATATTTGCACTAGTTGTTGGCTTATAAAGTTATAGATAACACGCAATACACCTCGGGGAATCATTTTAAGTGGAGCGAAATTCCCGAAATGTAAGGTTTTAATGCAACAAAGAGTAAAACGATGGAAAATACCGCGGGAATAGACAATTAACGGCAATCAAAGCTAACAGCAGTTTTCATTATTTCTAGAAATAATATGTAATAGTTTGAAATCCTTTCTAAAATATCTCAGATTTTTTGGCGACAAAAATCTATATATCGACAAGAAAGTGACCTACCTGTCGTTCTCAGAGAAGATTTCTAACGGAAAGGGTACATTCTGGGCTATTTTAACGGAGATATTACCGATTCGTTTTAACACCGGGAGGTTTGTACGTATAAAATATTAAGCAGTTAGTTTTACTTAAGATCGACTTACATGTAAATTTAGCATAAAGCCGTCATGTTAACACAAAGAGACATGAATAGTTTATATCTAAAAGAGTTTGAAAGTTATGCTATGGACAAAGAATACCGACAAACAGACAGACAGACAGACAGAAGGACAGACAGACAGACAGACAGACAGACAGACAGACAGACAGACAGACACACAGACAGACAGACAGACAGACAGACGGGCAATTTCAGTAAACCCCCTTACAACTTTTTTGTTAAGGGTATCAACATGATACCCCCACAAACGAATTATAGGGGGGTATATAGGAGTGAGATTGTCGGTCTGTCGGTCGGTCGGTCTGCAGGTGGTTTCCGGATGATAACTCATGAACGGCTTGACATATTCAAATACTTTTTGGTCCACATGTGTAACATCATAGAACGCAGGTCAATTTCGACTAGTATTACAAACCACTAAATTTTGACAAAGTTGTGGCCCCTTTTCAACTTAATTTCCGTAAAAACATGGTTACCGGACGCTAACTCAAGTATGGCTTAACATATTCAAATAATTTTTGCTACACATGGGTCATAAAATACAGGTCAAGTTCGACTTTGGTTACAAACCACCAGCTTTTGACAGAGTTTTGTTCTCCTTTGACTTAAATTCCATATAAGACCGTTTCAGTACAACAACTCATGAAATGCTCTACATATTTAAATTATATTTGTTACATAGGTGTTACGCTATAAATTACAGGTCAGGTTCGACTTTGGTTACAGCCACTGAATGATAAAAGAGTTATGGCTCCTATTGAAATTAAATTTTTCCAAACTGTTTAACATTCACAAATTAAAGCATTCTCGTTGTGTCTATTTCTTTCGAATGGATGTCATAGTTTTGTGACAAAGCCATATTGTGGGGGTATATCCGTCACTCATGTGAACAATTCTAGTTAGGGATAAACAAAGATGTTGGTTACTAGATCTCTGGTCTAAATTGGCAGTTCAGATATCATCAGACTGAACTGTACCGATTATAATGACGATTAAACTACGATTTAACTACAAGGTATTAATGGTAAGATAATAATAATTGTCGAAGATGACATTGTATATTATTAAGGGTACAATAAATATAATTGTCGAAAATGACATTGTATATGTATTCATTTATTACTTCATTTACAAGTAAAATATACACTGACTTCAATAAAAACCACCGTATAAATGTGCCAAACTGACAATATTGAGCATCTTGAACTTTCATGTATTAATTAAGAAACATTTTTCGAAATATCGTCATTTATTGGCTAATAAACAACAATTTGTTTTACGATGCGTTTGTCCGAGTGGTTTAAAAACCGCGCATTAGAGCGACCAAGTTTGGTTTATTTACAGATAAACACCGATAATGTGAAAAATATTTGAAGTATAACTTGACCTGATAAACAAATTCTGCAGTTACAATGCGAACTACGTATATACATTGTACCGTTCCGGGCTATGATTTGCGTTGTTTATTGTGGACATATACAGCGATATATTTTAGTCAATGAAATACATAATGCAAATACACTAATAGAAACATACACAAATTATAAGTACAGAGCTTTAATAATTCTTATACTTAAAATGTGTGTTTTCTTTTGAAAATATGAATTTTAAAACGATACATAACAATTAAATATAGTATACATGCCAAACTATATTACATAGGACAAGTTTATGCAAAGGTGACAAAACTCACCCACGGGACTGCATGTATGTCCAGTACTGCTCCAGGTTCCATTGCTGCCACATGTAGAAGTGTTACTTTCTTTGAGAATATACCCCTCGACACATATTATTGTTGCCGTTGACCCGAACGTGGTGTTTGGACTTTGAACGTTGCCATGTGTTGGCGTATTTAAAGGCCCACAATCTTTATAATACACCGAGTCATTAGTATTATTACACCGTTTGCAACCATAAGCAATCAAGATAAAAACAAACAAACATATCCACCAACTGCATAACTCAATTTCAACACGGCTATGAGTAGTGATGTTCAGCAGTGAACGTACACGTAGTACGGTATGCAAAACAATAAGAAGCTCATCAATAGTTAAATACACAAGATATCTGATGTTTATTCATTAGTTACAACATTTAGACGGCGAAATCCAGACGGCAATAATTGGCTTCCATTGTCATCGTTTATGTATTCCAGGTACTCAATTCATTTTTCATCAAAAGGACCATGTGAAAACGGTGTCACGATTTAAGCATTTAACAATAATATAATATGAAGAACCACTCAGTGCGTTTTGAGACCATATAGATGAAGGTACATATACCTAGTAGGCTAGTACATTTGGTTACTTTATGCAAACATTCATTAAACTCACCCACGAGAGTGCATGACTGTCCAATATTGCTCCAGTTTCCATTGCTGTTACACGTAGAGTTGTTTATTCCAATGAGAATGTATCCAGTATTACACGTTATTGTTAGCGTTGACCCGAAGGTAGTGTTAGTGCTTATCACGGAGCCATTTGTTGGCGGGTTTAAAACGCCACAATCTGGAAGCAATGGAAAATAAGTAACATTATGTCATTTGTCTATGTAAATTGTCTGCCTCACACTCTGAAATACAGGTAAGAGTAATATGCCGTTCCATTAACGGTCATTGATGCAAACATGTTTTACAAGTATTTGTAACAACAGTACGCCTGACTGCAGGATAACAAATAAAGTAATTAGTTTAGTAACAACGTTTTAAAAAAGCCTGTAACAATTGTTACAATTAAGTGTAACATGATTGATATCAATTTTTCGTTTTTATTAATTTATTCGCAACTCGCACACACTTTTAATTAACGAAAAGAGTGTATGTACGATCTTTCAAACATAAAAACCACATAAAAGTGACACTTAAAAGCAAACAGAAAAAAACAAACAGAAAATATCGAAGAAAACACTTCAATATGAAATAAATCAACAAGTATATACTAGTGTCGATTTTGCATCGTTATAAATGTTGTGTAACATAAACCAACTGTCAAGTCAACGTATAATATACATGTAGTTGTATTTCCTTTTGTATCGACGACAACTATTTGGTACTTTAAAACTAAATTACTTGCGTTTAAAAGCAATCATTGTTATTTACTTTTATTCAATTTAAACAGAAATATATGTTCATGAACTATATTTTGTTGATTGCATTTATCCCACAATATCTGTTGTAAGATCGTACACACACACTTTAATTGACAGCCAACACCGCACGTAAATGTTGCTGTCGACCCAAACGCGTTGGTGGTGGAAGTCACGTTGCCATGTTTCGGCGCTGAAATGCCTCCACATACTTTAAAACAAATGCAAATATTAGTTTGTGGTAATTTTGTCAAATTGGCAAATTGGTTACAACATCAAAATGCACTTTAACATGTTGTTTGATTTTGCTTATTATGTCATGCAATATATGTTTGTGCATACAGTATTTAACAGTTTGTTTTACTCAACACCGTCTTAGAGATAAATTTTGAAATAAAGTTGTAATGCTACCACAACGAAACATAACGGTTAAGGTATAAACACACTGTCATGTTTAACATGTTTAATTTAAGATCATCAAGTGAGTCTCATTTATTTACAACGTTACAGATCTTTTTTTTTTCAGCGGAGTCAGGCTTTTCAGAACCAAAGTCATTTTCATAAATATTTGACTGGGAATATCTTTCATTGCAGAAATTTATAAATTAAAAAGACGTTGGCATTGTTGGAATGAAAGAGACTTGATTTATATAAGATATTATATAAAATATTTGTTACAATCATGAACATCTAGAAACGAAAATATAAGATTTTGGGATAATTAGTAGCCGTAAAAATGATATTCACTCGCCATAAATGTATCCATTTCCTAAAATACTCAACTGCGTCTTGTAGCAAACAAATTTCCTGAGATAGAAACAATTGCACGAAACAGATAAGACCATTTTTTTTTTATACTACGACTGATAAAATGTCTCCACAAAAGATGCATGTTCAAAGAATATCGGAATGCAGACTTTAAGGTCTCAAGTAATTATGAAACGTGTTTGCAAAGGTACATTTAAATAATCAGGAAACTATTAAACCGAAGAAACAAGAAAAGGAACCAACCGAGAACATTTTAGGCATTCTTGTTTTACACAGTAGATCATATTTGACATTAGTAGGAAAACCATGCATGGAAATATCCTGTTTGTACAAGTGAAATAACATGACATTAGATGCTGTTTGATGGAAAGCCATGTATCAAAACATAATCTTATATCTTTTTGCAAACATTAAAATATTCTAATATTCATAGTTTATCTTTTCAAGATCCACAAAGATAGTCCAATCAATAAGTCGTATAGCGAGAGTTCAAAGCTTTTCACTAAAGTACATTTCAGTTTGTGTTTATTTTGTTATTATATAATTTGGAACAGAATGCTAGATCATGTGTCAAAGTGCTTGTAATGTTATACTAGTAACTCGTCGTAACGACTTAAATAAGAATGCACAAACACAGGAAACAGTGGTATATCGTAAATATAAAAGTGCTTATAAATTTTATCACGAATTAATAAACGGTATATTTTGAAATAAACTCACCAACAACAGTACATATCTGACCATTGCTGTTCCATTGCCCATTGCTGGCACATGTGGCTGTTCTACTTCCATTAAGTTTGTATCCGTCGTGACACGATATTGTTGCGGTAGACCCGTATGTGGTGGCTGTATGTGACACATTGCCATTTTGAGGCGAATTAGGATGTCCACAATCTTTAATAAAAAAGGATTAATATTCTTAAGGCAACAACAATATAATACAACAAATATTTTTCATACTCAAGATACAACACAAGAAAATCAATGACATGTCAATTGAAAATTAGCAAAACATACATAAGCTTATGTTTTTAACGTAATGCGGAATAAACTGTGCACAATGGCTTTGGTAATAATTAATTTAAGCGAGCCCGTATACATTTGACAAGGGCTACTAAGTGTTGTATATTAAAATACTGTAAATTAAGTGTGTACACATATTAATATTAATATGATATGATTGCAACTAAACTCACCAACAATAGTACATATCTGGCCAGTACCGTTCCAATTTCCATTGCTGCCACACGTGGATATTCTACTTCCATGAAGGTTGTATCCCTTGAGACACGATATTGTAGCCCTAGACCCGTACGTGGTGGCGGTAAGTGACAAAGTTCCATTTGCAGGCGGCTTAAGGTGTCCACAATCTTTATAAATCATTAATGTTTAATATTCTTAATGTAACTACAATATAAATATATCGCATTTATTATACATCACAAGGTCATAAATTACATTTTCATTGAAAATTAACATAACATACATGGAAAGCATATGTTTTTAAGACATTGAATTGCTTATATTGAATTTAAGCAAGGCCGTAAAAAATAAATGATTTATATTCTTAATGCAGCTACAATATCAGTAGACCCGTATGTGGTGGCATTGTGTGTCTTTGCCTTTTTGAGGAGCATTTAAAGCTTCACAATCTGTTGTAAGTAAAGTATTAAAGTTTGAAATTCATCCGAAAAACGTATGATATATAAGGCGATTTAAATATTATACAGGAAGTAAAACATCTTACCGAAATGACCAACGCGAATGGCTTCAGTTATCAATCATATATAATATACAGATTTATTGCTATAAAGACAATTTCATGTTTGAAAGTTTCATTGGGTATCAACACCTTTATTTTATCAACGTTGTACACAAAAAACACAATAAGTGCAAACACTGGTGGAGTGTTCCTTATTGAAATTGAGCAAACTGTCATTGACAAATTTCAACAATATAATAAATACCATATTAACACTATTTATAACCAAAAGCGTTGGGCATATAGTTTGGTTTAAGAGAAGCTCTTAGTTAAAATATAAGAACGTATTCTGAGATTGCAAAATCAAAATAACTAAACGTACAGTTGGAAACACTTGTTTTATATACAAAAACAAAGGCCAGGGACGTATCTTGTAAGTTACTTGTTTTGACCATATGTTTTATGTTTCAATTCAAAGCATTTAAAACACAACGTAAACCTTTTGTAAATACATTTGAATAATCTGTTTCCTAATCGCGCTGGTGAACAAAAGTCACTATATTCAGTAACATTCAAACTCTTAGAATTGTGTTATGGATAACAAAAAATATCGTTAAAAAGGCATTCTATGCATGTTGTACAACATAAATATTTAAAACTGATGCCTATGTTGGTTTGGTTTATAAACGAAGAGTCTAATTTCTTCATGGATCGTTATTTACACGCATTTAATATTATTTTTCGACATTATTAAAATAATAAAATAAAATACGTACATATACCTAGAAGGCTTGTACATTTGGTTACTTTATGCCAACTTTCATTAAACTCACCCACGAGAGTGCATGACTGTCCAATATTGCTCCAGTTTCCATTGCCGTTACACGTAGAGTTGTTTTTTCCATTGAGAATGTATCCAGTATTACACGTTATTGTTAGCGTTGATCCGAAGGTGGTGTTAATGCCTATCACGGAGCCATTTGATGGCGGGTTTAAAACGCCACAATCTGGAAGCAAAGGGAAATAAGTAACATTATGTCATTTGTATATGTAAATTGTCTGCCTCACACTCTGAAATACAGGTAAGAGTAATATGCCGTTCCATTAACGGTCATTGATACAAACATGTTTTACACGTATTTGTAACAACAGCACGCCTGACTGCAGGATAACAAATAAAGTAATTAGTTTAGTAACAACGTTTTAAAAAAGCCTGTAACAATTGTTACAATTAAGTGGAACATGATTGATATCAATTTTTCGTTTTTATTAATTTATTCGCAACTCGCACACACGTTTAATTAACGAAAAACGTGTATGTACGATCTTTCATAACACAAAAACCACATAAAACTGACAATAACACTTAAAAGCAAACAGAAAAAAACAACATAAAAATATCGAAGAAAACACTTGATTGTTGAAAAAAATCAACAAGTACATACTAGTATCGATTTTGCATCGTTACTAGTGTTGTGTAACATAAACCAACTGTCAAGTCAACATATAATATACATGTAGTTGTATTTCCGCTTGTACCGACGAAAACTATTTGGTAATTCGAAACTAAATTACTTGCGTTTAAAAGGAATCTTTGTTATTTACTTTTATTCAATTTAAACAGAAATATATGTTTATGAACTATATTTTGTTAATTGCATTTATCCCACAATATCTGTTGTAAGATCGTTCACACACACACTGTAATTGACAGCCGACACCGCACGTAAATGTTGCTGTCGACCCAAACGCGTTGGCGGTGAAAGTCACGTTGCCATGTTTCGGCGCTGAAATGCCTCCACATACTTTAAAACAAATGCAAATATTAGTTTGTCGTCATTTTGTCAAATTGGTTACAACATAAAAATTCACTTTAATATTTTGTTTGATTTTTGCTTATTATGTCATGCAATATACGTATACAGTATTTAGCAGTTTGTTTTACTCAACACCGTCTTAGAGATAAATGTTGAAATAAAGTTGTAATGCTACCACAAAGAAGCATAACTGTTAAGGTATCAACACACTGTCATGTATAACATGTTTAATTTAAGATAATCAAGTTAGTTTCATTGATTTACACCGATACAGATATTTTTTTTTCAGCGGAGTCAGGCTTTTCAGTACTAAAGTCATTTTCACAAATATTTGATTGGGAATATCTTTCATTGCAGAAATTTATAAATTAAAAAGACGTTGACATTGTTGGAATGAAGGAGACTTCATTTATATAAGATATTATATCAAATAGTTGTTACAACCATGATCATCTAGAAACGAAAATATAAGATTTTGGGATAATTAGTAGCCGTAAAAATGATATTCACTCGCCATAAATGTATCTATTTCCTAAAATACTCACCTGCGTCTTGAAGCAAACAATTTTCCTGAGATGGAAACAATTGCACGAAACAGATAAGACGATTTATTGCTTTTTACTCGACCACTGATAAAATGTCTCCACAAAAGATGCATGTTAAAAGAATTTCGGAATGCAGACTTTAAGGTCTCAGGTAATTATGAAATGTGTTTGCAAAGGTAAAATTAAATAATCAGGAAACAATTAAAGGGAAGAAACGAAAACAGGAAACAACCGAGAACATTTTAGGCATTCTAGTTTTACACAGTAGATCATATTTGACATTAGTTGGAATACCGAGCATGGAAATATCCTGTTAGTACAAGTGAAATAACATGACATTAGATGCTGTATGATGGAAAGCCATATACCAAAACATAATCTTATATCTGTTTTATATACAAAAACAAAGGCCAGGGACGTATCTTGTAAGTTAGTTGTTTAGAATTGTGTTATTGATATCAAAAAATATCGTTAAAAAGGCATTCTATGCATGTTGTACAACATAAATATTTAAAACTGATGCATATGTTGGTTTGGTTTATAAACGAACAGTCTAATTTCTTCATGGATCGTTATTTACACGCATTTAATTTTTTTTTCGACATTATTAAAATAATAAAATAAAATAGGTACATATACCTAGAAGGCTTGTACATTGGGCTACTTTATGCATAACGTTCATTAAACTCACCCACGAGAGTGCATGACTGTCCAATATTGCTCCAGTTTCCATTGCCGTTACACGTAGAGTTGTTTTTTCCATTGAGAATGTATCCAGTATTACACGTTATTGTTAGCGTCGACCCGAAGGTGGTGTTAGTGCCTATCACGGAGCCATTTGTTGGCGGGTTTAAAACGCCACAATCTGGAAGCAAAGGGAAATAAGTAACATTATGTCATTTGTATATGTAAATTGTCTGCCTCACGCTCTGAAATACAGGTAAGAGTAATATGCCGTTCCATTAACGGTCATTGATACAAACATGTTTTACAAGTATTTGTAACAACAGCACGCCTGACTGCAGGATAACAAAGTTTAATGCAGTAGCATCTAATGTAACATCAACACACTTCACATTCAAAATATCCGTACATATTATAAATGCTTGACCTTGGGAATGAGCGGTTATGCTTCTCTAACAGTGGTAATAAAACGTGATTTTTAAAAGGATTATAAGTGAAAATAGTGAATATTAGTGGATAAGGATATTCAGAGGTAATTCAGACATTACATTCCTAACGTAGTGTGTTCTTCAACCATAAAATGAACATAGTATAATGAAATAAAAAATAGCGAACTATTGATATAGGCAAGGCCATTTTATTGTCCTTTACACAGTACAGTACAATGTAAACAATAAAAACGGTTTGTGTACACATGATCACACTGTTACGTAAAGGTGCTCATGACCGAACTGTACATCTATACTCAGCGTAAAAACAATGGCGAACAATTTTATAGCATGAACTAGAAAAATATATTTCTATACATCATTAAAATGGAACTGGAGGGAGACAAAGTGAAAGCTGGAGACAAAGTGAAGGCCGGAGACAAAAAGAGAAGAGACCTAGTCTTTAGCATAACTGAAGCAGATAGTAGCTTTAATGAGGCATCAAAAATAAAAATAAAAGAAAAAGAAATCGAAAAGCACCGACGACGACGTAAGCGAAGCTGAAAATAGCTAAAATGAAACAAATGAAACCATTAACAAGCAAAAGAAAAAGAAATCAAGAGGACATCAGTGTACCACAAATGATGGTTCAAGCGACATAAATATCGCATCTGAATTGAAAGAGATAAAAAGAAAATTAAACAACGTCTTAACAAAAAACAGCAGTGAACTCGGTGATTTAATTAAGAGCATAGTGTTTCAACTGAAAGATGAAATGCTGGGGTCAGTGATCCTTAAAATTAAAAAGGTTGAAAGCGAACTTTTTGATCAAAACATGGAACACACGCGAATGACAAAACAAATAAACGACTTGAACATGAAATTGAATGAACAGAAATACGAAAATGAATGCTTAAAGAAACAACTTAAAATTCAAGAATCCAAATGTGACATGAAAGTAAACGAATTAGAACAGTACAGCAGAAGAAGCAATATAAAGATAGAAGGAATACATGAGAGTGAAAGCATGAGTGAAACAGCAGTGAACGTCATCGAAACTCTCAACAAAAACATCCCTGAACTTCAGTTATCAGAAGATGATATCGAGATCACACACCACACAGAATCGGTGCATTTGACAAAAAGAAACGCAGACCCATCATCTTGAAAATGATCACTCGTATGAAAAGGAGTAAAATCCTGCAGCGCGCAAAACAACTCCGAAAACAGACAACAGCTATCTTCATCAACGACCACCTCATAAAATTGATTGCTCATGTCTTCGCATGCGTTCGAAAGAAGCAAACTGACATTGTTATCTCAGCCTGGTCCCGCGACGGTGTCCTCTACTACCGGGACGTTAATGAAATCGTTCATAAAGTGACGCAGGATCAGTACAACTACTGGATAGATCTACCATGGCTGAATCAGTAACTATACCCAAATCGAAGAACGCATTGTAACCATATCAGTTATGAACGGTATACAACTTAATATGCGAACAGTGCATAACCTGCCGCAAAACGTAAACATCAATTCAGCTATAGATCTATACACGACTAAGAGTGTTTACTTGTTAAAATGAGTTCACGATACATTTTAACGTTAGTCGTTAACAAAATGTTAGTCAATAACACTGTATATAATTAGTATATGAAAAACATGTTCACGACTAAGAGTGTATATTTGTCAAGAAATATTGCTGTTATACCTTGATACATTTTGACGTTATACGTTGACGATATATTAGTCAACAACAAGAGGGAATAAGTGTTTAACACAAGCAAAATACAAACACCGATTTGAGGGAGTGTACGCACATAAACACTCAGTCCGAACACATACACGCGCACTCGCACAAACACGCACTCATGCACTCGCACGCACTCACACAATCACACAAATACGGTTACTAACAACAAGCATTGACAATTTGCAACAAGATACGGTATAATGTTTAACGTGTGTCTGTGTTTCTTATATATGTTTACTGTATTTTCTATACATGTATTCATATATTATGTATTAGAAAATTGTTCTGATGTCAATGTATGCAGATGTGTCACATTTATAAAACATAGATAAATTATTTTACACAATACACATGAATCATTTAACATTTATCATGGCACATTGTCTGGTGAGATAATACAAATATTTTGTGAAAACTTTTGTACATGACTTAAACGTTCCAAGAAATGCAAATTATCTTCTGATAAAGAATGAAGGAAGGTAACTTTTTTGTAAAATAAAAATCTGCTTATAATTACTGTATTTCAAATAATAAAAAAAAAACGATTAAAAAAAACAACAGTTCTCCTTTCTTCATAAAATGTAAAAACACTAAACTAAACTTCAAAAGTATTTTGCATATTGTAAAACTGTTTAACCTTATGTTGTTGTTTAATATAGACCATGTAGTAAATAAACATGCACTATTATCAATCCTTGGCCAGTATCCTCTTTTCGCGGGTTGATCTAAAAGAAATATCGATTTCGTAATTAGATCAACCACATGCTGGAATGTTCACTTCCTGATATAACTTAATTAGAACCTCCATATTTTGTTGGCAATAATTGTAAACTTCCGATGGTTAATCTATCCTTATTTCGTTTTCGTTTTTTTAGATAAAACCGTAATCGGAGCGTTCATGACTATACCTTGTCACTCATTTTAAACCTTAAATAAAAACATGGGATTGTTACCTTCGGATAATTATTATTAATTGTATTCGACAATAAAGTCATATCAACCAGAAATATACATTTACCACGTTTGCACGGATACATGTGTAAACGTGTAAATGTATTAGTGAATGATTAGATAGTTGCACACAGTACTTCTATATAAGTATATATATATTTGACAGATTCTAATAAAGAACATGTAACTTTTACACATGTTAAAACAGAATGTAATTATGTTTTTTTGACACATTCTAATATAGAAGGTATAACTTTTACATATTAAAACACAATGTACTGAAATCTTCTGATTGAAAACCACACATATTATGAAATGGCATTGTTTAACATGTTGATAATAATGTAACTACACATTAATATGGCAACAAGAATGATATTATTACGAATTGGCATTGTTTAACATGTTGATTATCATGTAACTACATATCAATATGGCAACAAGAATGATATTATTACGAATTTGCATTGTTTAACATGTTGATTATGATGTAACTACATATTTAGATGGCAACAAGAATGATATTATTACGAATTGGCATTGTTTAAGAAGTTGTTTATCATGTAACTACATATCAATATGGCAACAATAATGATATTATTAGGCATTTGCATTGTTTCACATGTTGATTATAATGTAACTACATATTAATATGGCAACACTAATGATATTATTACGAATTTGCATTGTTTAACATGTTGATTATCATGTTACTACATATCAATATGGCAACAAGAATGATATTATATATTCCTCTATTTTAGATGCAAGATATGTACGCTAATTATTAACATGCTTTAATTTATGAACTTAGAAATAACCACCTCGTTGAAAATCACAAACGGTAAAATTATATATTTTATATTCTATATTTTATATAAGCCACATAACAAAATTAAATCTTGTCAAAATATTATTAATAGGTTACACTCTTCGCATGATTGTCACGCACTACTTTAACTTTAAACTGTATTTATATCACTCTTATAATTGTACTTTACCCTTGTCTCCATGCTAGAAAATCTTAGTATGTACCATGCAATTATTTAGTATTAAATATTCGATAGTTGTAATATGCGATAGTTGTAATATGCCATTGATGTACATCACTCTTGTTATTATGTAAACATGTATCATACAATTGTATGACAATATGACATAAAAGCGGATGAATATGAACGCTTACTATATAAACAATAAGTAAGTACACACCATACACACACACACACACACACACACACACACGCACGCACGCACGCACGCACGCACGCACGCACGCACGCACGCACGCACGCACGCACCCAAACACACACACACACACACACACACACACACACACACACACACTCCACACACACACTTACACATGAACACACAAACATTTTTCTCTTGTTTACGCTTAATTTTCTGTACACTCCCACCAACATTACATATACTCATATCGCAAAAGAGTAAACTTACCACCATACGCCTTTTCAATTATCAGTAGATCTACTGACGCCCATATCAAATAACTAAAAATGCAAATTTACAATCATTTTATTTTATATGCACATACAAGGGGACTGATTCTAAACACTGAAATAGTTTGTATACAATCCAAAAATGACATTTAATATATGTTCCTTAAACGTCAAAGGGCCTATTAACAAAGAAAAAAGAAATACAGTTTTCAAATGGTTACATGTAAAAAAATATAACATTTGCCTGCTTTAAGAAAGTCACTTCACTGTTAACTTAAAAGAGACGTTAAAAAAAGAGTGGGTTTGAGAATGCTTTATCAGCGGAGAACACACAAATAAATTAGGTATTTCTTTCTTAATACAAAACAGTGAGGGGTTAAACGAAATAAAATTAAAAGAAATTATACCAGGAAGATTGGCATACATTGAAATCGAACTCCATGCCACTATGATTACTATAGTTAATATTTATGGCCCTAACACTGATGAGGAGACTTTCTATGAAAAGTTACAAACATTCTTGCGAGATAATACTGACAAAAATATAATTATTGGAGGCGATTTTAACACGGTACTCAACCCTTTAATAGATACAAAGAATGGTAACCCAAAATGCAGAAAAATCATAAATAGCATAATGCAGGACCTAAACTTTAACGACATATGGCGCAATTTGAATCCTGAAGAATACAAATTTACCTGGTATTCAAACTCTAAATCAAAAATATTCTGCAGACTCGACTATTTTTTAACTTCTGACTCATTATCAAATTTCATACACTCCTCGTAAATTAAACCTGGCTTCATTACGGATAATTCAATAGTGATATTAAAACTTAATAAACCTCAAGATGAGCGAGGCCCAGGCCATTTCAAACTAAACAACGGCGTTCTTTTAGAATCAAACTATCAGGAACAAATAAAAGAAACAATATCGAATACAGTTAGCAACAATAAAGACGCAAATCCTAATTCTCTATGGGAAGTTATCAAAGGCAATATAAGAAATACCACTATAAAATATACGTCAAACAAAAAAGAAGTAAACAAATTGGAATTAATTACAATCACAGAAATTGAGAACCTAGAGAAACTATTACATAATAATAATAATAATAATAATAATAATAATAATAATAATAATAATAACAATAATAATAATAGCACTACTATTACTGCTACTACTACTAATACTACTACTACTACTACTACTACTCCTACCACTACTACTTATAATAATAATAATGATACTAATAAAATCACCATAATAATAATAATAATAATAATACTACTACTACTAATAATAATAATACTGACAATAATAATAATAATAATAATAATAATAATAATAATAATAATAATAATAATAATCATCATCATCATCATCACCACAGTAAAGACGAAAACATTGAAATTAGACTCATGGCCAAAAAACTAATACTAGAAGAAATATACCATGACAAACTTAATGGAATCATATTAAGAGGTTAATCCAAATATATTTAACATAACGAAAAAAAAACACAAAATATTTCGCAAACATGGAAAAAAGACGCGGTGAACAAAAAACAATTCATAAATTAATAATCAACAATGTAGAAATAACTAACAGAGAAGATATTTTAGAAGAACAACAATTATTCTACCGAAATCTATATAAAAAACGAACCGTTGAAACAATTGACCTATTTGGTTTTCCTTTTAACTCTTTGAATGAAAACGAAAAAGATTTATGTAATGGTATATTAACAGAATATGAATGTAAACTGGCGCTTAAAGAAATGGAAAATAACAAAAGCCCCGGCTCTGACGGTATAACAATAGAATTTTATAAAATATTTTTGAATGAAATTAAAAAATACATAATAGACTCACTTAATTATTCGTATAACATTGGAGAACTTACCGTTTTACAAAAACAAGGACTTATTTCATTAATACCAATACCAGGTAAAAAATTAGATTTACTTTCGAACTGGCGCCCAATTAGTTTACTCAATACTGACTATAAAATTGCTACAAAGTCTATAGCAAACAGAATTAAAAAGAAACTACCATCTCTTATTTCCAACTCCCAGTCAGGCTTTGTAAAGGGAAGATATCTTGGTGAAAACGTTAGACTTTTACAAGAATGCATACATTTTTGCAATAAATCAAACAAACATGGTGTAATATTCTTTGCAGATTTCGAAAAAGTTTTGATTCTCAAGACCACTCATTCATGTTTGCATGCTTGGAAAAAATGAACTTTGGTAAAATGTCTCATAAAATGGGTTAAATTATTTGACAAAAATATAAACAGTTTAATAACAAACAATGTTTTTTTTTTCTAACAGCTTCGAAATAGAAAGAGGAGTAAGACAAGGACGTTCCATTATCTTCTTCCCTATTTATTTTATGCATTGAATTTTTATCTCAACATATACAATCTAATGAGTCTATAAAAGGTATACAAATACAACCAGGAGTCGAAATTAAACAATCTCTTTTTTCGCTGATGATGCAACTTACTTTTGTGATGATAATCCAGACTCGTTCAAAAAATTAATATCATCGTTAATATTATTTAGACAATCATCGGGTCTTAATTTAAATGTAATGTGTTAAGAGTAGGGTAATTTAAAAATACTGACATCGAATTAATGAAGGAATTAAAATTTCGATGGACTTCCAGTGAAGCCACGGCACGAGGAATAACGTTTACAAATAATGAAACTGAAACAATACTAAAAAACATAATACCAAAATTACAAAACTTCAATACTTGTCTGAAAAGTTGGCAACATCGCAAACTCACCCTTTTAGGCAGTGACAGTATTAAAAACTTGTGCACTTCCAAACTTAATTTACGTACTAACATTTCTTCCAAATCCAAGTGAAGACATTTTTAAAGAAATCAACAACAATATATTCCAATTTATATGGGATGGACAACCGGATAAAATAAAAAGAAGCACTTTAATACAACCAGTTGAACTAGGAGGCATAAAACTTACTAACATAAAAGCATTTGTCAATTCAATCAAGTCTAGCTGGGTAAAACGTTTATAAGATAAATTAAATGGATGACATTGGAAATGGTTTTATAACAATTTATTGCAAAAATTCGGAGGAAATTTAATATTTCAATGTAACATTAACAACACAAACATATTGAATATTTGTAATGAAAACAAATTCTTACATGACGTACTAGAAGCATGGACTAATACTACAAATAATCTCAACAAGAATTACAATAGTAAAGTTATACTTTGGAACAACACAGATATACAAGTTAATAACACAACATTTTTCTACAGCGAATGGTTCGAACGAAGTATTAAATATGTTGATAAATTATATGACTTCAGAGTACAAGACTTCTATTCATTTGAAAATGTATGTTACTTATACGACATCCCAATCAATAACTTCCTTATGTATTACTCATTGATAAAATGTATACCGACTAATATAAACTCTCAAATAAACATTGAAAATAAACCATGTACGCGAACTATTTTTCTAGAAAAGGTGATATCAATAAACAAACCAAATAAGTTAATATACGAACTGCAAATCCCAAAATCAAACGAATTAATAAAAGCACAACAAAAATGGGAACATATATTCAACAACAGTAATATGAACTGGAAACTAATTTTTACAATGCCATACAATGCAACAATAGACACAAAATTAAGAAACTTTCAATATAAATATATAAACAGAATTATCGCAACAAACAAATATCTCTTTAAATGCAAATTATCAAATACGAACCTATGTGATCTATGTTGCGAACATGTTGAATCAATTGAACATATATTCTGGGAATGTAGACACATTCAAAACATATGGCATCAGTTATCAACTACTCTAAATAGCAAATTTGTCAATATCACATTTACATATTAAGTCATAAGCTTTGGAATTCAAGAAACATCTGAGCGCATAGACGTAAATATAATAAATTATGTAATCTAAAAAACTTTTCCCTAATTATGTATGTTTCACGCAATACTTAAAACGTAGAATTAAAATTGAAAAAGAAATAGCCCTTTGTAATGACCAAATATCCGAGTTTGAACAAAAATGGCGACGTCTACTAGATTTATAATAATATAATAAAAAATTCAGTCCACTTATAAACATCTTGTGAATGTCTTTCTGTATCCATTTCTTCCCCACTGTTTATATATCAAAACCACTCATAAGAATCCCAAGCATCTAATATCCACATCACCAATTATAATATTGTTACGATTAAAGTGCATGATATGTTGTAACATGTATGTTTTGCTGTAACAATATAACACCTTTATATATTATATTGAATAAAAAAAAAAAAATGCTTGTTAATAAAAAGCCTTACCAACTCGGGTGCATGTTTGCCCAGAAGCAGTCCACTTTCCATTAGTTCCACAGGTTGAATATTTACTTCCGTTTAGCTCATAGCCTATTTGACACGTGACTGTTGCTGTTGACCCGACAGTTGTACCGGAAGTTACAACGTACCCATAATGCGGGTCCGAAAATGTTCCACAGTCTTTAAAGGTATATAGATATTAAAAATAAAAATAATAAAAATATATAAAATCATCAGAACAGTACTACTTCAGAATAAATATGTATTTATTGTTTCGAAGCAAGTGATAGAAACCTTACAAGGTTCTATAAGTTGACATTTTGGTTGCGTATTACTTCGGCCTGCACAAAATGGTTCAACGTCCGCCGTTATAAGCTGGAATCCTTTCGGGCATGTGAAACTTTCTACCAATAAGATAAAACAATCGAATAAAATTGCAATTATAGGCTGGATATTGAACGTAGTCGTTTATAATGAATACTGGACTTTCCGAAATAAGAGCGCGTCTTCTTAGATGAACGCAATACTAAAATTAATTAATCAAATAACAGCTTTATTATATTCATATAAATTAATAATAATGTTAAAACAAAACCCGTTTTCAAATTTATTTTCAAAATTCGAAATTGCAGAAAGTGAATTTATAGTGATGACAGAAGTATGTTTCCAACGGTAAAGAGTTAAGACTCGCCAGTATCCTTATAAGTTAAAACAAGCTTGCCTATCGTTATGTTATCAATTCCAACAAATGCATTGCGTGCTGTTCCGGCAGTGAATGCTACCTGAAAGGTTTTACATACAAAACTTAGTGACGTTTGTTCCCATCAAAATTGAATAATCAAATGCAATTATAGTGTTGATGAACGGAACACAAATATCAAACAGTATTGAAAAGTGAGTTTTACAGCTAAATGCACGGTCACACAAAGCCAGCAACAAACTCACGATCACCGACAATCAAACTTTATGGTGACCATCGACAACTAATAGTGACAAAAATTACAAAATGCCTTAAAGAAATCAATCAGCGATCGACCTGCAACTGACCGGCGTCAAATGTCCAGCTGCTAGCCGATCATTAGAAGACAATGCGAGAATAGTTAGGAATAGATGTCTGACCGTTGTACGATGGTCGGCCACTTTTTCATGTTCAGCTTTACGACAACCATGAAAATAGTGTCGTTCATTTAATACATGATAAATTGCTAAAACGCGACATTTTGAAACTATAATTTAGTGTGGTTTCATAATTATCAGCACTAAGGTAACATTTTAACATGCAGCAAAGCGGTGGACATGTAGTATTATGATCATGTAATATATAAGTTGAGGATTAGAACCGGATATACTACACAAGATCAGGAAGTAACCTTTTAGTATATTTATCATACCCCGTTTTTCAAAAAATTACACCAAACGAGCAGATTGTTTCATATTAAAGTATTGAGCATAGCGCTTATTTTGATAAGCCGGTTTTACACACGTTTACATACATGTAGTTATCGATTTCAAAAAGTGACTAGATAATATCATATTATTTACATTCAGTAATGATGCTTGTACTTTTATTTTACGAATACATAGATTACTCATATCTGCGGTGTAGAAATACAGTGTTCGTACTGCCGTTGATCAACATCAGACTGCTGTTTCAGTCTTGTTGCGCAGATGATCAAATGAGAGATCTTGAGACCAACGAGCGTCATCAGGTGGACTCCAACCGTCATCAGACGTTTCGACCCCTATGTCCACTATACGTCCTCTGGTTGGCGGGGTCAACATGTTATAAACAGTCACTGCCCGCTATTGTCAGATCCCCAGGCGGGCTCCTCTCTCCTGCACCAAAGCCAGCACGAGGCCTGTTCTGCCTCCTCTGCTAAGCGTTTGACTGCACTGTTCCTCTTGGCTCCGGTAACACCAATCTTCTGGAGCAGCCTCCAAGTTGACTGGGCAGGGAAGCCTATTTGGCTATTTTCCATTACTGTGCTTCTTCACAGCTTTCCTCCCATGGCACAGTTAGTTCCACCAGGATGATTTTGCTACTCTGTGTCGACCATATCACAATATCTGGTTGGTCTGAACAACATCTGGGTGGACAAGTTTCTGCTTGAGATTAACTCTCATCTCCCATGATGCTGCTTCGTGTAGGAGACAATGTTAACTTGTTGGCGACGATGGTTTCTTCTCTCTTGGCTTTACAAACTGGATCTTGCTTGGGCCACTTGTTCCCCTGGGTGTCTGGGTTCTTCCCCTCTCCAGCACGTATGCTGGGACCTGTAATATATTGTCATGGCGCCATCTGTATCTTCCCTGCTGTAGGATAGTCTTTCAGCCAGACAAGATGTGTCCCATGGTTCCTCGTGCTTCACACAGTTTGCATGACGGATCGTCAGAGAGGTACCATGTACACAGGCTGGTCGGTGATGGTAGGGTGTCATACACCGATCGCAGTAGGAAGCTGATCCGGACTAGTTCCATTCTCCACATGTCTTTCCATGTGACTTGACGCTGTGGTAGGTCCCATCTTGTCAAGGCTCCTTGTTTTCCAAGCTCTACTGCTTTTCTCTTCCGTGTTGACTCCTAATTTCTTCTGATCTCACCTATCACCGTATCGCGCTGCTCCTTCCATTTGGCCTTGCACAATTGCTGGAAGTGTCCTGTCTCTAGACCTTGGCGGCCAATCCAGGTGTTGCCAATCGCATCCCGCAGATCGAGCATGCTCTCTGCTTATTTCACTGATGTGCTGGCTGACCACTTCTGTCCTGTCCTTGTGAACACTCCAGCTTCACTGACTTTCTTGTCCTTTGAGTCCCTGAGTGTCATCACCAGTCTACTCTTGGCGACCTTAAGTTCTTTTACAACTGATGATAGAGGGAGCTTTAGCTGACTGTTTCTGCGCAAGAGGCCAACGGAACTGAAGTTTGGTGGTATGCCCAATCATTTACGAAGTCTCTGGTTGATGGCTCTTTTCAGTGTCTCTTCACTTGCAATGGCAAACTTATAGAGTGAGAGATGCCAAGCAAGCCGTGGCAGGATACCATGCCTTGAATTTGCCTGGAAGACCGGATCTGTCCACCTTGTACAGCCAGTCAGTCACTTATCTCTTGATATTCCTTATGTTTCTATGGTCACTCAGGGAATCGTCATACCACTTTCCGAGGCACTTGATAGGGTTTTCCTTGATTGAATGGACCTCTTCTCCTTCTAAGATCAATGTGATGTTGGCAAGGCGACCCTTCTTAATGATAACGCAGCGGGATTTCTTGGGCTTGAATATCATTCTTGCCCAGGTAACAACTTCATCCAGTGCACTCAACACCCATCGTTCATTATTTTGTGATTGATTGACGAGGTGGGGTAGTACATGCAGGTGACTTACGCACTCGCATATAAAGTAGGGTCATATCTTAAAATGTTGTACATTCTTTTTGTGTGTAATGCCGCGACTTGTTACCGTTTGCAAATTGATAATATTTCCGTTAATTGAATAAATAGAATTTCCCTTAATCTCAATTACCATGCCTTGTTCTGTGTTTTTAACGACTAGCCGCTCCACTCTTGTCCAGTTCTTAATTCCGCGATTAGTAACTTTCCACAGTTCTACGGTGACGTTATTATCTGTACGTGTGACGTAAAGTGTTGCCGTGCCAGCAGGGAGAGTGTAGTAGAAACTGAGACATGCTGCTCCTACTGGTAACAGCGGGGAGGTCATGGAGAACAGGGCATTTCCAAACCTTTCTGGAGGCTCAAATAACGCATAGCAATCATCGTCTGAAACAATGTAAACAGCTTAAATGTTCATTAATTTCAATCGCATGGAAATGAATTACCGTTATCATATCTGATGTATAAACGTTTCTGAAATTCAATTATTTCAAAACATTTTCTCAGATGACACTATTTATGAGAGTGAAAAATATACCAACATTTGTGACAATATACCTATGCCGTTTGTAATTGATTCCGTTTCGTACGCAACATTGTATTGTCTTGGAATATAATTCGCTTAGTGATAAAGCATTTAAAAAATGTCGTATGTCTTTATGTAGATAATATATATGAAAACTATAGTCAATAGTCATTTTTTTCGATTGATTTTGTTTATTATGCACATTAATATTTGTTTGCGGGCAATTGAAAAACAATCTCTCTTAATTGGATGCAATACATTAAGGTTGAATGCACAGTGCTCAATAACGCCTTTTATAAATTTATAGTTATTGTTTTATATATTTCTTATTTGCACATGCATTGTTTATTTTTCAGAACTTTACTTGACATGCTTTAAAGGGTTCCAGATAAAAATTACAAAAGATGACAAACGACATACTTTTATTTGCTGTTTCGAGCATCGTTATGGAATGGATTTTAAAAGAACGCTATATTAATAGTGATCGTTTAATGAACTGTAGAGGTAATGTTCATTTTTATTTCTTTTGTCACAAATCATTTAGTGTTGAATCGAAAAAATGGAATTTCATGTATCAATATTCTTTGACAGAAATAATAATTATAATAATGCGCTATTGTGAAGATGTTTATTGTTTATTATTTGCAACAATGTAAATTACAATTTAAAGACCTACCTGTACGTACTCACCCATGTGCAACACGATGCTTTTCTATATCATAAATACTTTATCCTTTTAGTGTTTACCTGTTCCATTGTTTAATATTTTATGGTTCGCGAACAGGTACGGGCCCTCGTGAATTGTCCAATTTCCGTCTATCGTGTAACCGCATGTGTCGTTGTTGGCAAAAGTACAACTTCCAGTATAGTTCGATGCACTTTCTTTGAGCATAGCGAAATAGAATTTAGATTTCTTCAATTTTTATAAAATTATGTTATGTTTTAAGCAACAGACAATTTAATTATGTAATACTATGAAGTAAATAGAAATATAAAAAACATTCCTCAAAAGACAAATATATTACGTTATTATATTCATTACAAATACTTTACAAACAGAACTTATTGGCGCATGTGGTTGCATGAATTAGAATATTACCAATAGGTTCACACGAAGGAAGTGTATTATGGCTGTTTGCGCAGTATGCCTCAACTTTGGTCTTTACTGGACGATAGCCGGCCTGACACGTAAAACTTTCTGAAATAACAAATATGCACTTAATGCCGAATGCTACATGCAATATATTGCTTATTGTTATCGTTTATAACGATATTAAATGTATGTTCATATGTTTATGCAGAATTTCAACAATTAATGCGTCTACCTCGTAATACGTTTGTAGTGCAAAGAGACATAATTTTTTTGTTATCATTTATGATTGTGATAGTTAATATTTACTGGCAGCCAAAGATCAACGAGGTATGAAAAGACTTCATCTAAACAAAACAAAACGTTTTCACTTCATAAAAAAACTCCAGAATGTCGTGTTAAATGTTATCACATGTAGCTGAAATGGGTTTGTGAAAATAACACGATACACATTATATGTCATTGTTAAATCTTTTCTGACATAGCTTTATAAATCATTCGGACATTTAAGCTGCGTAGTATGAGTTGATTGTTGAACCAATGGATTTTAAGAACAAAGAATACATCTCCCAAACAAAAACAACAACAACAACAAAACAAAATATCAGAAACCACAAAATGTAAAACACAGAAAAAATAACCGCCTTTAAACAATCCATGGAGTTCAAAAGGTTTCAAATAGTTTTTTTAATCCATCAACAGGTGTGCAACCTGACACGAAGCCAAAATTTTATAAATATAACTGAACATAAATTAATACAAACTCTACACTTTAAATTTCAATCTCATATCATTTATTTTTACTCGATTTTACTGAAGATACAAACCAAACGAACATATGTGACAACTTCTGAGGAAATATATTTGATATAAAACCAAGAAAAAATTAACATTGTGCATTTTCGATCCGTTTGTGTATTTCCTTTTGGTGAAAGGTGTAAGCAAATACATGTATAAAAATAACTACAATAACATTGTTGTTTAAATATTGCTAATAACTTTGTACATTATAGTAATTTAGTTATACGCGTCTATAATTACAAGTTTTATGTAAGTGAACATAAACGAGCACACATGCACATTGACGGTCAGGAGAAGCCAAGGATTCGAGCACAGTTTGAAATGCCATTTGTATTAATTGTTGCTTAATACTTTAAGTTACAAACATTTGTGAATAGCACCCGCTTAATGCCACGTTATAATGACAGACTGTCCGTAGCATTCAGACATAACAACTTAATTACATCATAAACATACTTTTATACGAGTGTCCTTGAAATTTGAAACTAAAATGCATATGCATATATGTATTTCTTTTCCCGACGCATGTCATATTGTTGTGATTTGAAGTGTTCCTTGGGCTTTTACCATAGTACAATTTACATACCTACAGTTATATTATCAACTCCTACCAAAGCATTGCTTGTGGTTTTGGCAACGAATTCAACCTGGAAGACAAAAGTAAAAATTGTGCCGATTTATATTTCACAGAAAGCAACAAGAGGTAACTCATTTCAAGAGCTATCTCAAGTAGGTTTTGTTTGAAACTACTTCATATTGTTCATATGCTGCACAAAACGTGCAATTCCAGTTTGTTTTGTGTCTTAGGTCGATGTTTGCGCTATTTTGAAATAATTGTGCATCATTGTTGTCAGTAACGCGAAACACTTTTTATTACATGTGTATATTTTTAATGTTATTCTAACTTGTAGGATGCGTAACTACAGGCGGATTTCTATCAAAGCAAACTTTTGATATATGTCGATAATATGATTTTTAACTTTATTTAGTGCGTATATAAAGTAGACACTTTACCGGTTAAATACCATTAAAAACAACAAAAACAAACAACATATGACACAGAGGTAATAGTCGCTGATATAATTAATGTGCAATCATTAGTATGATAATAAAATAGATTAATGCCACTCAGTTTGCACGAGGCTAATCTCATCTTCGTAGTTTGTACTTAAAATATATGATTGTATTTGTTGTCTGATGTTGCATACGACACGCCAATATTCATCAACAAAACCAATACAAGTGAATGGAGTTAAATATGCCATAAACGAGAACATAGTCCAATATATCTGAAGTAACATGGTCAGATGTCCGTATTTAAATTGACCTGCTTTGAAATAATCATTCGTTTACATTTGTCAGTGATCAAAATGAAAACTTAGTGATCAATGATGATCAAGTTAATGTTATTGGCAATGACGGTATTTATGATTAAGATACTTTTTTGCTTACGAATAAGTTTATTTCTAAAGACACTGAATTTCCCATATTTTCTTCAGTAAAAAGTGTCAGGATAAATAGCAATACCTATTTTATTAATACAATTAAAAAATTTCCTTTTAACCTTATGATATTCGTTTTAAACGCAAACTAAATTCTGATCAGTTAAATGTATGGTTACCCAAAATGCACCGTTATGTTCTACAACCAGTCCCTCCACCCTTTTCCAATCCCGAATCCTGTGGTCCGTCACGTTCAACAGTTCCTTTGTGGTGTTGTCCTCTGTACGTATCCTGACGTGAAGTGTTGCTGTGGCATCAGGGAGAGTGTAGTAGAAACTGAGACACGCTGCTCCTCCTGGTAACAGCGGGGAGGTCATGGAGAACAGGGGGCTTCCAACTGCTGATGGGGGTTCAAAGAACGCGTAGAAATTGTCATCTAAATTAAAAAAAAATAATTCAATGGTTTGATATTTTGCAATTCTAGAACTATTTCTTTTAAGTTAACGCATACAACGAATCGTTAATCGTGAATATATTAACTAAATTAACTGAAATTATAGTTTGTTGTTAACGCTCCACATTAATCGTTTGCTATTATCAATTAAAACAAAATGTGTTTGTTCTTAAATTAATTAAATCCGTTAACAGTATGCAAAACAATTATTGAATTATTGAATGTTACCAATGTTTAATAGGTCATCTTTTACGATTCATAAGCGCCGATTGACAATTATTAGGAAACATAATATGAACAAGAATGTAATGACACTTTTAGTTTGAAACATTCGTGCTGACAGGGATCCAATATGTATGGCATTATTTATTATTAATATCAAGTTTAACAAAGTTCTAATATGTAAAATTGAATAGTGTAGAAAAAACTAAATAGTAGGATACTGACGTTCTTTCGGCTGATCAACATGAACAATGTTTAATATATAATACATGCTTTCAAGAGTTCATATACTTTTAAGACGGAATATTAATAAGGAATATAGTGAAAGTATCTTATTATTTACTAGTGTCAAGAAGTTTTCCGGCTTTCTATTCTTTGGTAAAACATCATTTACTTTAATTTGATACTGGATCTGAGAATAGTGGGTTTTAAAATTGAATACAATGTATGTGTGTGCGTACGTGCGTGTGTGTGCGTGTGTTTGTGCGTGTGTGTGTGGGAGTGTGTGCATGAGTGTGTAATATGTATGTGCTGTTATTTAAAAAAAAGTATAATGCCATTCACATAATTAAGTATAAGTATTCATATAATAATTTCCTTTACCTGTGCCTCCGTTAAGTAGTGTTTGACCCATGAACTGGCAAGGTCCCTGGTGAATTGACCATGGACTTTCTACTTTGTAGCCACATGTGTCATTGTTGACAAACGTACAGCTTCCATACGTGTGCTGAATGAAACTTGTATCGTTTGCTGTGCTTGCTGTTATGAACAAACAACGGGTTAGAGTGTTCACTTGACTTTAATCAAAACATAAACACGGTTTATTATAAATGTTTTTGCGTCCATAATGGTTTTAAGAAATAATGGAAATAAAAAAGACTCGTTATAAACAGTGAGTAAAACAGAACTACACTCAACTTTAAATTGAACAAGAGCTTTCAGAGGACAGCGCGCTGGACTTTTTGAAGTATTTCATTTGTTGCAATTGTTTGAAAGACAATTGAAGAAAAAAAAAAAAATTCAATACATATCTCTAGAAAAATAGACTTGTAATACAATTAAAAATACGCCACAATGATACCCTAGTAAAATCTCTACCGAAAGTAAAATAGACAGAGTTATGAGCATTGTCATATGTAATGTAGTATTTCATAAAAATGTTATATTCAAGGTTTCAAATGAATACCTTATGAAGTTGTGAAGTTACAGAACATTTGAACCAAAACTTTAACCGTACATAGTTAAAATGTGAGCTTAACTCAGTCAAAATACAAAACTGAGATATGGGGATTGTTGCACATGATGGTCTTGTTTACGAAAGCATATGGCAAGGGAATATGGAGGGCAAGTTGGTTCCTTATTCCTGGTTCCTTATTCCTTATTCGAATAAGGAATAATGAACTATTCCTTATTGCTATTTCAAACTAGTTATTTTGATGTCATTTCATAACGAATAAGAGTACACAAAAGTCTTACGTTAAATCAGAACAATAGTTAAAATAATCAGCTCCTAATTCAACGAATAAGGAGAAGGAACTGCTTCCTTATTGCTTATTCAACACAGAATAAGGCATTGAAACTGTAGTGCAACAAGTTCAAGTACTATATCGTTCCATCTGATTACCGGGAAATTTGATAGTAAAAATCATTTGGTATAAAACCCAAATAATTTAGTAACAGTTAAAATATATATTACTTGAATAAGGAACAAGGAACTGGTACCGTATTCCCTTTTCAAACAGAATATTATATATATGATATAATATAATTCTGTGTTAATGTTCGCCAACATTGCCAAACATGAACGTAAAGCATTCAAGTTGAACACGGAAAAATCCGTTTATCTTCAAATACGAGTGTATATCGTCTCCTTAACCTAGTGGTTAGGGCGTTTGCCTACGGAGCGGGAGGTAGAAGGTTCGAATCTCGCATAGGGCGTGTTCTGACATGGCCTTCCAAACAGCTAGTTAAAATCAAGGAGTACCGATTGTCTTCATGTATTGTGTTATGTATGTCAAATGTATTAATGCTAACACATTTCTACTCAGTATTATTCATTAATGTTTCAGTTTCTTATTATTTTATTTTATTTTAACTGAATAATGAACTCGAAGTTTCTAACTTAAACGATTACTGTACACGTACCGAAAGGTAGCCCATTACTATGATAATTATTTTAAATGTAGTCATGTATGTGACATGCATCGATTCATACACATATATACTAAGAATTACTCATAAATGTTTCAGTTCCCTATTCGCGGCTGAATAAGGAACAACGAACCAGTTCCTGATTCCTTATTCAAACTGAATAAGGAAATGGAATTAAAAACACCACACTCATTCACTGATGCTTCCTTCTGGTAAAAACGGAGTAGAATTGAGAAAGAATTAAGCATTTCGCATAACCAACCAATTAAACGATATGAATTGATCATCCGAATTTGCTTGCCCGAAATTATGGTCACTGAAAAAGGAACTGGTTCTTTAGTGAACGAAGTACCTTCGCCATTGCTTATATTATATAAAAAATGTAGAAATAAGACAGAAAATACTCGTTTGCCATAAATAACGAATATTTTATTATGTTTTAATACACATTTCAGTTAGAATGGAAGTCGAATAAACTGTTCCTGAAAATAAAATAACTACATGCAATACAATTCACTGTATCCACAAATATTTCATTACAAAAGCAATTATTTTTGACTAATGTTTTAGTTCCTTATTCGCGCCTGAATAAGGAATAAGGAACCAGTAACTTATTCCGTATGCGATCTGAATAAGGAACTGAAATTTTCCAAATTAAACGATTACGGTACACGTACCGAAAGGTAACCAATTTCTATGAGAATTATTTTAAATGTAGTCATGTATGTCAAATGTATTCATTCTAACACATCTCTACTAAGTATTACTCATGAATGTTTCAGTTCCTTATTCGGGGCTGAATAAGGAACAAGGAACCAGTTCCTTATTCTTTATTCAAACTGAATAAGGAACTGGAATTAAAAACATCACATTCATTCACTGATGTCTCCTTCTGTAAAACACGGAGTATAATTTAGAAAGAAAGTAACAATTTCGCATAAATAACCAGTTTTACCGATTGGAATCGACATTCCGGATTTGCCTGTCCGAAATTATTGCCTCAGAATAAGGAACTGGTTCTTTAGTGAACGACGTACATTCGCTATTGCTTTTATTATATAAACCAAAGTGGAAATACGAAAGAAAATACTAATTTGCCATAATTAACGAATATTATATTATGTTTAAATACACATTTCAGTTAGAATGGAAGTCGAATACGGAATATAGTTTCAGTAGATTTAGTTTTTCTGCAAATAAAATCATCTACATGCGATTCACTGTATCCTGAAATATTTCATTACAAAAGCAATTATTTTTTACTAATGTTTCAGTTCCAAATGCGCGTCTGAATAAGGAATAAGGAACCAGTTCTTTATTCCTTATTCGATTTGAATAAGGAACTGGAAGTGATAACACGACATTCATTCACTGATGCTTTCTTCCGTTACAAACGGAGAAGAATTGAGAAAGAAAGTAACCATTTCGTATAAGTAAACAGTTTTACCGATATTAATCGACCATCCGAATTTCTTGTCCAAAATTATGACCTCCGAATAAGGAACTTGCTCGTTAAAGAACGAAGTACATTCGCCTTTGCTTCTATTATATGAGCCATAGTAGAAATAAGACAGAAAATACTCGTTTGCAATAATTAACAAATATTATTTTATGTTTTAATACAAATAACAGCTTGAACTGAAGTCGAATATGTTTTCCATATATATAGTTTTTCTGCAAATAAAATCAACTACATACGATACAATTCACTGTATCCAGAAATATTTAATTACAAATGCAATTTTCTTTGACTAATGTTTCAGTTCCTTATTCGCGCCTGAATAACGAACTGGAACTTTCTAGCTGAAACGATTACTGTATACGTACCGACAGGTAACCCATTAGTATACAATTTTGAGGCGGTGTTCGGATTTGGACCGGATCGCCCGGAAACCTTCCCGGCAAGTGACAGGTAGGAACCTCTGATTGCTTGCTTGGTGCTGTCGATGTCGTGGGGGTATTTATCATGGGAAGACTTCACAATCTCGAGGTGTTTATATGCCACTGATTCGGAAATTGGGTTAAGACCGTATTTGAGCTGCATGGGGGCGCATGTTTCAGTTTCTTATGCGCGTCTGAATAAGGAACGAGGAACCAGTTCCTTATTCCTTATTTAAATTGAATAAGCAACTGACATTTTAGTCAATCTGTCCATTCATTATTGCTCTCTTTGTATAAACATGTACAATAAAGGAGGAACACCACGTTTACCATTGTGCATAATTAACTAATATTACAACTAGGAATAGACTATCTTAGTTTGTTTATCCGAAATAATGGCCTCCAAATAAGGAACTGTAAATTTGTGTGAACAAGTACATTTCTTATTGCTTGTGTTATATAAAAACGTAGTAAAAATGTGACCGAAAACAAGCTCTGGTCATAGTTAACTAATATTATTATGTCAATACGCATTACATTTGGAAATCAAATTGCATACGAAACATGTTTCTCTTACATATAGTTTCACTACAAACATTATCAAGTACATGTATATACCAACATTACACTTTGTGCAGATGTTTTTTTCTCTCAAATGCCTTAGTTTTGAAAGATGGATCACTTTTAACAAAAAAGGAATAATGAAAGGGTTATTTTTGGACTGTATATCATTTGAAGGAATAAGGAACTGATTCATTGTTCCTTATTCAACCCGGAATAAGGAACTGAGCCTATAGTGAACATTCGTTGTTGCTTCTTTCATATACAAACGTGGGAGCCATTAAATGTTGACAGAACATAATAATTTGACACATAAACTGTGATACATCTTTTAATCTGTTACTTCGCAATACACCAACAGTAACCATTTAAGTTAAATACGGGACGTAAAATATTCTTTCTCTTCAAATACAAACAACTACAAAGAAGACAATGTATTGTAATCAGTTATCTCGTCACAAAATTATTCAACACCGAATAAGGAACCAAAACTTCAGTGGACAATTGCATTCACCGTAGTATTGCTTCGTACATGTAGTACATTTGGTACAAATGTGACAGAAAACAACCATTGCTAACATTACCATCCAAGTGTGTTGGTTCGAATTTCGGGCACCGAATAAGGAACTGAAACTTAAAGATACTAACTCCAGATGGGCATTAACATGCGCGTTTTTTTGTAGCTATGCCTAAGCGGTAAAACATATGTAAAACTATAACTATTCGTATAAAAAACGATCAAATACAGTCATAAACTGTACATTTCTTTGAAAAAAGAAGTTGAATAAGCTCGCACTTTCCTTAAACCCGGTATTACCGATTTAAAAGTACCGCGGCTTTTCCCCAATACAAGCAAATGATTCAAGTGTGCGCATGCGCGGCTCAACAAAACTAAGCTGTCACGTTATTATCCTAAATATAAACGGCGCTATTTTTTTTATATTACTCGATGGGTTATAGCGTCTGCAGACGCTATATATTTTAGGACGTATTGATTTTTTAAAATGTTTTCTACAAGATTATGAAAGAAAACTGTGCATTTTTGACAATTTTCTTTCGTTTTTACAATTGGACCATCTGGAGTTCAGTCCCGTTAAATGAACATTGTCCGTTACGTGAACGTTATAACTATCCGTGAACGTGAAACTTCGCTCCTTGAACGATTTTTTTCACGTTCACGGGCATTCACGCAGAACCATCTGTACAAAAATATGCCAAGGAAAAGTATGATGTCAGCTAAAAAACGTAAGAATTGATAGAATTGATAAGTCAACATAGCGACATTTATTGTATTACGATGTCACAGCACAAAGATGCGTCCGTAACAAGAAATATTCTGAGGTCAATCACAAAAAGCTTGAGTATAGAGGTAGCTTGCGGTAGATTTGTTTATACATGCGCATATATTGTACTTTGTGTATTTGTTGATCTTTGTAGCTCCCCTTTCATTTATGTTGCAAGCTGTAAAAAGGTCGACACTTGAATGTTCTCTTGACATTGTCTGTCTGTCCGTCCGTCCGACGGTGGTAAATCACACACCTTTAAGTATGTTTACCGGTATTATGCATATAGTAATCATATTTGGAATGAATCTTCGTGGTAACTATTTTGAATTAGGACCGTGGGGCAAATGTCCAGGTAAGGTCTTTTTCATAAATATTTTGATACAACTGTTCACGACAGTTCAACTATGGAATGATAATCGTTATTTGATTACGATTAATTACTCCAAGTGTTATTAGCCTTGGTGTTAATACAGCCCCAATCACAAAGAAGTATCTCTTTATTGCTATCAATCTCTGCACTACAAAACCGACAGGAGAAAAGAATCACGTAAAGCCGATACGCGTTCACATGGAATCACCTTTCGCGGATCACGGATCACGGATCGCGGATCATGCAGACATTCGCGTTCATGTTTACGTTCACATCATGGAATACACATAGTAGGAAAGTTACAGAAAAAAATAATTTGCCATACCTAAGCATCATAACTATGTTTATAATTGATCGGTTACCTATAAATAAATACACAATAAGCTTTGCAAGGCTAATTAGGAATACAATTTTAGAAAATGTGTTTTCTATGTTCTCTGCAAATACAAGCACCTACATACAAAACAGTGTACTTTTTCAAATACATTTTCTTAATTATTCTAGTTATTGTAAAATTGTACTTACAGACTCATCATTTCCTATTTAACCACGAATAACACACTAAACTTTTAGTGAACTAATGCGTTCACTATTGCATCTTCATATGAAAATCGTAGTAGCAGCGCGAAAAAAAACTACAACAAACATTCGTGATAGAGGGGTAACTAGTAAGGAGTAACTAGTAAGGTAACAGAAGAAAGGAGGAACTCTTTTGTAATAGGTACTACTTTTGAATGGACCACGGAGGGACACACAATGATTTACTGGTATCTAACCTAATGTCCCAGTTCCTTATTCGGAGGCCATAATTTCGGACGAACATTTCGGATAGTTCGATTCTAGTGGTTGTATTAGTTAGCGATGCCTAATTTTGCGAAATGGTTGTGTTCTGCCAAATTTCTACTAAATTATTAAATGGAACAAACAATACTGTATATACTTGTTTACTAAAATTTCAGTTCCTTATTCGAGGTATAATATGAATTTAGTCAAGTGTGCAAAACCAACAATGATGATAATAATAAAAAATAATAGGTTAAATAAGTTATCAGGGGCGTAACTAGGCGCAACTATCATGATGTCGATATTGAAAATTCCTAAATCACAATAATATAGAAATTTACTTTAAAACTCTAGATCAAACGGCGATTACCGGTATACACTAACCGTATGTGTCATTATTAGTATTATTGTTATTATTTGCAAGACTTGAGTGTTGTTAAAACTATGTAGATACAAATTGTATGCGTTCACAAAAATAATTAAATTCGGTCTTACTTCAGCTACTTCACTGATTACAAACCAATTTCATTTAATGCTTTACAGAAAAGAACAAAACAGAACAGAATTTTATTACACATAAACTTTACAGTGTCTAGTGTTTAACAATAATACATTATACATTATAGTAAGTGATCATTAATTTTAATATTTCTAGAACAGGATGAACTTGACAAGATAAAAATGAAACTTGCATTTTCACACATAAGAATAGTACATCTAGTTAAAATGGAACTGTTTTCGTATGTCTATTTAAGTAAACAACAATTATATAACAATAACAACATGAATATCATATTAATTAAGCAGTAGTGGTATAGAATATGTTTCAAAATATACATCAATATGCACACATATCCAAACATCTATTATTAATTGTTCATCAGAGTATTTTGGCGAATACTTAATGCCTCTTATATGTACTTGCTTAACCTAAACATTTCACTTTTATTCTGTGTATTTAGCAATTGCGTGAGTTTAAACATACTAGGCCTGATTCTATAATAATTTTTAATATATTTTTCTCTTATTTGAACGAATGTAGTACATTTCAACAAGAAGTATAATTCATCTTCCACTTCATTATTTGGACATAATTGACAAAGCCGCATATTTCTATATACCTGATCGTATCTACCAGTTTGTATTCTCCGATTTTATGCACAAAGACGTAATTTTGTAATCGCTGTTCTCAAATTTCTTAATACGATTGTTTCTAAATATGATTTAAATGCAAATGTTGTTTTTATTGCTTTATACCCAATTAAAACTCTATTACCAGTTACGTCACGTTGCCACTCTTGTAAGTATTCATCAATAACTCGTTGCTTAAACAAAGACAAAACATTACTTTCATTGATTTGTGAGCCCAAACATAATTAAATCCATATTTAGAAAGTAGGTCCTTAATCTTTCAAAACTACTTTATCTTGTTATCAATGAAATCAGTCAGACTATCTTCCATGATTGATCGCAGTATTATATTGTCACTTTAAATAAGTTTAACAAATATTTGATAATGCGTACATATCTGCTAACATATAACGGGTATCTACCAAGTTCGCCGTACACGGCAACATTTTAAGTTGATTTTCTGACACCAAGAATAGCCTTGCAGAATTTTATGTGTAATTTTTCTAACTCGTTAGAGAAACCCCATATTTCGCATGAGTATGTAATGATTGGCGAAACATAAGCATCGAATAACTGCAAAGCTAACTTTGGTTTACAATCATATGTTTTCAAATTTGATAACAATATGTTTAGTGCCTTTAAACCTTTACCACGTAAAGTGTTAGTATTAAGATTAAAATTTCCAGTATAATTTAGTGTTACGCCTAGGTAAATAAAATCGTTAACCATGTCTAGGTATTCATTTCCATACAGCCTCTTCTCATTACGTTTTGTGCCTCCTGGTTTACGGAAAACAACAATTTTGGTTTTTACTATATACTTGTAAGCCCCATGTACTACAATAGTCATATAGACAATTAGAGACAGTAGTAAATCTTCAGGCGTTTCACCAAATACAACCATGTCATCTGCAAAAAGCAATAAAATCAAACAAATATATTGTAGATTAATTCCAGCACTATGTCTATTTTGTAGAAACATTTATAAATTATCTACGAAAAGTGAAAATATTATCGGTGACTTTCTCCCCCTGTCTTAAACCTACTGTTATATTAAAGTAATCTGAATAGGTATTACAATGCTTTACACATGATTTGACAGATTGATACATGCTGCGTATAATACGTAACATTTTACCATCCAAATTGGACTTGTATAACCTCAAGCATAGTGCGTTTAAATATATAGAATCGAAGCAACGTTTCATATCAATAAAACAACAATACACACGTTCATTCATATTTACATATTTTGAATAACTGAATGAAGGATAAAAACTGCATCTATAGTTGATCTGCCTTTTCTAAAACCAAACTGAGCGTCAGAAATAACATCATTACTTTCGCACTATATTGATATTCTTTGGTTTAGTACACATGTAAATAATTTTGCACAATTGCTTAACAATGTGATACCTCTATAATTACTAACGTCTGATGTGTCACCCTTCTTATGTAGGGGGATTATAGTTCCTTTGGTCCAACATACAGCGAAATGCCCAGTGTTAAAGATTATATTGAAAATCGTTGTGATATACCCAGCCAAAATATCACAAGCTTCTATAAAGTATTCATTTAACGATTTATCTTCTCCTGGCGATTTACATTTCTTTAGAAGAGCAATAGCTTTAATAACTTCATTACATGTTATTTGGTTATCTAGATCCCCTAATACATTGGTGAAATTATCAAATTCGCGATTCAAATGTAAATCTTCTGCACCAGCATTTGTTGTATAATTAATATTAGAAAACATTTGTTCAAAATAATTCTTAAAATCGTCAAGTGGCATATGGCTATTATTAGATGTTGTATTTTGGGATCTAAAGTACCTCAAAAAGTCTTTTGGGTTATTTCGTTGAAGATCTTCAAACTGTTTACAGCGTTTCAAATTGAATGCCTTACGCTTTTTTTTTGAAATTAATTTATAATTTCTTTTCAATCGACACATTTCTATTCTATCAGTATCACGATGTGAATTATTAAAGATATACAAGGCATCTTTATACAATCTTTTCGCATCCCTACATTCTTGGTCAAACCATTTATCGCTGTCTTAAATAATATGTTTTTCGAATTGTGGATATTTTTTTAACACGTTTGATAAATAAGGGATCAGCAACATCTCTTACAATATTTGTGAAATTATTTACTATGTTATTAACATTTGTTTCCCTTTGCTCAGTATAATTTAGAAATAAATTGTTAAAATCAGAGGCCCTACTAACTATATTGCTTTTTATAATCACTCCATTTTACGTACTCACTTATATATGGCTCTTCTATAATAACCCGCCTGTTACATATCATATTGAAAGACAGCGGGACATGATCACTAAAATTATTAAAATCTTCTACAGTAAAAGTGTCGACGGCATTAAAAGAATGTTCGCTGAGTACCAAGTAATCAATTACGCTTGCGCCATTTGTATTACAGCATGTATATGTACCAATACTGAAGTCTGAACCCACTCTCCCGTTTGCGATTCTCAATGCTGTAGCCTTACATAAATCTAGTAAATTTCTAGTATTTCCTTGAGAGTTACTTCCCTTGTCCATTGAATATATATTAATAACGCGTTATCAGATGAATAATATTCAGGGTCAATATCACGTCTATATGAGTCACAAATAATAGTATCACTTTTACAAGCTGTTCTAGCATTAAAATTACCAGCTAACAGAACAGTGCCAACAGCCTGGTAATGATTTATATCGTTACCAAGTGATTCAAACAGGTCCGTATCTATCAAGTTAGCAATCGGCGAAGAACTACCCCACATATATACGGCTGCAAGGTATATGTCTTCATTATTGCTAAAGTACTGTTTATCTATTTTAAGCCATATGATAGTATCATGTGTATATTTAACAATAGATATTCCACTGCTAATGCTTTTGCGCTTGAATAATACTATACCTCCACTATTGCGCTTTGCTTGCCTATGTCTATATTTCCTATAAAAGTTATGACAATCATAGCCAGAAAGTTCAATTTTGCTTGATTTACAAGTCCATGTTTCAAACAGAATAATCAAATCATATTGTAAGATAAAAGAGAGAAATCTGGGTCTTCTCGTTTTGCTGCACTTAACCTATTGCAGTTCCAGACTAAACACTTAAGTCCATCCGGTCCCTCCTACGCGTCCTTCACTGGCCTGCCGTCAATGTATAAGGTGTCGTATGACACCCACGCCCTCTTTTACGCCTGATTTTCCTCTTTGGCCTTTTTAAAGAGACGCCTCCTTTTTGCTGCGACTTCCGGTGGGAATTGTTCTGTCACATAGAACGAAGTGCCCCTGAGGTTTATAACATATTCACTGCTATAACGTTTTTATATTGCATCATTTGTGCGATTATGTCAATATTTTCGATGTGTGTGAGAATAGCTGCCACAGGACAGACTTATTATTGTCTTCAAATTAATTTGCAATACTATGTTGGAAAAAATACGTAAATGTTCATACAGTTTGGTTGACAATTAATATATAACACTGGATATATGTATGTGGATATTAATTTAAGAACATTCGCAAATAAAACTAGGATACTTGTTTTTAAATTTAAACATAAACCTTACATCATTTTGTCTAGATAAATTATTACTGTATTGTAATTTGTCGTCTCTGAAATGAATGTTGGAATTAATTTCGAGTTAGTATTAAACTTAAACAGACTTAATTATTGAATACATCGGTTTTCATTTGCTATTATTATACGCCCGTTTAAAAAAACCGGGTCGTATTATGGGAACGCCCAAGCGGGCGGGCGGGCGGGCCACAGGAGATCTTTGTCCGGAGCATAACTTTGTCCAGCATGAATGGATTTTCTCTCTTTAATAGTTGAATCTTTGACGGGCGTATCTTTGTGACAATGTCACTCTTGTTTTGTAAATTGAAATAAATTTGATCGGAACAATGTTTAAATTTTATATTGAAGAACTTTTAACATGTATTATTCCTTAATGATCTACCGTCCAATATAATTGCATTTGTGAAATATTTCTTGATACAGTGCATTGTTTTATATGTATACTACTAACTAGTTGATTATATAGGCAAAGATATTATATGTTCGGAAAATGCGTTAAGTATGCAATTGTATTGTGATGTGTATTTCATGTAAACAACTACAAACCTAATACAATTTGTTAATTATGGAAAATGAATATTTTCCATCTTATTTCTACTATGGTTTATATAACAGAAGCAAAGGTGAAATTACTTTGTTCACAAAAAAAAACAGTTCCTTATTCGGAGGCTATAATTTCGGCCAAACCATTTCTAATGGTCGATTCCTGTCGGTAAAATTGGTTATTTATGCGAAATGGTTACTTTCTTTTTCAATTCTACTCCGTTTTTTTTCAGAAGGAAGGATCAGTTAATGAATGTGGTGTTTTTAATTCCAGTTCCTTATTCAGTTTGAATAAGGAATGAGGAACTGGTTCCTTGTTCCTTATTTAGCCACGACTAAGGAACTGAACAATTCACGAATAATACTTATTGGAAATGTGTTAGAAGGAATTCATTTGACATTCATGACTGCATTTAAAATAATTCTCATAGTGATGGGTTACCTTTCGGTACTTGTACAGTAATTGTTTGAGTTGGAAATTCCAGTTCCTTATTCAGATTGAACTGGTTCCTTATTCCTTATTCAGACGCGACTAAGGAACTGAAACATTAGTCAAATTTAATTGCATTTGTAATGAAATATTTATGAAAACAGTGAATTGTATCGTATGTAGTCATTTCATTTGCCGAAAAACTATATCTTCGGAAAACATGTTAGTATTCGATTTCCATTCTTACTGAAATGTGTATTAAAACATAATATAATATTCGTTAATTATGACAAACGAGTATTTTCTGTCTTATTTTTACTTTGGTTCATATAATAAAAGCAAAGGCGAATGTACTTCGGTCACTAAAGAACCAGTTCCTTATTCGTAGGCCATACTTTTGGACAAGCGATTTCGGATGGTCGATTTCCTATTGTTAAAACTGGTTATTTATGCGAATTGGTTACTTTCTTTCTCAATTCTACTCCGTTGTTTACAGAAGAAAGCATCAGTGAATTAGTGTGGTGTGTTTAATTCCAGTTCTTCATTCAGTTTGAATAAGGGATAAGGAACTGGTTCCTTATTCCTTATTCAGCCGCGAATAAGGAACTGAAAAATTCATGAATAATACTTATTAGAAATGTGATAGAATAAATACATTTGACATGCATGACTGCATTTAAAATAATTGTCATAGAAATGGGTTCTTTCTCAATTCTACTCCATTTTTTACAGAATAAAGCATCTGTGAATTAGTGTGGTGTTTTTAATTCCAGTTCTTTATTCAGATTGAATAAGGAATAAGGAACTGGTTCCTTGTTCCTTATTCAGCCGCGAATAAGGAACTGAGAAATTCATGAATAATACTTATTAGAAATGTGCTAGAATAAATACATTTGACATTGATGACTGCATTTAAAATAATTCTCATAGAAATGGGTTACCTTTTTGTATGTGTACCGTAATCGTTTAAGTTGGAAAATTCCAGTTCCTTATTCAGATCGAATAGGAAATACGGAACTGGTTCCTTATTTCTTACTCAGACGCGAATAAGGAACTGAAACATTAGTCAAATTTAATTGCATTTGTAATGAAATATTTCTGGATACAGTGAATTGTATTGCATGTAGTTGATTTTATTTGCCGAAAAACTGTATCTTCTGAAAGTATTCGACTTCCACGCTAACTAAAATGTATATTTTAACATAACAAAATATTCGTTATTTATGGCAAACGAGTATTTTCTGTCTTATTTCTACTTTGGTTTATATAATATAAGCAATGGCGAATGAACTTCGTTCACTAAAGACCCAGTTCCTTTGTCAGAGTTCATAATTTCGGACAAGCAAATTCGGATGGTCGATTCCTATTGGTAACACTGGTTATTTATGCGAAATGATTACTTTCTTTCTCATTTCCACTCCGTTTTTAACAGAAGGAATCATAAGTGAATGAATGTGTTGTTTTTAATTCCAGGTCCTTATTCAGTTTGAATGGGGAATAAGAAACTGGTCCTTGTTCCTTATTCATCCGTGAATAAGGAACTGAAACATTTATTAGTAATACTTAGTATAAATGTATAAAATTCAATAGATATCACATACATGACTACATTAAAAATAATTCTCATAGTAATGGGTTATTTTTCGTACGTGTACAGTAATCGTTTAAGTTAGAAACTTCGAGTTCCTTTTTCAGTTTAAATAAGGAATAAGGAACTGGTCGCGATGTCTTTCACGATCATGATCGATGGAGATCACGATTGGAGCTACGAATGGACCTAAATAATATAAATACAGCCCGACTGACTATTAAATTCATTGCATCTTAATAGAGCGTGGTGTTTTTTCTTGTCTACGATCGATCCCCATTACAACGATTTTGATGCACGATAAGATACGATTTGTCGCGCTTTGTAACGATGCAATACAATTTGATACGATGATCTCGATGGACAATTGATCGCAGTAAATCGTGTTAATCGTAGAGAATTTTTGAACCGTTCAAAATGTTTCTACGATTAACACGATTGCCACGTCTGACCTCAAGATCTGATAAGATCTGATAGAATCACCACGATTGGTTCACGATAAGGACAACGATTTCAATCGTGACGCGAATCGTGATCGTGGGAACCTAGCATGATACCAAGACCTCTCTTGGAACTGCATATGGATTGTGTGGGTCAAGATCAGTTTTACTAAGAATATATAAATGGTTTCCGTTCGATGCTCGAGACAAATTGAGCGTGTAATGAAACTTCAAATGTCTCTTGGTATTGCATATGGGGTTGGTGGGGTGAATGTCAATGTCACAGTAATTAAAAAAGAAGAAAAGTTTCGGCTTAATAGATACAAAAAATTGAGCGATTGTAATGAAACTGCATATTAGGATACCTGATAGCAAGACCTTGCACGAGTAGGTGGGGTCAAGGTCAGAATTAGAAAACAACAACAACAATAAATCCGTCCCATTTCAATAACTTGAGAACTAATTGGGATATTGCAATTAAACTTCATATCTAGATATCTTATATTGAGACCTTGCTTGAGATTGCATACCGGGTGTGTGGGATAAAGAAACTGTTACTTCTTTAAAGAAAAAGGTTTCCACGTATTAACTTGCAATCGAATTGAGAGATTTTGGTCTTATGTAGGTCATTATGTCACTCAAAACATTGTTCTGGGTCACATCACCACAGTTGCAAACCACCTTGATAACGCGATAGTACGATGATGATAACGCGACAATACGATGATGATAACTCGACAGTACGATGGTGATAAGGCGACAGTACGATGCTGATAGCGCGACAGTACGATAACGATAACGCGACAGAACGATGGTGATAACGCTACAGTACGATGATGATAACGCGATAGTACGATAATGAAAACGCTATAACACGACAGTACAATATTACGATCGTGAAAATAACACAGTACGATGGTGATAACAGGAAATTATATCGCATTATCATCATCGTACCGTCGTAGTATCGCGTTTTCATTATCGTAATGTCACGTTATCATCATCGTGTTGTCGCGTTTTCGTTATCGTAGTATCGTGGTTTCGCGTTGTCATCATCGTACTATCGAGTATCGCGTTTAAGATCAACCCATTCATAGGCGAAGCACTAACGGGATCCCATAGATAATCGGTGGTACATCACATTCTTCACGACGACGTATGATAAATAGGTCTCACGCCACCAAAAATGTGTTCATACAAACTCCTCGCAGCGGTTACCTCCCCTATCGGTTAACGGTAAAGACAGCCAGATTTGGAAGGATTGTATTTGTTACTTTTACTTATTTAATGCAACTTGGTGCAATTTTGTACATAATTGGACTTTTTATATGTCGTTTGCAGTCAATAATGAAAACAGAAAAAGAACATAACTAATTAGAACAATAAATAATATCTAAAAGATTTAAATAGATCATCATCACGTGGTTTGTTATGACGGCAGGGATTTGATTCGAGCTATGCTCGATACCATTCAAATCTCTGCGCGGAGGTTGGTGTTCATCAACTCATCGAGTACTTTTGAAAAATGTATCGTTCCTGACGTTTGACAAGATTGGAATTAGGTTGACTTACTTTAAATGAAATGCAGTGATATCATTCATATTTTTTTTCTGTTATTATATTTAATATTTGTTTAAATTTCACAGATATTCTAAAGATTGTCTAATCCTCAAACAGTCCAAGTTTTATTGCATTATCATTATTGAATCTTCGTCTGTAGCTATTGTCTACGATATATTGGGACAAAATGACATATATAGTGATTATTTCTTTTACAGGTACAGGTACTCCAGTCATGGTCTTTGTATGTTTTGTAAATAAACTAATACATGTATACCGAACCTAATGGAAAATTATTGGTCGCTGGTAAGCCTTTTACGGTCCGGCGTTTCACCCAAAACTAACAAAATTTTACAAATGGTACTGGCTTTCAATTGTTTATTACTGACAATGAGCATGTTTTACTAAAGTCAAACGTTCTGGAATCAAGGTATTAATGGAAAGAACACAAAACTGAAAAAAGATCACATAAATATTGTACCGTATATCGGTATTGACATTCACATCGCGACATTTTATTGCAGGATCAAATATTGCATTATAACAATATACCGGTATATTGCGACACCCCTAGTTTTAAATAAAAGACTTTAACCAATTTCAGGCACAGACGCGGACGCCGGGCGAGTAGAAAAGCTCATTTATTCTTTGAATAGTCGAGCTAAAAACGTTCTGGCATATGAACTAATGTTATTCTTCGGCATATTAAACGAATTAGTTTAAATTAATTTTAGATTCTGTTGAGATAGGATAGGGTTGTTTACTGCTGAGATTAATTAATGAAAAAATCACTTATCTGAACAGTTACAAAACAGCGTTTCCACACCTTTTATCACTTACCTACAGAAACTAAAACAAAATATAATAGGAACTTTAAAATATACATCCTGCAAACGGAACAGAGGTTGCACAAATGTGAAATCTGAATTATCAACATGATATCAATTAGTCGCCACATTGTAAAGCACAGATACGATTTTATCACGGTCAGATAGTAAGATTTACACACCCCTTAAAATCACGTGTGAAATGGACCAACGTTCTGAAAATATACTGAACCGCGTACATTATAAACTGGTTCAAGACACCGCAACTTGTAATTACATTTTAGTGTAATACGGGCACTGTTAAACGTTACTTGGGGTCAAACAGTATCGATTATGTTCAAATGTCAATGTGCAGTAGGTTACAGGCAATATTATTTTGAAAATGGTAACCTGTTTCACACTAAAGGCAATAACGGATCTCACTTTTAGTCCGATTTATTGATATAAATAAATAAATGAATAAATAAATAAATAAATAAATAAATAAATAAATAAATAAATAAATAAATAAATAAATAAATAAATAAATATAGGTTTAATGTTGCCGATGTATTGGGACAACAAATGGCAACCCAACAGGATTCTTTTTAAATTTTTGACCCTACGGTTAGGGTTGGGGTTAGGATTAGGTTTGGTTTCCCTTAGTTAAGGCAAGGGTTAGGTTTAGGGGTAGGTTAAGATACAAACGCTAAAATATCATTAGCCGTAGCTTATATATTTAATTTCTAAATGGCAATTCTTTATACACAATTACAGCTTGGTTACAATAAAACTATCGCGTGCACAAATGTACTTAATGAACAGTCACGTTAGGCAACATATTATGTTCCAGAAATTGATGGCACTTATGCCGTTGTTGCCACCGCTGCGTCGAATTTTTTATAATGAATATGGTGATAGCGATTGCAAATTAAGTTGACGTAACAGCGTATGATTATATTTCGTTTGCCTCTTTTTGGACGCAATGTCGTGACGGATTCGCATTGCTGTGGAAAAAGATGATTTGACTAACAGTTTGCTTAATTCATTAATTCATCGATAAGCTTGAAGATTTTTTAAAAGAAAATGTTCGGGGGTCTTATTCCGAAAACAGCGTAAGTAATATCTGATCCTGAACGTTAAAGTCATCATTTTATTTATCTGTTTCTTTTCTTTGTACAATGCATTGTGCTAAGTATTTACTAACCATAACATATAATTTTATTTTTTGTATATTTAAATATTAAAAGATACACATATTTATATGTAGTTCTACAATGTCGCATTTTGAAATTCGTAACTGAATTGAAAATATTTAAAAATACACTTATGATGTTTCTTTAATATGGTCCCTGATTTGCACTATCTGCTATAAGATGTTAACTTCCACATGTGTAAAGTTAACACATTGGCCGGTTTTAAATTATATACAGATACAATTAAGGAGAGCATTCGTTGCTATATATCTACGTGTTTGAGATATTTATCAGTACAATCAAATCTTTTTGATTGGAATAAACAGTTATATCTGATAATCGACAGTATGTATAAGTCGGTGATGGGCCACGATTGGATTTGGATAATTTTCGAATAATTTAAAGCCACTTGGCTCGAATTTTGCGAAATGCTATGAATTGTATAAGATGTTTTATAATATACAATTGTTAAGCAGTTAAATGTATTTCTTGTAATAAAACGGAGTGTATAACCAGGGATGCAAGTGTGACCGTTTGTTTGTGTAATTTGTATCGTACAGTAGAGTTTTGCATGGAGAATCAGATCTTTGGATAACATAAGGGACCAATTTCGTAACTAGTGAGAACGTCACTTTAATAGGTTTGTCTGTTTTATCAGGGTCGAGTTTGTTTTGGTCGTATAATACTGGTAAAAGCTAGACATGATAACCGAATCGTGGTTGATATAGATCACTTATAATTAACATCGCGTACTGATCACGATATCGCATGGCCAAAAACGTAGTTTACTAGTAATACTACAAAATGTGTGAACTGTAGCATTTTAGTTTTATTTACTTTGTAATAGATTGCGTCGGAGGACAGCAGGCTCTACCTTTCGTTATCGGCTGTTTGGATAGTAGGGGCCACCCAAACAAAGTAAAATTTGACCCCCCTCCCCCTGTTTTAGTTTTACAAAACTGCGTTGAGGCTGGAATACTAGCATAACTTGGTTCTCGAATGTGACAAGATTAGCTGAAATCTTCACGATCAAACATGGTTTAAAGCATTGCTTGAAACAAAAACATATAGAATAGAAATGCGATATATTATAATATATTGAAAATATTAACATCTTTATTTTATCGGAATGCTATTGAAAGACAAAACAATATATCACCTTTTTTCGCGTCATACATTCTTGAAATTATTGTCGTATACAATATAATCCAGTTCTTTCTTCGCGTTTACACGAAGTTATTCTTAGAAGATTTGTAATTCGGTCTTGCAATTCGGAAACGAATGTCAGATTGACAGTTATGTGAACATCCAGGTTTGACTGCACTTGACATGGTATAATCTAAAAATAATAAATACTCTACTGTGCCACCAATATACATGAATACTATATAATATACATACATAAAACATTATGTAAGCATCATATTGCAATTTGATCAGATATGTTGGGGTCATACTTACCAATTGATAAACAAGTTGTATTTTCATTGGACCATTTCCCATGGGTGTCACAAAGTCCCACGTAAATGCTTTCCATGAAATAGCCGTATTTGCAGATGGCAGTGGAATAAGACCATAATGACGTTGAAGTTGACCTGACATGGCCGTTTGATGGCGCTATAGGAGTCCCACAGTCTACAAATAATGTAATGGAGTTAAATCAAGTTACATACTAATTCAATAAAACATATGCTTCTTAAGTTAAGCAATTGCAAGTGACAGTTACCTATCAGTTCACAGCTCGGTGCGTCAGAGGTCCACGCCCACTGTGTACATGCTGCACTAGAATTTCCTACCAGGCGATAGCCTAAGTTGCAACGAAAGTATGCTGTGTTGTGGTCCACAGTTATTTGTCCGTTAGATATATTAAGAAGATCGCTAGCTGTAATGACAGTTACAATACAAGGAAAACACCATATATACAATATTATATTAGAAACAGGTACATAATTATAACCGACTGTACTATTTTAGCAGGAAATGTCTTTATATCAAATATAATCACGATATTGAAAGAAGCGAGAACCCTCGTTACAATAGCCCAAAATGCAAACTCTTCGTTACGGTACTTGTATCGCTCATGTTAGTACCAGACGTAGGTGGAATGGTATACCCTTTAAACCTATGTGGTTGTTTTTTTAAACCGAAGACACCTGTAGATATTCCGTCGTTCGTTTCATTAGCACGAAAATCAATCTGTAACAAGATGGGTATACTCAATCGTATTTGTATCAATTTAAAAGGATAGATGACATGATAAGGAACTAGGATCCGGTTAGGAACCAACGAAACGAGTTGACTTTTTAAGTGACACAACACGGACCATATAAAGGTATGAAAAATATATTCCAGTTATATTGCCTACGGAAAGAACTCGAGTAACAATTCTTGCATTTCTGTGATATTTACATACGTTCTTCATGTTCTTGTGGAAGGTTGGGGCTATTTATAACCAGCATTTTAAATACTTTTCTAGCTCAAACTATACATAAATGTTATGTTGGGTAATTGTCTTTAATTTTTGTATTTGTATGCTAATAAATTTCCACCCTGAAATCTCGTTCTTCTGTAAGAATAACGGTTTCATTTATCCATCTTTTACATCGTTCAACGTAGTTCCAAAAAGAGTATAGATGCTTGGTTTCGTTGTTCTCTGTTTCCACCGTAACATGCAGTTCTCGAACGGATAATTTGTGTTTGAAACTAATAAGATACAATCCTGGTTGAAAGGTGTGTGATGTCATTGTGAAGCTGGTATTGGATTGCACTGACGTGTTATCCCAGGTCATCATGTAATAGGAGGAACCTACAAAAAAAAAATAGTAAAGGCTATTTGGTCATTATATTGTCAGTTATTCATACTATGCATTCGTTAATTTAGCCTAGAAAAAAGTTATTATGTCCACTTAAGAGTCGACATCTTCTATGAACGCCACATACGGCTGAATGGTTGAGACACTAGGAGTTATATAATGCAATACCTCATCGCATCGACGACCCTACTTACATTAAAGGATTGATAACAGTACGTTCATTGTGGCGCATTTATGTTTACAATCTAAACGATAAGATTGTTTTAATGACAGATGGGGTCCAGCTAAACGGACTCAATATCAGTCTCCTGAAGTCCAACCAGTTAGACTTGGTGGTAAAAATACTAGTCTGCGTCAGGAATATCCCTCTCTTTCTCTGTCGATGACGGGATAGTAACTACAGCCTTAACGTTATTTTCGAACAGGGGAGACAAACTGCGCATTAAGTAATGCCAATCTGACAAGCTGCTGTACAGGTGACCGAGTTTGCATTATCTAAAAACATCATCCCTTAAGGAAGAATTCCCGAATTCTGTGCAATTTGGACAGTTTATTGAACGCGTCCTCCATAATGACCATTGAAGAACCAGTGACATTTATGAAGTGCTCAAAATGCCTTGAAAAAGGCCCTAAAATCAATATATGCTCAAAATACTGGGTTTGAAACAAGTGCTTAATGCCTGGTCACAAGCAATCTGATTGTGACGTGTATCAGAATAACAAATTCGATGTAAACAAGCCATATTTAGGCACATACTTTGAAAACACAATACCCTTGGAAACCCAATCAACAAGCAGACAGAGTCTGCGCAGTTGGTCCGTTCGCGCCACGAGTTTCAGGACCAACAGCGGTCAACAATATATGATACTCAATTTCGTCTGTTTCTTCTAACCAAACTACAGAAGAAAACACAGTAAAACTGATGGGTGCTTCCCAATGCGCTTTGTCAAGCAATATATATGCAACGAAAAAGGCAGTGATGTTAAAATGACTACAAATCACTAGAAATGCAAAACGAAAAAACGAAAAACCTGAATCTTCTAAAGAATTGTATAACATTACCCAGTGGTTCACACGTCGGCGCAGTAATATTGTAACCTGCACAATATGCCTCAGCTTCCGTTCTAATGGGTCGGTACCCAGCATCTCAATTAAAACACTATGGAAGATGAGACACTGTTAAAAAAGTGGCAACTTTTACAATTTAATACGATGATATACGTAAGTCAGAAAACATAATTTATGATTTGTATAATTTGATAGTTTTATCCGAACGATTTCGATGCCCGGTTGAACATGATGCACGGATGATTTCATTTCTGATACATTAGGTATTTACAGGGAATCTTTGATTCATATTAATTATTGTGTAATGCATTTTTGGGAACATGCTCACGAATATATAGATAGCAATCCAAAATGAATATTAATTAGGTTTGTTTATTAATCAGAATCAAACTGGATATATTTAATATTATTGTTTAATAACAAAATAAGTTTTTAATAAGAACTTAATATACCTAAATAGTTGGATACATATAAATACATACCAATTGTTGTATTGTCAACATATATTAAAGCATTTTTGCCTGCTTTAGCAACAAATTCGACCTGCAGTTTAATGAGTTGATAACAAATATTATTTTGAATGCATTCCAATGCATTTGAATATTGGCGGCGTTTCTGCAATCGTGTAAAAATAATGTAATCGTAAGTTACGAGATGTTTGATTAAGCGCCTTTTACTGCAACGTCGAAATTTAATACATCGTATATTGTAATCTGTAGTAAACCCGTTGATATGACACGTTTAACGCCTACAAGTAATTGTTTATAAACATTTTACTAAAGGATCATTATTCCTATCCTTGATGAGACAACCATTCATAACACATTTAATTAATCACATTTACATAAAACATACTTACCCTATATTTGTTTACAACATGGTCAATAACCAGTCCCTCCTCTCTTGTCAAGTCCTTTATTGAGCGATCAGACACGTTCCAAAGTTCCACTGTGGCGTTGTCCTCTGTACGTGTCCTGACTTGAAGTGTTGCCAAGGGAGCAGGGACAGTGTAATGTAAACTGAGACATGCTGTTCCTCCTGTTAATATTGATGAGGTCATGGGGAACAGGCGATCGTCAGTAGTCCCATTTGCGGATGGAAATTCAAAGAACGAATAGAAAGTGTCGTTTAAAATATAAAATATGTTGCTGTATTAAATATGTACCATTACCAACAATCACTACATAGGTCGGTCTAATACTGATTACTGCACCGAGTTATATACATTTGAAAAAAAAAACACCAACAAAACACGTACTTTGTCTATTAATATGTAGATCTTTTAATATATTATTATTTTACACAAACTATATGATACTATTTGAATAACTTATTTGAACTCTGAAATAAAGTTATATGTCTTGAACAACAGCAACAACAAAATGTGGACTACCTTGTCCTCCGTTAAGTAACAGAATATGGACATTGAACAGGTACGTTCCCTCGTGAATTTCCCATGGACTGCTGAAGTCGTAGCCACACGTGTCGTTGTTTGCAAACTCACAACTTTCAAATCCGCGTTGAATTAATCATGCGTGTTTGTTGTACTTTCTGTTACAAGCATGGTTTTGAGTTTTGAATTTTCGTCAATAAATGTTATGCAAAAATACTAATACGGTTAACAATTGCGTCTCTAGTGGATATCGAAATATAAAGGTGTTCTTATTTGTGCTATGCATTCTTTATTTAGAAAATGCCACGCGTAAGTCGAAGGTCATGAGAAACAGTAAATCTGTAAATACATGTTTTTATTTATTTAAATAAACGTTAACATGAATGATATATGAAAAACGTTCTTTAGTATTATGCAATTGAGGGATTAATTTAGTTTTAGTTAAAATACTCCTGAGATTCGATATGGTTGCTAACTTCGTTGTTTCATTAATGCTAATTCACTTATACGAACGGTCACATAATTATATTTGTTTCAATACTTTTAACACTTACCCGCATATACTAAAACCTGAATAAATGCATCCTACAAAATATAGAGCGGTTGGAAATATTGGCAAAACTACTTGATTTAAACGGATATAAAATCTGAATAATCAACCTTTAATCAATAACTCACCACATCGTATGACACAGATACGATTTGATTACCGTCAGATAGATATACACACCGCCTAAACTCACGTCGAACACTGACTAACATTGTGTACTTATACCGAAATGTGCAAATAGAACCTGGTACAAGTAATCACACCTACTAATGCAACATTGCAAGGTAATACAGACACGGTTGAACATCAGGCAAGGCAAAGCACGGTCATATATGTTCAGATAACCGATTCGTAGCATATCATTGACCATGATCTATTTAAAAAGGTATATTTTTACAGGGCAGAGGTTCTATTTTGTAGCGGGCTACTAATATCATCAAAGTATCACCTTACACGGCTGTTTACTGATCTTCAAGGCAATAATTTAAAGGAACTTGTTCACAGATTGACGCATTGACAGTTTTCCAACTTTTTGTCCCAGATTAAAAAAAATAAAAGAACAGTGTATCTAAATGAGCGAAATAACACTGCGGACATAGAAATAAACTGTAAATACCGTTTCACTATTGAGTAACCACCAGCTGAATCTGATAAAATTAAAAAGCATTTGTAACGCTGAATGATACAATTGTTTGGAGTGTTGCTGTAGTTTTTGTAAAAATTGTAAAAACAATATATCATTTACATAATGTAAAAAATGCAAGCCTAATAATACAAATCGGAATGGCCATGTGGTTAAGGCGTTAGCCTTTTGATGCGGAGATCCGGGGTTGGAGCCCTGGTGGTGGTGGTGTGTGTGGGGGAACCTTTTTTATTTTCTTTATTTTGTTATTCTTCTCTTGTCATTATTCTTGAGCTCTTTAGTTCCGATGCTTAAATCTGTAAATTTAAAACATTTAATGACATACTTCAAAAACACAAAAATCTGTTAACAAGTTCCTTTAACGCAAAAGTTACAATGTATGCATGTTTTTTCTAAATTGGTGAGTATATGCATTCATCTCAATCGGATAAATGTGTAATGAGGTAAAAATTTTGTAACTTACTTACTCAGTCAGTAAATATATTATATAATTCTCTATTCTCCAAATACTTAATATCTGAGCAAAGCACTGCCATCTTCTTTAAGCAAAATTAATCCTCATCAGTCATCAATCTCATCAGTCATCAATCATCATAAGTCATCAGGTGTAATCAGTCATTTATATTATCAGTCACCAACATCCATCAATTCTCTTCTTTATACTATCCTCATTATTGATCTTCTTCTTATACTAATCATCTTCATCATTCATCATCACCAATGCACTTATTATCAGTCTTCATCAATCTCAATAATCAATAACAATCATCATCAGTATCATCATAGTCTCATCACCATCATCATCATAATCTCATCATCA
>CM051025.1:19256898-19294398 GCA_027627225.1 Congeria kusceri | reverse complement strand
AAATACCAATGATGGTAAAGTATAAATTCTAGTGGAAACATTGCGTAGAAATTTATATAATGACATTATAAAACGTAAGCACGTTTAGATGCTTAATGCCATTGTTCAAGGCGATCTTCTCTTTTAGGTTACATATCAGTAATTATAAATAGGTATTTGTTGTTGTTTTTTTATCTTTTTTTTTAATTTTTTTTAATTTTTTTTTTTTTCAAAATTATACCTTTATTTCATGTAAGTGCACACACATAAAGTAGACATCATAAGGTAAATAAAGTACGCTTTTTAGAGATGCACACATGCACAAGGAAGAAAAAAAACATAGGATTAAAGAATCAAATAATAAGTGTGAGAAGGGGGGAAGGGAAAGGTAACAGGTCTTGCTTTGACTTGGGTCTATTGAGCACTGGACATATGATATGTTTGGATAAAGTTTGTAGTTTGTAGAGGTTTTTTAGTATTTAGGAACGCATGGTGGATAAATGCAGGGCTATATTCGTGTAACACACATAGAAAATGTATTATAGGTATATTTTTAAGAATTATTAAGAAAAAATGTTCATTAACATGTACATTTGGTTAATGTATACCATTTGAACGCAATACAATGTATACTGAATCATATTAACATTTTAGAATACTTTAAAATAACTATTGAAAGCTATAATGTACTTCAACATGTATCACACATTTCCTTTTACTACAGTAATGGGCATCATCTGACCTTAAACATCTTTATTGTATAACAACACCCTGAAAAACATTATATGGATATGGAGTACAGTAATACAATAACATTCATTATCCAACGATGACAGGTCCCAGCATCCCAGTACAAGTCTGAGTACAGTCTACAGAGAGGTCTTGTGAGTAACAGTAGGCTACATTGCAGAAGACATTCATTCCCTCACGATGGGAAACATACTCGTAGTTCTGGAACAGGAATTTGATCTCGTGCGCTTCAACGGAAATCATATGTGTACCGCTCTCCACCTCGCAGCTGAAAAACAAACACAACATACATATTATAGAGCTTATTGGTACTTACATATGTACATATTGCTCACATTTGTGGATTTTTTTTAACAGTAGTAATGACATTAAATATGTGATGTTTCTAATGTTACGGGTACTGATTTATTTATTTGTGTTTAACAGTTTATTAACTTAACAACAAATATTTCTTGACCAGTAAATAATACAAAATATTACAATATAAAAATAGAGATTGATATTACCGAATATAATAGTTAAATAAAATAAAATAAAAACAATAATTAACAAATACCCATTTTGTATAAGCAGGCTATCTAGCCGGGAATCAGTATCCAAAGTAGGTCTGACAAAGCATGATTTCAGCTGCAATTTGATCTCTTGATCGAGGTTCGGACTTGAAACCTTTACATACACTGTGTCACCTATGTGCACATGTAGTGGGTTACTAGGTAGACGAGTTTGGAAGAAGGGATCACTGTAGACAGAGATGCTAATGCTGTTCACATCGCTTTGCAAATAGTTTGTTGAGATGCTACTCACGGCACCCTTATCGACTACATTGCAATGAACGTTCTCTGTCCAATTGAATTCCTTGGACGATAAACTGTTTTGAGGGTTGAATACCAGCACCAACCGGTTCTCGAATGTGACGAGATTAGCTGAAACCTTTACGATCAAACATGGTTTAAAGCATTGCTCGAAACGACAACATATACAACAGGACTGCTATATTACCTGCATATATAATATATTGAAATTATCAACATCTATAATTTATCGGAATGTGACTGAAAAACAAAACAGTATATGACCTTTCTTTGAGTCAAACATTCATTGAAATCATTGTCGTAAACAAGAAATCCATTTCTTTCTTCGCCTTTACAGTGTGTAATTCCTAGGAAAATTTGTAATTCGGTCTTGTAATTCGGAAACAAACGTCGCAACATTGTCAGATTGACCGTTATGTTCCAACTATAATGTGAACATCCAGGGCTGACTGCACTTGACATGGTAGAATCTGAAAATAATAAATACTCTACTGTGCCACCAATATACAATATATGATGTACATGCATAAAACATATGTAAGCATAATATGGCAAAGAGATCAGATTTGTTGGGATCATACATACCAATTGATAAACAAGTTGTATTTTCAGTTGACCATTTCCCATTGGTGTCACAAAGTCCCATGTAAATTCCTTCCATGAAATAGCTGTAGTTGCAGCTGATAGTGGAATAAGACCCGTATGACGTTGAAGTTGACGTGACATGGCCGTTTGATGGCGCTTTAGGAGTCCCACAGTCTACAAATAATGGAATGGAGTTAAATCAAGTTACATAATAATTCAATAAAACATATGCTTCTCAATAAAAAAACTATTGAGAGTGATAGTTAATTGCCATTTATCTCACCTATCAGTTCACAGCTCGGTGCGTCAGAGGTCCACGACCACTGTATACATGTTGCACTGGAATTTCCTACCAGGCGATATCCTACGTTGCAACGAAAGTATGCTGTGCTGTGGTCCACAGTTATTTGTCCGTTAGTTATATTAAGAAGATCGCAAGCTGTAATGACAGTTAAAATACAACGAAAACACAACATATACCATATTATATTAGAAAAAGGTACATAAATGTAACCGACTTCTCTTTTAGCAGGGAGATTTCATTAGCTCAAATGTAATCATGGTATTGAAAGGAGCGAGACCCACGTTACAATAGCCCAGACTGTATTCTCTTCGCCACGGTACTGGTTCCGCTTATGTTAGAACCAAACGTAGGTGGAATGGTATACCCCTTAAACCTGTGTTGTTTTATTAACATAATACACATGTAGATAAATGTTCTATTCTTACATACACTACCTTTTAATATCTGTATGTTATGAATTTGTAGAAGTCCATCCTTCGTTTCATTAGCACGAACAACAATCTGTAAAAAGATGCGTGCACTTAATTGTAGTTTGTATTATTTATCAGAAACTAGGATCCGGTTAAGAACCAACAAAGCGCGTTGACTTTCTAAATGACACACAACGCACCATGTAAAGGTATGAGACAGGTATTCCAGTTGAATTGCCTACGTCAAGAACTAGATTAACAATTCGTGCATTTATGTGGTATTTACATTTTCAATTATTATACATGTATTTACAATTCTTCATGTTGTGAAATTTGGGGACTATTTATCACCAGCGTTTTGAAAACTTCCCAAGTTTAAAGTATACGTTAATTTTTTTTTTATGTTAGACAAGGCAACTGTAATTATATTTTGTTTGTATACTATTAAATTCCCACCCTGAAATCTCGTTCTTCTGTTAGAATAACAGTTTCGTTTAGCCATCCTTTATCTAGTTCAACGTAGTTCCAAAAAGATTTAAGATCCTTGGTTGTGTTATTCGCTTTTTCCACGGTAACATGCAGTTCTCCAGCGAAAAACGTGTGTTGGAAGCTAATTAGATACAATCCAGGTGGAAGGGTGGGTGATATCATTGTGAAGCTGGTATTGGATTGCACTGACGTGTTATCGTGGATCACTATATAACAGGAGGCATCTACAAAATATGGTTATGTAAAGGCTATATGGTCATTATATGGTCATGCTATTCATTCATTAATTTAGCCTAGACTAATTTAACACGTTCACGCAAGAGTCGAGCTTTTCTCTGCGAAACTAAACGTTTGTAAAATCAAATTTATCGTTTGACTTATTATATTTAATACATGAATAAATAACATATCAGCTCCATTTTCGGGAAGTTGGGAATTTATGTTTCATATTAATGTACATATCGTTTAAATTATCCTTATGCACCAACAAGCCATGGCCATCAAGAGAATAACTGTCATTTCATTTCATATCGAATATCAAATGTAATGCTACCTCCCAATGACAGCACGTGTGAAATGTTGTCACATCCGCACGTGTTATTGTCTGCATATGTACAGATTGCTTCTGGCACTTGTAGAAATACGGTTTGAAGGACACATTCTTGGTCTGCATTACGCCATTTCCCATTTTCGCCGCACGTAGAAGTAATATTGCCAGACAGTTTGTAGCCCGGGAAACAGGTTATTGTTACCGTAGAATTATATATAGTAGGTCCAGTTGACAGATGAGTATTCTTTGGCCGGTGAAAAGTTCCACAGTCTATTTGAACAGACAGAATTTCATAGTACACAAATGATTACTATTATCAGTGATCGTGCAAGTTTTATAGTTATCATTTGTTTATAAATTTCTACCGTGTATACAGCAGATTAACAATTCTCTATGTGACTGCATAACTTGAAATATAGTGTCTCATTTCGTACCAAACATTATTTTATACACTCTAATTTATAAAAAAATAAAAAAACATTAACAACATAATAATGCTTATTAAATGTGACATGCACGGATACTGTCATAATTAAATGGTTAAATATAAAATACACTGCTCATAGTGTCTCTTTTTACATTTTGTCAAATGTTAGGTACATTGATAGATACTAGTGTCAATATAACATGTTAAATGTAAATAAAATTGATACCATTTTCGCCAATGAAAACTAAATTAATGTTCGTGAATTGTGGTTTTTGACAATTTTCGTCGCGTGATTTAGAGAAAATTCGTGACATCGCTAGCGAGCGCTCTGCGCTTCGCGATGAAATTGGTTTGACGCATATTGCAAACTGTGCAGGTTTGGCGTGGCGTGTACTGCATTTTGTATTGTCAATTTAGAAGAAGAATCTAATTAGTACAACAATATTATATAAATATTTACTTCCTTCAAAGTGACAGTGCGTATTGTCAACCCGAAGCAACACTGTCGACCGAGGCTTTAAACGAGATCGACAGTGTTTGTCGAGGGTTGACGAGACGCACTGTCACCCTCAAGGAAGTCAATATTTATTTTATTATACCGAACAATCCCAGATCATTTTGCGTACCGGGCGACATAGCAGTAGCGGGCGACATTGCCGGGCGACATATAAAAAAAGGAAGCTTTTCAGATTAACAAATGTGAATGTTTAACACAATTAATCGTACCTATCAGTTCACAGCTCGGTTCCTCAAAGTCCCACGCCCATTGTGTACAGTTTGCACTGGAATTTCCTACCAGACGATAACCTTCATTGCAATGAAAGTACGCTGTGTTGTGGTCCACGGTTATGTGTCCGTTAGTTAAGTTAAGAAGATCACAAGCTGTAACCACAGTTCAAATACGTAAAATACTTCCTAAATATGCTTTTATTTTTAAAACCTGAAGCCCTAATGTAACTCGGTGCTACTGAACAATTAGGTAGGTAGTATTGTGCCCAAGCTCCAATGCAATGCAGCAACGTATTATTTTCGTCGCTCTAAACAATACCAACTATGGAACGGCAGGCATTCTCCATATATGTATTATCTTTACAAACATTTTTGGATTCATTTCTTCAAATAGTTAAATTACATAGTTTGTCAATAATTGTTCTTGGGTATTGACATTGTGTTGTAGACATACATTTTAAAATGAGCTTTTAAATTCAAATTTAATAATTCTGAAAATAAAATCACGACATTGAAATTAAACAAATGTGTGTGGTGTTTTATATTCTTTTAACCTTGTATACGCTTCGTAACCAACCCATCTGTAGACAATTTATCTCCGTTACATACATTACCTTTTAATATCTGTATGTCATACATTCTGAGATGTCCACCCTTTGTGTCATAAGCATGAAAAACAACCTGAAAAAATACGTTTTCATTCAATTGTATACTGCATTTGTGAAAAGGAACGCTGCAAAATATGAAACTAGCATCCACTATCTTCGAGGACGATTAAATAAACCCGTCGAATGGGCAAAAATTCGTAATGCTATTTGAAACAGTTCGTTTATTTTAGATAATGTAGTTTCGTTTGAAAGGTATGCATACTTTTTGCATGCATTTTGAATACGTCTCTGGTTTAAAATTTACATTATGCTGCATTAGACATGAAAACTGTCTTTAATTTATATTTGAATACAAGTAGAATATTACTGAATTGTAATTCCTACCCTGAATCTTCTTTCTTCTGTAAGAATCACGGTTTCATTCATCCATCTTTGATCTCGTTCAATGTAAGTTACATCCTTAGTTTTGTTGGCATCTGTTTCGACGGTAATATGCAGTTCTCCAAAGGAAAACTTGTGTTGGAAACTAATTAAATATAATCCTGGTTGAAGGGTGGGTGATGTCATTGTGAAGCTGGTATTGGATTGTACTGACGCGTTATCAGGGGTAACTATGTAACAGGAGACACCTACAAAATACGGTAGTACTAAGGTGATGGGGCAATTATTTGATCATTTATGCAGAGTATACTTTAAACTACATATCATGAAAAAATCACCACGTGGTAACAACTAACAAATATAATTCTCCTCGATATGACTAACCACTTGTGCAACCATATTATCGCATAACTTCATTTTGTTTATGAACTAATAAAGTAGCAGCCAAGCTACCTACCTGGGGTAGAATTTTATAATTTTAGTAACACACTAATTTAGAAACCTTATGAACAAAAATGTGAGACACAGTATCCTTAGATCTTAAGTTTTATTCTAGGTATCTACTGCATCAACAAACCTTGACCACTAAGAGAAAAACTGTCATTCATTTCATGTAGAATATTAAATGTAACGTTTCCTTCCATTGGTAGTGATGGTTTGGAAATGTCACAATTGCATGTATCATTGTCTGCAAATGTGCAACTTGCTTCTGGCACTTGTAGAAACACGGTTTGAAGGACGCATTCTTGGTCTGCATTACGCCAATTCCCATTTTCTCCGCACGTAGAAGTACTATTTCCAGAAAGTTTGTAGCCCGGGAAACAAGTTATTGTTACCGTTGAATTATATGTAGTAAGCCCAGTTGACAGGCGGCTTTTTGTTGGCCTTGAGAATGGTCCACAATCTATGCGAATGTAAGGACATTTCTATTTTAGATACTAATATTTCGAATTAAGATCGATGCCGGATCGTTGGAGAGTAAGTTTAAAATTTACATTACATACAAATTAGTGCATCTCAGTAATAAGTGTAAGCAAAATCAATTAATTTATTACTATAATAAAACACTTACCAACAGGTATACATAGTTGACCAGTACTGCTCCACTTTCCATTGCTGCTACATGTAGAAGTGCTGCTTCCACCGAGGTTGTATCCAGTATGACACGTGACCGTTGCTATGGACCCATATGTGTTGGCAGTTGTTTCAACGATACCATTATACGGTTTGTGAAATGTCCCACAATCTGTCATAAAGTAAGATATATTATCTCTTAAGAAACGTCGTATTTTTGAACATTTTGTAAATCGTAACATATATTAATATAACACACACACACACACACGCACGCGCGCGCGCCAGCACGCACGCACGCAACGCACGCACGCACGCACGCACACACACACACACACACACACACACAACAAATGAACCTACGGTAAGCACTCAACTGGTGTACATGTTTCACCATAATTGCTCCACGTTCCATTGCTGTTACATGTGGAAGTTGAGCTTCCTTGTAGAATGTATCCTGTATGGCACGTGATCGTTGCTGTAGATCCGTAGATGGTGGCAGATGACGACAACTTACCATGCGATGGAGGTGGTAATGGTCCACAGTCTAACAATACGTTTACGTTGCAGCAAATTTATGTGCGCGTGGGTACCAAAGCATATATAAAATGAGATATAAACAGTCAATGCACTAAAAAGTAAATGTGTTGATGGTTTGAATTAACTGATATAGATACTAATAATTAATTAAACTGAATGAGTAAGTATTGCATTCAGAATACATTATCTATGGTAATGTTAAATACATAAAAATCTAGGCTTTACCAACGGATACACACGTTTGTCCAGTATGATTCCATTTTCCATTGCTTCCACATTCGGCAGTGCTGCTGCCATTAAGTTCATACCCAACATGGCACGTGATTGTTGCGATAATTCCGTATGTTGTGTTGGTGACATCTACGTTCCCATGATGAATAGTGTAAAATGGTTCACAGTCTGTCAGAGAAGATAATAACTTCCAATGTACAGCATTCCTAACCCGAAACATACAAAATAAGTGAATTTAAAGGTGAATTTGCAAAACAATATGACCAAACTTGCACATATATTATTTCAGTGACATAAGTATTTGCCTATAAAAATTGTTAATGCATTTCGTACATTACACAACAAGTCGAAAATCAAAAATCGCAAGTGGTTGCTACAAAATAATCCTGAAGAATATTTTAACTATAATAAAGCGTTTCAACGTTCATCTAAGAATGTATGATGACTAATATATAATGTGTGTAGTTCCATTGCTTTGGAGACTTGAGCACAACACACTAAAACTTCCGTTAACTTCAAATCAATCAACGTAGACCAACGATATAAGTGATATGTTTGAAATTTGTAGAGTCAATCTGGCTGAAATGATAGAGTTTCTCGATGATAAAAGAGCGCTTACATACAATTCATGATTACTTACTAGTATGCATATTGTGGCATTCCATGACTCTTAGCACGTAATGACACCTATATGTCTAATAGATATAGCGCATTTTGTTTTGAAATATTTATTACTATTACTCAATTTATCGATACATCCTTACTCCGATTCCATCTGGTATAATAGTGGTATTTAGCGATTTTTTATTTCCGAGTGATTGTTTTCATTTGTTTGGGTAAAATAATGAATTAAACTGCATATAATAAAATTTGTCAAGCTGTAGCTTTGGCATTAATTCAGTAACTGTGCATATTTGATGGCATGTTCTTGAATACTAACCATTTTATTACGAATTTTGTATGTGTCAGTTATTAGTGCTTTTTAGTGCATATGTTTGATATATATTATTTCAAAGATATGTACATGATTTTAACACTATATAGTGATATTGAGAAAAGTAAGAATGCGTTGGTATACATGATGAAGCTAAATTGACACCGTTTTCACACATTTGTATAATAGAAGATTTTATACTGTATATAAAATAACTTACACTTATATAATTATTCATATACTATGTATACATTAAATTTGTTTTATATAACAAATGTGCTAGTATATAGTACCACAACAAGAAGAAAAAAGAAGAGAAAATAAGGGTATTGAGGAAGTCTCTTAAAACATTAGTTTTGTTTCTCCCGTATTTTTAAATTCTTTATACGAATTTTTGCAGAATGATATGCTCGTACAAAAATACAACTTGTATTTTATTCAATCTATTCAAAGTGATTCGTGCCGAGCATGATAAACTTTATCTTTATCAACACTCGATCACCTAATATTATATTTAACCTATTATGCTATTCTCACTAGTCATATTAACGGCGTGACAATACGCCAACATTTCCGACTTCACAGGTGCGCATCCAGGGTCACATTTGAAATTTTCTGTAATGTTAGTTTTTTGTTCTGACATAATTAAAACAATAACTATTACCTTCCTCTTCACACGAAGGTAGCGTTTTAATGGCAGACGCGCAATATGCCAACATTTCCGACTTCACAGGTGCGTATCCAGAGTCACATTTGAAACTTTCTGTAATGTTAGGTTTTTGTTATTACACAATGAACACATGACAGACATAACAAATGGTAAAACCACTTTGTACAGCAGCTAATTATCTTGTTTGAAATCGACATGGATTTGTATTAAATTGCACTTTGTCTGTAAGTGTAACATAATTATAAATGTTCCCGAAGGGTCTTTCAAGAACAGAAACGATTTTTAAAGTTGAATTTATAATTCAGAGGAAAACAAAATGAATTAACTAGAATAAAATCAATATTTGAAATATGTATATTACTTTGACAATTTTACTTGCTATGAGGATACACTGTTTGAGCGTTTACTCTTCAAACACTCAGTATCATAACGTAATGAATATATAATTATAATGAAACAGTTAAATTATTGTAAGACATTAGTCTTATGTTAATATGTTAATGTATATTTTTATACAGTTTTTTGATCTAATTCATAGCTATCTCTGCATTATTCTGAAAGTATATACTCAATAACAATACTTAAAACTGAATGTCTAAATATTATACATTAATAGCATACTTTAACAATGATGGAAGAGTAATGTCCCTTTAATTGCTAATTTCTCTATTCAGCTTCGCTAACCTTCTATGCGGTTTGAAATGTCGTTAGTTTTAGATTAGGTACATGTAACGTAGTAACCCACCTACAGTTATGTTGTCAACACCAGCTAAAGAATTGCTTGCCGTTTTGGAAACGAATTCTATCTGAAAACAAATGTGTTTTAATGTTATTTTAATAGGATATAGTATAACATTTAGGGATTATGAAAAAAAATCCAAACAAAATCAAGTAGATCTATTTAGAAATCATACATTTCAATTCATTATTTCAAAAACAAACTTAATCTTAGTGGAATTATAGTTAATATTTCTGCGAATTAAATGGAATGTAAAGAATTGAATTTGCTCTATAGCAGTTATATTTAAGCGCATACGAATACTGTATTTGTGTTCAAATTGACCCTCCGTTCACGTGTAGGATAAAAACATGCAAATGATAAAATAAGTTCGGGTTACAGACAAATACATTTCTCCTAGTTTTGTAACTACATGTACATAGATCTAGTATGATGTTCGGTGGTCGAGAATAAAGTCCAACAAATATATATTAACTTTTTTGAAGGCAACGTTTTTTATTAAAAGCCAATGTGACCCCTTGTACACTTATGTATACATTGCAGTGTTTAACCTTAGCCTTTTTGTTGGTTCGAAACCGAACTGAAATAATTGTAATTCACAGAATGCCGTTCGATGCTATTGCATCATGCCTGATGCATACATAATGGGTGAATAATATATAAATATCATGTGGCAGCGTGTGTGACATTGATATTGTCAACCCGAATGCAGAATGTCACCCAAGGCAAATGCCGATTGGTGACATTCTGTTTCGAGGGTTGACAATATCAATGTCATATATGCTGCCATTTTATTTTTATTTTATTACTCCGAATAAAATTGAGTAAAAAAGCTAAACACATGCTTAGTTCTGTCCATCAAGATTGAAGAAAGCCTAAATCTTCTTTCATCTTCAGAAATACTCGCAAAATATTTTTCTGGCATTAACTTCGAAGTAAAACACTTGTTAACACATTGAATAGTGACGTCACGACTGTATAATGTCACGCCAAGGGAGGCCATTTTTTTCATGATATTGCCAAAAAACTGCTCTTATATGACATTCAAAATGTCAGCGCGGACACATGACCTGACAGTCACTTTCGCTTGGTCACGTGTCAAAAAGGTTGAAATGTTTTTGACAGTCGAAATACCTCTTTCTCGGGTAATTGGAAGTTATGATAGTAGACAAAAGTGAGGTATAATAATACTAAATATCATCATTTGAATATTAGAGTTAAAATATTAATTAAAAACTCCAACGTTTCAAGGGTACCATATATGCTTCGTTTTGTTCTACAACCAGGCCCTCCACTCTAGTCCATTGCCTAATCCTCCCATCAGTCACGTTCCACAGTTCTACTGTTACGTTGTCCTCTGTACGTGTCCTGACGTGAAGTGTTGCCGTGGCAGCAGGGAGAGTGTAGTAGAAACTGAGACACGCTGCTCCTCCTGGTAACAGCGGGGAGGTCATGGAGAACAGGGGGCTTCCAACTGCTGATGGGGGTTCAAAGAACGCGTAGAAATTGTCATCTAAATTAAAAAAAAAATAATTCAATGGTTTGATATTTGCAATTCTATAACTATTTCTTTTAAGTTAACGCATACAACGAATCGTTAATCGTGAATATATTAACTAAATTAACTGAAATTATAGTTTGTTGTTAACGCTCCACATTAATCGTTTGCTATTATCAATTAAAACAAAATGTGTTTGTTCTTAAATTAATTAAATCCGTTAACAGTATGCAAAACAATTATTGAATTATTGAATGTTACCAATGTTTAATAGGTCATCTTTTACGATTCATAAGCGCCGATTGACAATTATTAGGAAACATAATATGAACAAGAATGTAATGACACTTTTAGTTTGAAACATTCGTGCTGACAGGGATCCAATATGTATGGCATTATTTATTATTAATATCAAGTTTAACAAAGTTCTAATATGTAAAATTGAATAGTGTAGAAAAAACTAAATAGTAGGATACTGACGTTCTTTCGGCTGATCAACATGAACAATGTTTAATATATAATACATGCTTTCAAGAGTTCATATACTTTTAAGACGGAATATTAATAAGGAATATAGTGAAAGTATCTTATTATTTACTAGTGTCAAGAAGTTTTCCGGCTTTCTATTCTTTGGTAAAACATCATTTACTTTAATTTGATACTGGATCTGAGAATAGTGGGTTTTAAAATTGAATACAATGTATGTGTGTGCGTACGTGCGTGTGTGTGCGTGTGTTTGTGCGTGTGTGTGTGGGAGTGTGTGCATGAGTGTGTAATATGTATGTGCTGTTATTTAAAAAAAAGTATAATGCCATTCACATAATTAAGTATAAGTATTCATATAATAATTTCCTTTACCTGTGCCTCCGTTAAGTAGTGTTTGACCCATGAACTGGCAAGGTCCCTGGTGAATTGACCATGGACTTTCTACTTTGTAGCCACATGTGTCATTGTTGACAAACGTACAGCTTCCATACGTGTGCTGAATGAAACTTGCATCGTTTGCTGTGCTTGCTGTTATGAACAAACAACGGGTTAGAGTGTTCACTTGACTTTAATCAAAACATAAACACGGTTTATTATAAATGTTTTTGCGTCCATAATGGTTTTAAGAAATAATGGAAATAAAAAAGACTCGTATTTGTATTATGCATTTTTTATTTAGAAATTGACGCAATCAATAATAAAAGTCGTTATAAACAGTGAGTAAAACAGAACTACACTCAACTTTAAATTGAACAAGAGCTTTCAGAGGACAGCGCGCTGGACTTTTTGAAGTATTTCATTTGTTGCAATTGTTTGAAAGACAATTGAAGAAAAAAAAAAAATTTCAATACATATCTCTAGAAAAATAGACTTGTATATTGATAAAAGTAATACAATTAAAAATACGCCACAATGATACCCTAGTAAAATCTCTACCGAAAGTAAAATAGACAGAGTTATGAGCATTGTCATATGTAATGTAGTATTTCATAAAAATGTTATATTCAAGGTTTCAAATGAATACCTTATGAAGTTGTGAAGTTACAGAACATTTGAACCAAAACTTTAACCGTACATAGTTAAAATGTGAGCTTAACTCAGTCAAAATACAAAACTGAGATATGGGGATTGTTGCACATGATGGTCTTGTTTACGAAAGCATATGGCAAGGGAATATGGAGGGCAAGTTGGTTCCTTATTCCTGGTTCCTTATTCCTTATTCGAATAAGGAATAATGAACTATTCCTTATTGCTATTTCAAACTAGTTATTTTGATGTCATTTCATAACGAATAAGAGTACACAAAAGTCACGTTAAATCAGAACAATAGTTAAAATAATCAGCTCCTAATTCAACGAATAAGGAGAAGGAACTGCTTCCTTATTGCTTATTCAACACAGAATAAGGCATTGAAACTGTAGTGCAACAAGTTCAAGTACTATATCGTTCCATCTGATTACCGGGAAACTTGATAGTAAAAATCATTTGGTATAAAACCCAAATAATTTAGTAACAGTTAAAATATATATTACTTGAATAAGGAACAAGGAACTGGTACCGTATTCTCTTTCAAACAGAATATTATATATATGATATAATATAATTCTGTGTTAATGTTCGCCAACATTGCCAAACATGAACGTAAAGCATTCAAGTTGAACACGGAAAAATCCGTTTATCTTCAAATACGAGTGTATATCGTCTCCTTAACCTAGTGGTTAGGGCGTTTGCCTACGGAGCGGGAGGTAGAAGGTTCGAATCTCGCATAGGGCGTATTCTGACATGGCCTTCCAAACAGCTAGTTAAAATCAAGGAGTACCGATTGTCTTCATGTATTGTGTTATGTATGTCAAATGTATTAATGCTAACACATTTCTACTCAGTATTATTCATTAATGTTTCAGTTTCTTATTATTTTATTTTATTTTAACTGAATAATGAACTCGAAGTTTCTAACTTAAACGATTACTGTACACGTACCGAAAGGTAGCCCATTACTATGATAATTATTTTAAATGTAGTCATGTATGTGACATGCATCGATTCATACACATATATACTAAGAATTACTCATAAATGTTTCAGTTCCCTATTCGCGGCTGAATAAGGAACAACGAACCAGTTCCTGATTCCTTATTCAAACTGAATAAGGAAATGGAATTAAAAACACCACACTCATTCACTGATGCTTCCTTCTGGTAAAAACGGAGTAGAATTGAGAAAGAATTAAGCATTTCGCATAACCAACCAATTAAACGATATGAATTGATCATCCGAATTTGCTTGCCCGAAATTATGGTCACTGAAAAAGGAACTGGTTCTTTAGTGAACGAAGTACCTTCGCCATTGCTTATATTATATAAAAAATGTAGAAATAAGACAGAAAATACTCGTTTGCCATAAATAACGAATATTTTATTATGTTTTAATACACATTTCAGTTAGAATGGAAGTCGAATAAACTGTTCCTGAAAATAAAATAACTACATGCAATACAATTCACTGTATCCACAAATATTTCATTACAAAAGCAATTATTTTTGACTAATGTTTTAGTTCCTTATTCGCGCCTGAATAAGGAATAAGGAACCAGTAACTTATTCCGTATGCGATCTGAATAAGGAACTGAAATTTTCCAAATTAAACGATTACGGTACACGTACCGAAAGGTAACCAATTTCTATGAGAATTATTTTAAATGTAGTCATGTATGTCAAATGTATTCATTCTAACACATCTCTACTAAGTATTACTCATGAATGTTTCAGTTCCTTATTCGGGGCTGAATAAGGAACAAGGAACCAGTTCCTTATTCTTTATTCAAACTGAATAAGGAACTGGAATTAAAAACATCACATTCATTCACTGATGTCTCCTTCTGTAAAACACGGAGTATAATTTAGAAAGAAAGTAACAATTTCGCATAAATAACCAGTTTTACCGATTGGAATCGACATTCCGGATTTGCCTGTCCGAAATTATTGCCTCAGAATAAGGAACTGGTTCTTTAGTGAACGACGTACATTCGCTATTGCTTTTATTATATAAACCAAAGTGGAAATACGAAAGAAAATACTAATTTGCCATAATTAACGAATATTATATTATGTTTAAATACACATTTCAGTTAGAATGGAAGTCGAATACGGAATATAGTTTCAGTAGATTTAGTTTTTCTGCAAATAAAATCATCTACATGCGATTCACTGTATCCTGAAATATTTCATTACAAAAGCAATTATTTTTTACTAATGTTTCAGTTCCAAATGCGCGTCTGAATAAGGAATAAGGAACCAGTTCTTTATTCCTTATTCGATTTGAATAAGGAACTGGAAGTGATAACACGACATTCATTCACTGATGCTTTCTTCCGTTACAAACGGAGAAGAATTGAGAAAGAAAGTAACCATTTCGTATAAGTAAACAGTTTTACCGATATTAATCGACCATCCGAATTTCTTGTCCAAAATTATGACCTCCGAATAAGGAACTTGCTCGTTAAAGAACGAAGTACATTCGCCTTTGCTTCTATTATATGAGCCATAGTAGAAATAAGACAGAAAATACTCGTTTGCAATAATTAACAAATATTATTTTATGTTTTAATACAAATAACAGCTTGAACTGAAGTCGAATATGTTTTCCATATATATAGTTTTTCTGCAAATAAAATCAACTACATACGATACAATTCACTGTATCCAGAAATATTTAATTACAAATGCAATTTTCTTTGACTAATGTTTCAGTTCCTTATTCGCGCCTGAATAACGAACTGGAACTTTCTAGCTGAAACGATTACTGTATACGTACCGACAGGTAACCCATTAGTATACAATTTTGAGGCGGTGTTCGGATTTGGACCGGATCGCCCGGAAACCTTCCCGGCAAGTGACAGGTAGGAACCTCTGATTGCTTGCTTGGTGCTGTCGATGTCGTGGGGGTATTTATCATGGGAAGACTTCACAATCTCGAGGTGTTTATATGCCACTGATTCGGAAATTGGGTTAAGACCGTATTTGAGCTGCATGGGGGCGCATGTTTCAGTTTCTTATGCGCGTCTGAATAAGGAACGAGGAACCAGTTCCTTATTCCTTATTTAAATTGAATAAGCAACTGACATTTTAGTCAATCTGTCCATTCATTATTGCTCTCTTTGTATAAACATGTACAATAAAGGAGGAACACCACGTTTACCATTGTGCATAATTAACTAATATTACAACTAGGAATAGACTATCTTAGTTTGTTTATCCGAAATAATGGCCTCCAAATAAGGAACTGTAAATTTGTGTGAACAAGTACATTTCTTATTGCTTGTGTTATATAAAAACGTAGTAAAAATGTGACCGAAAACAAGCTCTGGTCATAGTTAACTAATATTATTATGTCAATACGCATTACATTTGGAAATCAAATTGCATACGAAACATGTTTCTCTTACATATAGTTTCACTACAAACATTATCAAGTACATGTATATACCAACATTACACTTTGTGCAGATGTTTTTTTCTCTCAAATGCCTTAGTTTTGAAAGATGGATCACTTTTAACAAAAAAGGAATAATGAAAGGGTTATTTTTGGACTGTATATCATTTGAAGGAATAAGGAACTGATTCATTGTTCCTTATTCAACCCGGAATAAGGAACTGAGCCTATAGTGAACATTCGTTGTTGCTTCTTTCATATACAAACGTGGGAGCCATTAAATGTTGACAGAACATAATAATTTGACACATAAACTGTGATACATCTTTTAATCTGTTACTTCGCAATACACCAACAGTAACCATTTAAGTTAAATACGGGACGTAAAATATTCTTTCTCTTCAAATACAAACAACTACAAAGAAGACAATGTATTGTAATCAGTTATCTCGTCACAAAATTATTCAACACCGAATAAGGAACCAAAACTTCAGTGGACAATTGCATTCACCGTAGTATTGCTTCGTACATGTAGTACATTTGGTACAAATGTGACAGAAAACAACCATTGCTAACATTACCATCCAAGTGTGTTGGTTCGAATTTCGGGCACCGAATAAGGAACTGAAACTTAAAGATACTAACTCCAGATGGGCATTAACATGCGCGTTTTTTTGTAGCTATGCCTAAGCGGTAAAACATATGTAAAACTATAACTATTCGTATAAAAAACGATCAAATACAGTCATAAACTGTACATTTCTTTGAAAAAAGAAGTTGAATAAGCTCGCACTTTCCTTAAACCCGGTATTACCGATTTAAAAGTACCGCGGCTTTTCCCCAATACAAGCAAATGATTCAAGTGTGCGCATGCGCGGCTCAACAAAACTAAGCTGTCACGTTATTATCCTAAATATAAACGGCGCTATTTTTTTTATATTACTCGATGGGTTATAGCGTCTGCAGACGCTATATATTTTAGGACGTATTGATTTTTTAAAATGTTTTCTACAAGATTATGAAAGAAAACTGTGCATTTTTGACAATTTTCTTTCGTTTTTACAATTGGACCATCTGGAGTTCAGTCCCGTTAAATGAACATTGTCCGTTACGTGAACGTTATAACTATCCGTGAACGTGAAACTTCGCTCCTTGAACGATTTTTTTCACGTTCACGGGCATTCACGCAGAACCATCTGTACAAAAATATGCCAAGGAAAAGTATGATGTCAGCTAAAAAACGTAAGAATTGATAGAATTGATAAGTCAACATAGCGACATTTATTGTATTACGATGTCACAGCACAAAGATGCGTCCGTAACAAGAAATATTCTGAGGTCAATCACAAAAAGCTTGAGTATAGAGGTAGCTTGCGGTAGATTTGTTTATACATGCGCATATATTGTACTTTGTGTATTTGTTGATCTTTGTAGCTCCCCTTTCATTTATGTTGCAAGCTGTAAAAAGGTCGACACTTGAATGTTCTCTTGACATTGTCTGTCTGTCCGTCCGTCCGACGGTGGTAAATCACACACCTTTAAGTATGTTTACCGGTATTATGCATATAGTAATCATATTTGGAATGAATCTTCGTGGTAACTATTTTGAATTAGGACCGTGGGGCAAATGTCCAGGTAAGGTCTTTTTCATAAATATTTTGATACAACTGTTCACGACAGTTCAACTATGGAATGATAATCGTTATTTGATTACGATTAATTACTCCAAGTGTTATTAGCCTTGGTGTTAATACAGCCCCAATCACAAAGAAGTATCTCTTTATTGCTATCAATCTCTGCACTACAAAACCGACAGGAGAAAAGAATCACGTAAAGCCGATACGCGTTCACATGGAATCACCTTTCGCGGATCACGGATCACGGATCACGGATCGCGGATCATGCAGACATTCGCGTTCATGTTTACGTTCACATCATGGAATACACATAGTAGGAAAGTTACAGAAAAAAATAATTTGCCATACCTAAGCATCATAACTATGTTTATAATTGATCGGTTACCTATAAATAAATACACAATAAGCTTTGCAAGGCTAATTAGGAATACAATTTTAGAAAATGTGTTTTCTATGTTCTCTGCAAATACAAGCACCTACATACAAAACAGTGTACTTTTTCAAATACATTTTCTTAATTATTCTAGTTATTGTAAAATTGTACTTACAGACTCATCATTTCCTATTTAACCACGAATAACACACTAAACTTTTAGTGAACTAATGCGTTCACTATTGCATCTTCATATGAAAATCGTAGTAGCAGCGCGAAAAAAAACTACAACAAACATTCGTGATAGAGGGGTAACTAGTAAGGAGTAACTAGTAAGGTAACAGAAGAAAGGAGGAACTCTTTTGTAATAGGTACTACTTTTGAATGGACCACGGAGGGACACACAATGATTTACTGGTATCTAACCTAATGTCCCAGTTCCTTATTCGGAGGCCATAATTTCGGACGAACATTTCGGATAGTTCGATTCTAGTGGTTGTATTAGTTAGCGATGCCTAATTTTGCGAAATGGTTGTGTTCTGCCAAATTTCTACTAAATTATTAAATGGAACAAACAATACTGTATATACTTGTTTACTAAAATTTCAGTTCCTTATTCGAGGTATAATATGAATTTAGTCAAGTGTGCAAAACCAACAATGATGATAATAATAAAAAATAATAGGTTAAATAAGTTATCAGGGGCGTAACTAGGCGCAACTATCATGATGTCGATATTGAAAATTCCTAAATCACAATAATATAGAAATTTACTTTAAAACTCTAGATCAAACGGCGATTACCGGTATACACTAACCGTATGTGTCATTATTAGTATTATTGTTATTATTTGCAAGACTTGAGTGTTGTTAAAACTATGTAGATACAAATTGTATGCGTTCACAAAAATAATTAAATTCGGTCTTACTTCAGCTACTTCACTGATTACAAACCAATTTCATTTAATGCTTTACAGAAAAGAACAAAACAGAACAGAATTTTATTACACATAAACTTTACAGTGTCTAGTGTTTAACAATAATACATTATACATTATAGTAAGTGATCATTAATTTTAATATTTCTAGAACAGGATGAACTTGACAAGATAAAAATGAAACTTGCATTTTCACACATAAGAATAGTACATCTAGTTAAAATGGAACTGTTTTCGTATGTCTATTTAAGTAAACAACAATTATATAACAATAACAACATGAATATCATATTAATTAAGCAGTAGTGGTATAGAATATGTTTCAAAATATACATCAATATGCACACATATCCAAACATCTATTATTAATTGTTCATCAGAGTATTTTGGCGAATACTTAATGTCTCTTATATGTACTTGCTTAACATAAACATTTCACTTTTATTCTGTGTATTTAGCAATTGCGTGAGTTTAAACATACTAGGCCTGATTCTATAATAATTTTTAATATATTTTTCTCTTATTTGAACGAATGTAGTACATTTCAACAAGAAGTATAATTCATCTTCCACTTCATTATTTGGACATAATTGACAAAGCCGCATATTTCTATATACCTGATCGTATCTACCAGTTTGTATTCTCCGATTTTATGCACAAAGACGTAATTTTGTAATCGCTGTTCTCAAATTTCTTAATACGATTGTTTCTAAATATGATTCAAATGCAAATGTTGTTTTTATTGCTTTATACCCAATTAAAACTCTATTACCAGTTACGTCACGTTGCCACTCTTGTAAGTATTCATCAATAACTCGTTGCTTAAACAAAGACAAAACATTACTTTCATTGATTTGTGAGCCCAAACATAATTAAATCCATATTTAGAAAGTAGGTCCTTAATCTTTCAAAACTACTTTATCTTGTTATCAATGAAATCAGTCAGACTATCTTCCATGATTGATCGCAGTATTATATTGTCACTTTAAATAAGTTTAAACAAATATTTGATAATGCGTACATATCTGCTAACATATAACGGGTATCTACCAAGTTCGCCGTACACGGCAACATTTTAAGTTGATTTTCTGACACCAAGAATAGCCTTGCAGAATTTTATGTGTAATTTTTCTAACTCGTTAGAGAAACCCCATATTTCGCATGAGTATGTAATGATTGGCGAAACATAAGCATCGAATAACTGCAAAGCTAACTTTGGTTTACAATCATATGTTTTCAAATTTGATAACAATATGTTTAGTGCCTTTAAACCTTTACCACGTAAAGTGTTAGTATTAAGATTAAAATTTCCAGTATAATTTAGTGTTACGCCTAGGTAAATAAAATCGTTAACCATGTCTAGGTATTCATTTCCATACAGCCTCTTCTCATTACGTTTTGTGCCTCCTGGTTTACGGAAAACAACAATTTTGGTTTTTACTATATACTTGTAAGCCCCATGTACTACAATAGTCATATAGACAATTAGAGACAGTAGTAAATCTTCAGGCGTTTCACCAATTACAACCATGTCATCTGCAAAAAGCAATAAAATCAAACATATATATTGTAGATTAATTCCAGCACTATGTCTATTTTGTAGAAACATTTATAAATTATCTACGAAAAGTGAAAATATTATCGGTGACTTTCTCCCCCTGTCTTAAACCTACTGTTATATTAAAGTAATCTGAATAGGTATTACAATGCTTTACACATGATTTGACAGATTGATACATGCTGCGTATAATACGTAACATTTTACCATCCAAATTGGACTTGTATAACCTCAAGCATAGTGCGTTTAAATATATAGAATCGAAGCAACGTTTCATATCAATAAAACAACAATACACACGTTCATTCATATTTACATATTTTGAATAACTGAATGAAGGATAAAAACTGCATCTATAGTTGATCTGCCTTTTCTAAAACCAAACTGAGCGTCAGAAATAACATCATTACTTTCGCACTATATTGATATTCTTTGGTTTAGTACACATGTAAATAATTTTGCACAATTGCTTAACAATGTGATACCTCTATAATTACTAACGTCTGATATGTCACCCTTCTTATGTAGGGGGATTATAGTTCCTTTGGTCCAACATACAGCGAAATGCCCAGTGTTAAAGATTATATTGAAAATCGTTGTGATATACCCAGCCAAAATATCACAAGCTTCTATAAAGTATTCATTTAACGATTTATCTTCTCCTGGCGATTTACATTTCTTTAGAAGAGCAATAGCTTTAATAACTTCATTACATGTTATTTGGTTATCTAGATCCCCTAATACATTGGTGAAATTATCAAATTCGCGATTCAAATGTAAATCTTCTGCACCAGCATTTGTTGTATAATTAATATTAGAAAACATTTGTTCAAAATAATTCTTAAAATCGTCAAGTGGCATATGGCTATTATTAGATGTTGTATTTTGGGATCTAAAGTACCTCAAAAAGTCTTTTGGGTTATTTCGTTGAAGATCTTCAAACTGTTTACAGCGTTTCAAATTGAATGCCTTACGCTTTTTTTTAAAAATTAATTTATAATTTCTTTTCAATCGACACATTTCTATTCTATCAGTATCACGATGTGAATTATTAAAGATATACAAGGCATCTTTATACAATCTTTTCGCATCCCTACATTCTTGGTCAAACCATTTATCGCTGTCTTAAATAATATGTTTTTCGAATTGTGGATATTTTTTTAACACGTTTGATAAATAAGGGATCAGCAACATCTCTTACAATATTTGTGAAATTATTTACTATGTTATTAACATTTGTTTCCCTTTGCTCAGTATAATTTAGAAATAAATTGTTAAAATCAGAGGCCCTACTAACTATATTGCTTTTTATAATCACTCCATTTTACGTACTCACTTATATATGGCTCTTCTATAATAACCCGCCTGTTACATATCATATTGAAAGACAGCGGGACATGATCACTAAAATTATTAAAATCTTCTACAGTAAAAGTGTCGACGGCATTAAAAGAATGTTCGCTGAGTACCAAGTAATCAATTACGCTTGCGCCATTTGTATTACAGCATGTATATGTACCAATACTGAAGTCTGAACCCAATCTCCCGTTTGCGATTCTCAATGCTGTAGCCTTACATAAATCTAGTAAATTTCTAGTATTTCCTTGAGAGTTACTTCCCTTGTCCATTGAATATATTAATAACGCGTTATCAGATGAATAATATTCAGGGTCAATATCACGTCTATATGAGTCACAAATAATAGTATCACTTTTACAAGCTGTTCTAGCATTAAAATTACCAGCTAACAGAACAGTGCCAACAGCCTGGTAATGATTTATATCGTTACCAAGTGATTCAAACAGGTCCGTATCTATCAAGTTAGCAATCGGCGAAGAACTACCCCACATATATACGGCTGCAAGGTATATGTCTTCATTATTGCTAAAGTACTGTTTATCTATTTTAAGCCATATGATAGTATCATGTGTATATTTAACAATAGATATTCCACTGCTAATGCTTTTGCGCTTGAATAATACTATACCTCCACTATTGCGCTTTGCTTGCCTATGTCTATATTTCCTATAAAAGTTATGACAATCATAGCCAGAAAGTTCAATTTTGCTTGATTTACAAGTCCATGTTTCAAACAGAATAATCAAATCATATTGTAAGATAAAAGAGAGAAATCTGGGTCTTCTCGTTTTGCTGCACTTAACCTATTGCAGTTCCAGACTAAACACTTAAGTCCATCCGGTCCCTCCTACGCGTCCTTCACTGGCCTGCCGTCAATGTATAAGGTGTCGTATGACACCCACGCCCTCTTTTACGCCTGATTTTCCTCTTTGGCCTTTTTAAAGAGACGCCTCCTTTTTGCTGCGACTTCCGGTGGGAATTGTTCTGTCACATAGAACGAAGTGCCCCTGAGGTTTATAACATATTCACTGCTATAACGTTTTTATATTGCGTCATTTGTGCGATTATGTCAATATTTTCGATGTGTGTGAGAATAGCTGCCACAGGACAGACTTATTATTGTCTTCAAATTAATTTGCAATACTATGTTGGAAAAAATACGTAAATGTTCATACAGTTTGGTTGACAATTAATATATAACACTGGATATATGTATGTGGATATTAATTTAAGAACATTCGCAAATAAAACTAGGATACTTGTTTTTAAATTTAAACATAAACCTTACATCATTTTGTCTAGATAAATTATTACTGTATTGTAATTTGTCGTCTCTGAAATGAATGTTGGAATTAATTTCGAGTTAGTATTAAACTTAAACAGACTTAATTATTGAATACATCGGTTTTCATTTGCTATTATTATACGCCCGTTTAAAAAAACCGGGTCGTATTATGGGAACGCCCAAGCGGGCGGGCGGGCGGGCCACAGGAGATCTTTGTCCGGAGCATAACTTTGTCCAGCATGAATGGATTTTCTCTCTTTAATAGTTGAATCTTTGACGGGCGTATCTTTGTGACAATGTCACTCTTGTTTTGTAAATTGAAATAAATTTGATCGGAACAATGTTTAAATTTTATATTGAAGAACTTTTAACATGTATTATTCCTTAATGATCTACCGTCCAATATAATTGCATTTGTGAAATATTTCTTGATACAGTGCATTGTTTTATATGTATACTACTAACTAGTTGATTATATAGGCAAAGATATTATATGTTCGGAAAATGCGTTAAGTATGCAATTGTATTGTGATGTGTATTTCATGTAAACAACTACAAACCTAATACAATTTGTTAATTATGGAAAATGAATATTTTCCATCTTATTTCTACTATGGTTTATATAACAGAAGCAAAGGTGAAATTACTTTGTTCACAAAAAAAAACAGTTCCTTATTCGGAGGCTATAATTTCGGCCAAACCATTTCTAATGGTCGATTCCTGTCGGTAAAATTGGTTATTTATGCGAAATGGTTACTTTCTTTTTCAATTCTACTCCGTTTTTTTTCAGAAGGAAGGATCAGTTAATGAATGTGGTGTTTTTAATTCCAGTTCCTTATTCAGTTTGAATAAGGAATGAGGAACTGGTTCGTTGTTCCTTATTTAGCCACGACTAAGGAACTGAACAATTCACGAATAATACTTATTGGAAATGTGTTAGAAGGAATTCATTTGACATTCATGACTGCATTTAAAATAATTCTCATAGTGATGGGTTACCTTTCGGTACTTGTACAGTAATTGTTTGAGTTGGAAATTCCAGTTCCTTATTCAGATTGAACTGGTTCCTTATTCCTTATTCAGACGCGACTAAGGAACTGAAACATTAGTCAAATTTAATTGCATTTGTAATGAAATATTTATGAAAACAGTGAATTGTATCGTATGTAGTCATTTCATTTGCCGAAAAACTATATCTTCGGAAAACATGTTAGTATTCGATTTCCATTCTTACTGAAATGTGTATTAAAACATAATATAATATTCGTTAATTATGACAAACGAGTATTTTCTGTCTTATTTTTACTTTGGTTCATATAATAAAAGCAAAGGCGAATGTACTTCGGTCACTAAAGAACCAGTTCCTTATTCGTAGGCCATACTTTTGGACAAGCGATTTCGGATGGTCGATTTCCTATTGTTAAAACTGGTTATTTATGCGAATTGGTTACTTTCTTTCTCAATTCTACTCCGTTGTTTACAGAAGAAAGCATCAGTGAATTAGTGTGGTGTGTTTAATTCCAGTTCTTCATTCAGTTTGAATAAGGGATAAGGAACTGGTTCCTTATTCCTTATTCAGCCGCGAATAAGGAACTGAAAAATTCATGAATAATACTTATTAGAAATGTGATAGAATAAATACATTTGACATGCATGACTGCATTTAAAATAATTGTCATAGAAATGGGTTCTTTCTCAATTCTACTCCATTTTTTACAGAATAAAGCATCTGTGAATTAGTGTGGTGTTTTTAATTCCAGTTCTTTATTCAGATTGAATAAGGAATAAGGAACTGGTTCCTTGTTCCTTATTCAGCCGCGAATAAGGAACTGAGAAATTCATGAATAATACTTATTAGAAATGTGCTAGAATAAATACATTTGACATTGATGACTGCATTTAAAATAATTCTCATAGAAATGGGTTACCTTTTTGTATGTGTACCGTAATCGTTTAAGTTGGAAAATTCCAGTTCCTTATTCAGATCGAATAGGAAATACGGAACTGGTTCCTTATTTCTTACTCAGACGCGAATAAGGAACTGAAACATTAGTCAAATTTAATTGCATTTGTAATGAAATATTTCTGGATACAGTGAATTGTATTGCATGTAGTTGATTTTATTTGCCGAAAAACTGTATCTTCTGAAAGTATTCGACTTCCACGCTAACTAAAATGTATATTTTAACATAACAAAATATTCGTTATTTATGGCAAACGAGTATTTTCTGTCTTATTTCTACTTTGGTTTATATAATATAAGCAATGGCGAATGAACTTCGTTCACTAAAGACCCAGTTCCTTTGTCAGAGTTCATAATTTCGGACAAGCAAATTCGGATGGTCGATTCCTATTGGTAACACTGGTTATTTATGCGAAATGATTACTTTCTTTCTCATTTCCACTCCGTTTTTAACAGAAGGAATCATAAGTGAATGAATGTGTTGTTTTTAATTCCAGGTCCTTATTCAGTTTGAATGGGGAATAAGAAACTGGTCCTTGTTCCTTATTCATCCGTGAATAAGGAACTGAAACATTTATTAGTAATACTTAGTATAAATGTATAAAATTCAATAGATATCACATACATGACTACATTAAAAATAATTCTCATAGTAATGGGTTATTTTTCGTACGTGTACAGTAATCGTTTAAGTTAGAAACTTCGAGTTCCTTTTTCAGTTTAAATAAGGAATAAGGAACTGGTCGCGATGTCTTTCACGATCATGATCGATGGAGATCACGATTGGAGCTACGAATGGACCTAAATAATATAAATACAGCCCGACTGACTATTAAATTCATTGCATCTTAATAGAGCGTGGTGTTTTTTCTTGTCTACGATCGATCCCCATTACAACGATTTTGATGCACGATAAGATACGATTTGTCGCGCTTTGTAACGATGCAATACAATTTGATACGATGATCTCGATGGACAATTGATCGCAGTAAATCGTGTTAATCGTAGAGAATTTTTGAACCGTTCAAAATGTTTCTACGATTAACACGATTGCCACGTCTGACCTCAAGATCTGATAAGATCTGATAGAATCACCACGATTGGTTCACGATAAGGACAACGATTTCAATCGTGACGCGAATCGTGATCGTGGGAACCTAGCATGATACCAAGACCTCTCTTGGAACTGCATATGGATTGTGTGGGTCAAGATCAGTTTTACTAAGAATATATAAATGGTTTCCGTTCGATGCTCGAGACAAATTGAGCGTGTAATGAAACTTCAAATGTCTCTTGGTATTGCATATGGGGTTGGTGGGGTGAAGGTCAATGTCACAGTAATTAAAAAAGAAGAAAAGTTTCGGCTTAATAGATACAAAAAATTGAGCGATTGTAATGAAACTGCATATTAGGATACCTGATAGCAAGACCTTGCACGAGTAGGTGGGGTCAAGGTCAGAATTAGAAAACAACAACAACAATAAATCCGTCCCATTTCAATAACTTGAGAACTAATTGGGATATTGCAATTAAACTTCATATCTAGATATCTTATATTGAGACCTTGCTTGAGATTGCATACCGGGTGTGTGGGATAAAGAAACTGTTACTTCTTTAAAGAAAAAGGTTTCCACGTATTAACTTGCAATCGAATTGAGAGATTTTGGTCTTATGTAGGTCATTATGTCACTCAAAACATTGTTCTGGGTCACATCACCACAGTTGCAAACCACCTTGATAACGCGATAGTACGATGATGATAACGCGACAATACGATGATGATAACTCGACAGTACGATGGTGATAAGGCGACAGTACGATGCTGATAGCGCGACAGTACGATAACGATAACGCGACAGAACGATGGTGATAACGCTACAGTACGATGATGATAACGCGATAGTACGATAATGAAAACGCTATAACACGACAGTACAATATTACGATCGTGAAAATAACACAGTACGATGGTGATAACAGGAAATTATATCGCATTATCATCATCGTACCGTCGTAGTATCGCGTTTTCATTATCGTAATGTCACGTTATCATCATCGTGTTGTCGCGTTTTCGTTATCGTAGTATCGTGGTTTCGCGTTGTCATCATCGTACTATCGAGTATCGCGTTTAAGATCAACCCATTCATAGGCGAAGCACTAACGGGATCCCATAGATAATCGGTGGTACATCACATTCTTCACGACGACGTATGATAAATAGGTCTCACGCCACCAAAAATGTGTTCATACAAACTCCTCGCAGCGGTTACCTCCCCTATCGGTTAACGGTAAAGACAGCCAGATTTGGAAGGATTGTATTTGTTACTTTTACTTATTTAATGCAACTTGGTGCAATTTTGTACATAATTGGACTTTTTATATATCGTTTGCAGTCAATAATGAAAACAGAAAAAGAACATAACTAATTAGAACAATAAATAATATCTAAAAGATTTAAATAGATCATCATCACGTGGTTTGTTATGACGGCAGGGATTTGATTCGAGCTATGCTCGATACCATTCAAATCTCTGCGCGGAGGTTGGTGTTCATCAACTCATCGAGTACTTTTGAAAAATGTATCGTTCCTGACGTTTGACAAGATTGGAATTAGGTTGACTTACTTTAAATGAAATGCAGTGATATCATTCATATTTTTTTTCTGTTATTATATTTAATATTTGTTTAAATTTCACAGATATTCTAAAGATTGTCTAATCCTCAAACAGTCCAAGTTTTATTGCATTATCATTATTGAATCTTCGTCTGTAGCTATTGTCTACGATATATTGGGACAAAATGACATATATAGTGATTATTTCTTTTACAGGTACAGGTACTCCAGTCATGGTCTATGTATGTTTTGTAAATAAACTAATACATGTATACCGAACCTAATGGAAAATTATTGGTCGCTGGTAAGCCTTTTACGGTCCGGCGTTTCACCCAAAACTAACAAAATTTTACAAATGGTACTGGCTTTCAATTGTTTATTACTGACAATGAGCATGTTTTACTAAAGTCAAACGTTCTGGAATCAAGGTATTAATGGAAAGAACACAAAACTGAAAAAAGATCACATAAATATTGTACCGTATATCGGTATTGACATTCACATCGCGACATTTTATTGCAGGATCAAATATTGCATTATAACAATATACCGGTATATTGCGACACCCCTAGTTTTAAATAAAAGACTTTAACCAATTTCAGGCACAGACGCGGACGCCGGGCGAGTAGAAAAGCTCATTTATTCTTTGAATAGTCGAGCTAAAAACGTTCTGGCATATGAACTAATGTTATTCTTCGGCATATTAAACGAATTAGTTTAAATTAATTTTAGATTCTGTTGAGATAGGATAGGGTTGTTTACTGCTGAGATTAATTAATGAAAAAATCACTTATCTGAACAGTTACAAAACAGCGTTTCCACACCTTTTATCACTTACCTACAGAAACTAAAACAAAATATAATAGGAACTTTAAAATATACATCCTGCAAACGGAACAGAGGTTGCACAAATGTGAAATTTGAATTATCAACATGATATCAATTAGTCGCCACATTGTAAAGCACAGATACGATTTTATCACGGTGAGATAGTAAGATTTACACACCCCTTAAAATCACGTGTGAAATGGACCAACGTTCTGAAAATATACTGAACCGCGTACATTATAAACTGGTTCAAGACACCGCAACTTGTAATTACATTTTAGTGTAATACGGGCACTGTTAAACGTTACTTGGGGTCAAACAGTATCGATTATGTTCAAATGTCAATGTGCAGTAGGTTACAGGCAATATTATTTTGAAAATGGTAACCTGTTTCACACTAAAGGCAATAACGGATCTCACTTTTGGTCCGATTTATTGATATAAATAAATAAATGAATAAATAAATAAATAAATAAATAAATAAATAAATAAATAAATAAATAAATAAATAAATAAATAAATAAATAAATAAATAAATAAATAAATAAATATAGGTTTAATGTTGCCGATGTATTGGGACAACAAATGGCAACCCAACAGGATTCTTTTTAAATTTTTGACCCTACGGTTAGGGTTGGGGTTAGGATTAGGTTTGGTTTCCCTTAGTTAAGGCAAGGGTTAGGTTTAGGGGTAGGTTAAGATACAAACGCTAAAATATCATTAGCCGTAGCTTATATATTTAATTTCTAAATGGCAATTCTTTATACACAATTACAGCTTGGTTACAATAAAACTATCGCGTGCACAAATGTACTTAATGAACAGTCACGTTAGGCAACATATTATGTTCCAGAAATTGATGGCACTTATGCCGTTGTTGCCACCGCTGCGTCGAATTTTTTATAATGAATATGGTGATAGCGATTGCAAATTAAGTTGACGTAACAGCGTATGATTATATTTCGTTTGCCTCTTTTTGGACGCAATGTCGTGACGGATTCGCATTGCTGTGGAAAAAGATGATTTGACTAACAGTTTGCTTAATTCATTAATTCATCGATAAGCTTGAAGATTTTTTAAAAGAAAATGTTCGGGGGTCTTATTCCGAAAACAGCGTAAGTAATATCTGATCCTGAACGTTAAAGTCATCATTTTATTTATCTGTTTCTTTTCTTTGTACAATGCATTGTGCTAAGTATTTACTAACCATAACATATAATTTTATTTTTTGTATATTTAAATATTAAAAGATACACATATTTATATGTAGTTCTACAATGTAGCATTTTGAAATTCGTAACTGAATTGAAAATATTTAAAAATACACTTATGATGTTTCTTTAATATGGTCCCTGATTTGCACTATCTGCTATAAGATGTTAACTTCCACATGTGTAAAGTTAACACATTGGCCGGTTTTAAATTATATACAGATACAATTAAGGAGAGCATTCGTTGCTATATATCTACGTGTTTGAGATATTTATCAGTACAATCAAATCTTTTTGATTGGAATAAACAGTTATATCTGATAATCGACAGTATGTATAAGTCGGTGATGGGCCACGATTGGATTTGGATAATTTTCGAATAATTTAAAGCCACTTGGCTCGAATTTTGCGAAATGCTATGAATTGTATAAGATGTTTTATAATATACAATTGTTAAGCAGTTAAATGTATTTCTTGTAATAAAACGGAGTGTATAACCAGGGATGCAAGTGTGACCGTTTGTTTGTGTAATTTGTATCGTACAGTAGAGTTTTGCATGGAGAATCAGATCTTTGGATAACATAAGGGACCAATTTCGTAACTAGTGAGAACGTCACTTTAATAGGTTTGTCTGTTTTATCAGGGTCGAGTTTGTTTTGGTCGTATAATACTGGTAAAAGCTAGACATGATAACCGAATCGTGGTTGATATAGATCACTTATAATTAACATCGCGTACTGATCACGATATCGCATGGCCAAAAACGTAGTTTACTAGTAATACTACAAAATGTGTGAACTGTAGCATTTTAGTTTTATTTACTTTGTAATAGATTGCGTCGGAGGACAGCAGGCTCTACCTTTCGTTATCGGCTGTTTGGATAGTAGGGGCCACCCAAACAAAGTAAAATTTGACCCCCCTCCCCCTGTTTTAGTTTTACAAAACTGCGTTGAGGCTGGAATACTAGCATAACTTGGTTCTCGAATGTGACAAGATTAGCTGAAATCTTCACGATCAAACATGGTTTAAAGCATTGCTTGAAACAAAAACATATAGAATAGAAATGCGATATATTATAATATATTGAAAATATTAACATCTTTATTTTATCGGAATGCTATTGAAAGACAAAACAATATATCACCTTTTTTCGCGTCATACATTCTTGAAATTATTGTCGTATACAATATAATCCAGTTCTTTCTTCGCGTTTACACGAAGTTATTCTTAGAAGATTTGTAATTCGGTCTTGCAATTCGGAAACGAATGTCAGATTGACAGTTATGTGAACATCCAGGTTTGACTGCACTTGACATGGTATAATCTAAAAATAATAAATACTCTACTGTGCCACCAATATACATGAATACTATATAATATACATACATAAAACATTATGTAAGCATCATATTGCAATTTGATCAGATATGTTGGGGTCATACTTACCAATTGATAAACAAGTTGTATTTTCATTGGACCATTTCCCATGGGTGTCACAAAGTCCCACGTAAATGCTTTCCATGAAATAGCCGTATTTGCAGATGGCAGTGGAATAAGACCATAATGACGTTGAAGTTGACCTGACATGGCCGTTTGATGGCGCTATAGGAGTCCCACAGTCTACAAATAATGTAATGGAGTTAAATCAAGTTACATACTAATTCAATAAAACATATGCTTCTTAAGTTAAGCAATTGCAAGTGACAGTTACCTATCAGTTCACAGCTCGGTGCGTCAGAGGTCCACGCCCACTGTGTACATGCTGCACTAGAATTTCCTACCAGGCGATAGCCTAAGTTGCAACGAAAGTATGCTGTGTTGTGGTCCACAGTTATTTGTCCGTTAGATATATTAAGAAGATCGCTAGCTGTAATGACAGTTACAATACAAGGAAAACACCATATATACAATATTATATTAGAAACAGGTACATAATTATAACCGACTGTACTATTTTAGCAGGAAATGTCTTTATATCAAATATAATCACGATATTGAAAGAAGCGAGAACCCTCGTTACAATAGCCCAAAATGCAAACTCTTCGTTACGGTACTTGTATCGCTCATGTTAGTACCAAACGTAGGTGGAATGGTATACCCTTTAAACCTATGTGGTTGTTTTTTTAAACCGAAGACACCTGTAGATATTCCGTCGTTCGTTTCATTAGCACGAAAATCAATCTGTAACAAGATGGGTATACTCAATCGTATTTGTATCAATTTAAAAGGATAGATGACATGATAAGGAACTAGGATCCGGTTAGGAACCAACGAAACGAGTTGACTTTTTAAGTGACACAACACGGACCATATAAAGGTATGAAAAATATATTCCAGTTATATTGCCTACGGAAAGAACTCGAGTAACAATTCTTGCATTTCTGTGATATTTACATACGTTCTTCATGTTCTTGTGGAAGGTTGGGGCTATTTATAACCAGCATTTTAAATACTTTTCTAGCTCAAACTATACATAAATGTTATGTTGGGTAATTGTCTTTAATTTTTGTATTTGGATGCTAATAAATTTCCACCCTGAAATCTCGTTCTTCTGTAAGAATAACGGTTTCATTTATCCATCTTTTACATCGTTCAACGTAGTTCCAAAAAGAGTATAGATGCTTGGTTTCGTTGTTCTCTGTTTCCACCGTAACATGCAGTTCTCGAACGGATAATTTGTGTTTGAAACTAATAAGATACAATCCTGGTTGAAAGGTGTGTGATGTCATTGTGAAGCTGGTATTGGATTGCACTGACGTGTTATCCCAGGTCATCATGTAATAGGAGGAACCTACAAAAAAAAAATAGTAAAGGCTATTTGGTCATTATATTGTCAGTTATTCATACTATGCATTCGTTAATTTAGCCTAGAAAAAAGTTATTATGTCCACTTAAGAGTCGACATCTTCTATGTGAAACTAAATTTCACATAGAATATTTATCGTGTAACTTATTTTATGAATTGTATACATTAATAAATAACTTATCAGCTCCATTTTGGGGAAATTGGTATGTACGTTACGCATTAATTTACATATGGTTCAAATTAGAAAAACGCATTGTTTAATGGTATTTTTCTTTGAACTTTGTGTTTTTTAAATGTATCCTTATGCACCAAAACACTATGGCCACTAGGAGAAAAACGGTTCATTTCATATCGAATATAGACTGTAATATTACCTCCCAAAGACTGCATGTTTGAAATATTGTCACGTCCGCACGCGTCATTGTCTGCATATGTACAACTTGCTTCTGGCATTTGTAGAAACACGGTTTGAAGTGCGCATTACGCTAGTGCCCATTTTCTCCGCACGTAGAAGTACTATTGCCAGAAAGTTGGTAACCCGGGAAACATGTTATGATCACTGTTGAATAATTTGATAATATGTAGTAGGTCCAGTATACAGATGACTATTCATCGGCCGATGGAAAGGTCCACAGTCTATGCGAATAAAAGGAATGTGCTTTTCACTATACTTATATAACGAATGTTGCACAAGTGTTAGATCACAACTTTTGTCACGGAGGTTGTATACAAACTTACACGTGATCGTTGCTATTGTTGCACATGTTATGGCAACTGTTTTAGCACTAACATTTTAGGGTTTGTTAACTGCTCCACAATCTGTTCAAAAGTAACACAAATCATCACTATTTAAACACAAATTGTAAATCCTAACATATGTTAAAGGGACAGCTTTACAATTTTGGGCTGTGAGACATAATTTTCTAAAACTGACTTTTTTTGTGTTCTATAATACATCTATTGTTCATAATTCAAGGTTTGAAAAGCACATTGCTTGTGCAAATGTAAACTTATGACGAAAATATGTTATCTTTCGTTAAACAAGTTGCTAAGTAATTGTTTAGACAAAAATGCATGATAAATAAAATGAATAATTATGTTATAATATTATAACCTAAACAGCAAAACAGACAAAAGGTTGCAATATATTCTACAAATTCCAGTTTTAAAATTTCATTTTTAATATTTTTTTTTTCCAACCCCAAACTGTTAAACCGTCCATTTTAATAAATCAAACACACCCATAACATATACGCACTGATTGTAAGACTCACCAACTGGTGTACAATGTTGACCAGTACTACTCCACACGCCATTGCCGTTACATGTTGTGGTTTAGCTTCTGTGTAGAATGTATCCTGTATGACACGTGATCGTTGCTGTAGATCCGTAGGTGGAGGAAGTTGACGACGAGGTATCATGCGATGGGGATTGTAATGGTCCGCATTCTAAAAATAATAACATGTTTGACCAAAAGTGAATGCATGTTTGCTTACATGCATAGATCAAATAAAAATAAATATTCAAAGCACTGCTAATTACATAAATTTGAATTATATTAAAACTGAATTATTGAATATTATATCGAGTAAAATATTATATGTTGGACGTCAAGGACGTAAGCAGGACAATTCAAGTCTGTGACCTGTAAAATTCTTATAAAATAATACGCATAAAGCTACGTATTTAAATTTATATTGTACTAATTATCTTATACCATCACAACAGTTCGTACCACACGTAAAAACAGTGTTTAATAATTAAAACAAGAGTGAAACATTGATATACTGAACATGGATATTCAAAGGTCAAGAACAACTAGAAATGTTAGTAACGATGACGGCCTGCCATAAGTGATTTTTGTTCGTGAACGCCACATACGGCTGAATGGTTGAGACACTAGGAGTTATATAATGCAATACCTCATCGCATCGACGACCCTACTTACATTAAAGGATTGATAACAGTACGTTCATTGTGGCGCATTTATGTTTACAATCTAAACGATAAGATTGTTTTAATGACAGATGGGGTCCAGCTAAACGGACTCAATATCAGTCTCCTGAAGTCCAACCAGTTAGACTTGGTGGTAAAAATACTAGTCTGCGTCAGGAATATCCCTCTCTTTCTCTGTCGATGACGGGATAGTAACTACAGCCTTAACGTTATTTTCGAACAGGGGAGACAAACTGCGCATTAAGTAATGCCAATCTGACAAGCTGCTGTACAGGTGACCGAGTTTGCATTATCTAAAAACATCATCCCTTAAGGAAGAATTCCCGAATTCTGTGCAATTTGGACAGTTTATTGAACGCGTCCTCCATAATGACCATTGAAGAACCAGTGACATTTATGAAGTGCTCAAAATGCCTTGAAAAAGGCCCTAAAATCAATATATGCTCAAAATACTGGGTTTGAAACAAGTGCTTAATGCCTGGTCACAAGCAATCTGATTGTGACGTGTATCAGAATAACAAATTCGATGTAAACAAGCCATATTTAGGCACATACTTTGAAAACACAATACCCTTGGAAACCCAATCAACAAGCAGACAGAGTCTGCGCAGTTGGTCCGTTCGCGCCACGAGTTTCAGGACCAACAGCGGTCAACAATATATGATACTCAATTTCGTCTGTTTCTTCTAACCAAACTACAGAAGAAAACACAGTAAAACTGATGGGTGCTTCCCAATGCGCTTTGTCAAGCAATATATATGCAACGAAAAAGGCAGTGATGTTAAAATGACTACAAATCACTAGAAATGCAAAACGAAAAAACGAAAAACCTGAATCTTCTAAAGAATTGTATAACATTACCCAGTGGTTCACACGTCGGCGCAGTAATATTGTAACCTGCACAATATGCCTCAGCTTCCGTTCTAATGGGTCGGTACCCAGCATCTCAATTAAAACACTATGGAAGATGAGACACTGTTAAAAAAGTGGCAACTTTTACAATTTAATACGATAATATACGTAAGTCAGAAAACATAATTTATGATTTGTATAATTTGATAGTTTTATCCGAACGATTTCGATGCCCGGTTGAACATGATGCACGGATGATTTCATTTCTGATACATTAGGTATTTACAGGGAATCTTTGATTCATATTAATTATTGTGTAATGCATTTTTGGGAACATGCTCACGAATATAGCAATCCAAAATGAATATTAATTAGGTTTGTTTATTAATCAGAATCAAACTGGATATATTTAATATTATTGTTTAATAACAAAATAAGTTTTTAATAAGAACTTAATATACCTAAATAGTTGGATACATATAAATACATACCAATTGTTGTATTGTCAACATATATTAAAGCATTTTTGCCTGCTTTAGCAACAAATTCGACCTGCAGTTTAATGAGTTGATAACAAATATTATTTTGAATGCATTCCAATGCATTTGAATATTGGCGGCGTTTCTGCAATCGTGTAAAAATAATGTAATCGTAAGTTACGAGATGTTTGATTAAGCGCCTTTTACTGCAACGTCGAAATTTAATACATCGTATATTGTAATCTGTAGTAAACCCGTTGATATGACACGTTTAACGCCTACAAGTAATTGTTTATAAACATTTTACTAAAGGATCATTATTCCTATCCTTGTTGAGACAACCATTCATAACACATTTAATTAATCACATTTACATAAAACATACTTACCCTATATTTGTTTACAACATGGTCAATAACCAGTCCCTCCTCTCTTGTCAAGTCCTTTATTGAGCGATCAGACACGTTCCAAAGTTCCACTGTGGCGTTGTCCTCTGTACGTGTCCTGACTTGAAGTGTTGCCAAGGGAGCAGGGACAGTGTAGTGTAAACTGAGACATGCTGTTCCTCCTGTTAATATTGATGAGGTCATGGGGAACAGGCGATCGTCAGTAGTCCCATTTGCGGATGGAGATTCAAAGAACGAATAGAAAGTGTCGTTTAAAATATAAAATATGTTGCTGTATTAAATATGTACCATTACCAACAATCACTACATAGGTCGGTCTAATACTGATTACTGCACCGAGTTATATACATTTGAAAAAAAAAACACCAACAAAACACGTACTTTGTCTATTAATATGTAGATCTTTTAATATATTATTATTTTACACAAACTATATGATACTATTTGAATAACTTATTTGAACTCTGAAATAAAGTTATATGTCTTGAACAACAGCAACAACAAAATGTGGACTACCTTGTCCTCCGTTAAGTAACAGAATATGGACATTGAACAGGTACGTTCCCTCGTGAATTTCCCATGGACTGCTGAAGTCGTAGCCACACGTG
>CM051025.1:19059398-19251898 GCA_027627225.1 Congeria kusceri | reverse complement strand
ATGTATACCATTTGAACGCAATACAATGTATACTGAATCATATTAACATTTTAGAATACTTTAAAATAACTATTGAAAGCTATAATGTACTTCAACATGTATCACACATTTCCTTTTACTACAGTAATGGACATCATCTGACCTTAAACATCTTTATTGTATAACAACACCCTGAAAAACATTATATGGATATGGAGTACAGTAATACAATAACATTCATTATCCAACGATGACAGGTCCCAGCATCCCAGTACAAGTCTGAGTACAGTCTACAGAGAGGTCTTGTGAGTAACAGTAGGCTACATTGCAGAAGACATTCATTCCCTCACGATGGGAAACATACTCGTAGTTCTGGAACAGGAATTTGATCTCGTGCGCTTCAACGGAAATCATATGTGTACCGCTCTCCACCTCGCAGCTGAAAAACAAACACAACATACATATTATAGAGCTTATTGGTACTTACATATGTACATATTGCTCACATTTGTGGATTTTTTTTAACAGTAGTAATGACATTAAATATGTGATGTTTCTAATGTTACGGGTACTGATTTATTTATTTGTGTTTAACAGTTTATTAACTTAACAACAAATATTTCTTGACCAGTAAATAATACAAAATATTACAATATAAAAATAGAGATTGATATTACCGAATATAATAGTTAAATAAAATAAAATAAAAACAATAATTAACAAATACCCATTTTGTATAAGCAGGCTATCTAGCCGGGAATCAGTATCCAAAGTAGGTCTGACAAAGCATGATTTCAGCTGCAATTTGATCTCTTGATCGAGGTTCGGACTTGAAACCTTTACATACACTGTGTCACCTATGTGCACATGTAGTGGGTTACTAGGTAGACGAGTTTGGAAGAAGGGATCACTGTAGACAGAGATGCTAATGCTGTTCACATCGCTTTGCAAATAGTTTGTTGAGATGCTACTCACGGCACCCTTATCGACTACATTGCAATGAACGTTCTCTGTCCAATTGAATTCCTTGGACGATAAACTGTTTTGAGGGTTGAATACCAGCACCAACCGGTTCTCGAATGTGACGAGATTAGCTGAAACCTTTACGATCAAACATGGTTTAAAGCATTGCTCGAAACGACAACATATACAACAGGACTGCTATATTACCTGCATATATAATATATTGAAATTATCAACATCTATAATTTATCGGAATGTGACTGAAAAACAAAACAGTATATGACCTTTCTTTGAGTCAAACATTCATTGAAATCATTGTCGTAAACAAGAAATCCATTTCTTTCTTCGCCTTTACAGTGTGTAATTCCTAGGAAAATTTGTAATTCGGTCTTGTAATTCGGAAACAAACGTCGCAACATTGTCAGATTGACCGTTATGTTCCAACTATAATGTGAACATCCAGGGCTGACTGCACTTGACATGGTAGAATCTGAAAATAATAAATACTCTACTGTGCCACCAATATACAATATATGATGTACATGCATAAAACATATGTAAGCATAATATGGCAAAGAGATCAGATTTGTTGGGATCATACATACCAATTGATAAACAAGTTGTATTTTCAGTTGACCATTTCCCATTGGTGTCACAAAGTCCCATGTAAATTCCTTCCATGAAATAGCTGTAGTTGCAGCTGATAGTGGAATAAGACCCGTATGACGTTGAAGTTGACGTGACATGGCCGTTTGATGGCGCTTTAGGAGTCCCACAGTCTACAAATAATGGAATGGAGTTAAATCAAGTTACATAATAATTCAATAAAACATATGCTTCTCAATAAAAAAACTATTGAGAGTGATAGTTAATTGCCATTTATCTCACCTATCAGTTCACAGCTCGGTGCGTCAGAGGTCCACGACCACTGTATACATGTTGCACTGGAATTTCCTACCAGGCGATATCCTACGTTGCAACGAAAGTATGCTGTGCTGTGGTCCACAGTTATTTGTCCGTTAGTTATATTAAGAAGATCGCAAGCTGTAATGACAGTTAAAATACAACGAAAACACAACATATACCATATTATATTAGAAAAAGGTACATAAATGTAACCGACTTCTCTTTTAGCAGGGAGATTTCATTAGCTCAAATGTAATCATGGTATTGAAAGGAGCGAGACCCACGTTACAATAGCCCAGACTGTATTCTCTTCGCCACGGTACTGGTTCCGCTTATGTTAGAACCAAACGTAGGTGGAATGGTATACCCCTTAAACCTGTGTTGTTTTATTAACATAATACACATGTAGATAAATGTTCTATTCTTACATACACTACCTTTTAATATCTGTATGTTATGAATTTGTAGAAGTCCATCCTTCGTTTCATTAGCACGAACAACAATCTGTAAAAAGATGCGTGCACTTAATTGTAGTTTGTATTATTTATCAGAAACTAGGATCCGGTTAAGAACCAACAAAGCGCGTTGACTTTCTAAATGACACACAACGCACCATGTAAAGGTATGAGACAGGTATTCCAGTTGAATTGCCTACGTCAAGAACTAGATTAACAATTCGTGCATTTATGTGGTATTTACATTTTCAATTATTATACATGTATTTACAATTTTCATGTTGTGAAATTTGGGGACTATTTATCACCAGCGTTTTGAAAACTTCCCAAGTTTAAAGTATACGTTAATTTTTTTTTTATGTTAGACAAGGCAACTGTAATTATTTTTTGTTTGTATACTATTAAATTCCCACCCTGAAATCTCGTTCTTCTGTTAGAATAACAGTTTCGTTTAGCCATCCTTTATCTAGTTCAACGTAGTTCCAAAAAGATTTAAGATCCTTGGTTGTGTTATTCGCTTTTTCCACGGTAACATGCAGTTCTCCAGCGAAAAACGTGTGTTGGAAGCTAATTAGATACAATCCAGGTGGAAGGGTGGGTGATATCATTGTGAAGCTGGTATTGGATTGCACTGACGTGTTATCGTGGATCACTATATAACAGGAGGCATCTACAAAATATGGTTATGTAAAGGCTATATGGTCATTATATGGTCATGCTATTCATTCATTAATTTAGCCTAGACTAATTTAACACGTTCACGCAAGAGTCGAGCTTTTCTCTGCGAAACTAAACGTTTGTAAAATCAAATTTATCGTTTGACTTATTATATTTAATACATGAATAAATAACATATCAGCTCCATTTTCGGGAAGTTGGGAATTTATGTTTCATATTAATGTACATATCGTTTAAATTATCCTTATGCACCAACAAGCCATGGCCATCAAGAGAATAACTGTCATTTCATTTCATATCGAATATCAAATGTAATGCTACCTCCCAATGACAGCACGTGTGAAATGTTGTCACATCCGCACGTGTTATTGTCTGCATATGTACAGATTGCTTCTGGCACTTGTAGAAATACGGTTTGAAGGACACATTCTTGGTCTGCATTACGCCATTTCCCATTTTCGCCGCACGTAGAAGTAATATTGCCAGACAGTTTGTAGCCCGGGAAACAGGTTATTGTTACCGTAGAATTATATATAGTAGGTCCAGTTGACAGATGAGTATTCTTTGGCCGGTGAAAAGTTCCACAGTCTATTTGAACAGACAGAATTTCATAGTACACAAATGATTACTATTATCAGTGATCGTGCAAGTTTTATAGTTATCATTTGTTTATAAATTTCTACCGTGTATACAGCAGATTAACAATTCTCTATGTGACTGCATAACTTGAAATATAGTGTCTCATTTCGTACCAAACATTATTTTATACACTCTAATTTATAAAAAAATAAGAAAACATTAACAAAATAATAATGCTTATTAAATGTGACATGCACGGATACTGTCATAATTAAATGGTTAAATATAAAATACACTGCTCATAGTGTCTCTTTTTACATTTTGTAAAATGTTAGGTACATTGATAGATACTAGTGTCAATATAACATGTTAAATGTAAATAAAATTGATACCATTTTCGCCAATGAAAACTAAATTAATGTTCGTGAATTGTGGTTTTTGACAATTTTCGTCGCGTGATTTAGAGAAAATTCGTGACATCGCTAGCGAGCGCTCTGCGCTTCGCGATGAAATTGGTTTGACGCATATTGCAAACTGTGCAGGTTTGGCGTGGCGTGTACTGCATTTTGTATTGTCAATTTAGAAGAAGAATCTAATTAGTACAACAATATTATATAAATATTTACTTCCTTCAAAGTGACAGTGCGTATTGTCAACCCGAAGCAACACTGTCGACCGAGGCTTTAAACGAGATCGACAGTGTTTGTCGAGGGTTGACGAGACGCACTGTCACCCTCAAGGAAGTCAATATTTATTTTATTATACCGAACAATCCCAGATCATTTTGCGTACCGGGCGACATAGCAGTAGCGGGCGACATTGCCGGGCGACATATAAAAAAAGGAAGCTTTTCAGATTAACAAATGTGAATGTTTAACACAATTAATCGTACCTATCAGTTCACAGCTCGGTTCCTCAAAGTCCCACGCCCATTGTGTACAGTTTGCACTGGAATTTCCTACCAGACGATAACCTTCATTGCAATGAAAGTACGCTGTGTTGTGGTCCACGGTTATGTGTCCGTTAGTTAAGTTAAGAAGATCACAAGCTGTAACCACAGTTCAAATACGTAAAATACTTCCTAAATATGCTTTTATTTTTAAAACCTGAAGCCCTAATGTAACTCAGTGCTACTGAACAATTAGGTAGGTAGTATTGTGCCCAAGCTCCAATGCAATGCAGCAACGTATTATTTTCGTCGCTCTAAACAATACCAACTATGGAACGGCAGGCATTCTCCATATATGTATTATCTTTACAAACATTTTTGGATTCATTTCTTCAAATAGTTAAATTACATAGTTTGTCAATAATTGTTCTTGGGTATTGACATTGTGTTGTAGAAATACATTTTAAAATGAGCTTTTAAATTCAAATTTAATAATTCTGAAAATAAAATCACGACATTGAAATTAAACAAATGTGTGTGGTGTTTTATATTCTTTTAACCTTGTATACGCTTCGTAACCAACCCATCTGTAGACAATTTATCTCCGTTACATACATTACCTTTTAATATCTGTATGTCATACATTCTGAGATGTCCACCCTTTGTGTCATAAGCATGAAAAACAACCTGAAAAAATACGTTTTCATTCAATTGTATACTGCATTTGTGAAAAGGAACGCTGCAAAATATGAAACTAGCATCCACTATCTTCGAGGACGATTAAATAAACCCGTCGAATGGGCAAAAATTCGTAATGCTATTTGAAACAGTTCGTTTATTTTAGATAATGTAGTTTCGTTTGAAAGGTATGCATACTTTTTGCATGCATTTTGAATACGTCTCTGGTTTAAAATTTACATTATGCTGCATTAGACATGAAAACTGTCTTTAATTTATATTTGAATACAAGTAGAATATTACTGAATTGTAATTCCTACCCTGAATCTTCTTTCTTCTGTAAGAATCACGGTTTCATTCATCCATCTTTGATCTCGTTCAATGTAAGTTACATCCTTAGTTTTGTTGGCATCTGTTTCGACGGTAATATGCAGTTCTCCAAAGGAAAACTTGTGTTGGAAACTAATTAAATATAATCCTGGTTGAAGGGTGGGTGATGTCATTGTGAAGCTGGTATTGGATTGTACTGACGCGTTATCAGGGGTAACTATGTAACAGGAGACACCTACAAAATACGGTAGTGCTAAGGTGATGGGGCAATTATTTGATCATTTATGCAGAGTATACTTTAAACTACATATCATGAAAAAATCACCACGTGGTAACAACTAACAAATATAATTCTCCTCGATATGACTAACCACTTGTGCAACCATATTATCGCATAACTTCATTTTGTTTATGAACTAATAAAGTAGCAGCCAAGCTACCTACCTGGGGTAGAATTTTATAATTTTAGTAACACACTAATTTAGAAACCTTATGAACAAAAATGTGAGACACAGTATCCTTAGATCTTAAGTTTTATTCTAGGTATCTACTGCATCAACAAACCTTGACCACTAAGAGAAAAACTGTCATTCATTTCATGTAGAATATTAAATGTAACGTTTCCTTCCATTGGTAGTGATGGTTTGGAAATGTCACAATTGCATGTATCATTGTCTGCAAATGTGCAACTTGCTTCTGGCACTTGTAGAAACACGGTTTGAAGGACGCATTCTTGGTCTGCATTACGCCAATTCCCATTTTCTCCGCACGTAGAAGTACTATTTCCAGAAAGTTTGTAGCCCGGGAAACAAGTTATTGTTACCGTTGAATTATATGTAGTAAGCCCAGTTGACAGGCGGCTTTTTGTTGGCCTTGAGAATGGTCCACAATCTATGCGAATGTAAGGACATTTCTATTTTAGATACTAATATTTCGAATTAAGATCGATGCCGGATCGTTGGAGAGTAAGTTTAAAATTTACATTACATACAAATTAGTGCATCTCAGTAATAAGTGTAAGCAAAATCAATTAATTTATTACTATAATAAAACACTTACCAACAGGTATACATAGTTGACCAGTACTGCTCCACTTTCCATTGCTGCTACATGTAGAAGTGCTGCTTCCACCGAGGTTGTATCCAGTATGACACGTGACCGTTGCTATGGACCCATATGTGTTGGCAGTTGTTTCAACGATACCATTATACGGTTTGTGAAATGTCCCACAATCTGTCATAAAGTAAGATATATTATCTCTTAAGAAACGTCGTATTTTTGAACATTTTGTAAATCGTAACATATATTAATATAACACACACACACACACACGCACGCGCGCGCGCCAGCACGCACGCACGCAACGCACGCACGCACGCACGCACGCACACACACACACACACACACACACACACAACAAATGAACCTACGGTAAGCACTCAACTGGTGTACATGTTTCACCATAATTGCTCCACGTTCCATTGCTGTTACATGTGGAAGTTGAGCTTCCTTGTAGAATGTATCCTGTATGGCACGTGATCGTTGCTGTAGATCCGTAGATGGTGGCAGATGACGACAACTTACCATGCGATGGAGGTGGTAATGGTCCACAGTCTAACAATACGTTTACGTTGCAGCAAATTTATGTGCGCGTGGGTACCAAAGCATATATAAAATGAGATATAAACAGTCAATGCACTAAAAAGTAAATGTGTTGATGGTTTGAATTAACTGATATAGATACTAATAATTAATTAAACTGAATGAGTAAGTATTGCATTCAGAATACATTATCTATGGTAATGTTAAATACATAAAAATCTAGGCTTTACCAACGGATACACACGTTTGTCCAGTATGATTCCATTTTCCATTGCTTCCACATTCGGCAGTGCTGCTGCCATTAAGTTCATACCCAACATGGCACGTGATTGTTGCGATAATTCCGTATGTTGTGTTGGTGACATCTACGTTCCCATGATGAATAGTGTAAAATGGTTCACAGTCTGTCAGAGAAGATAATAACTTCCAATGTACAGCATTCCTAACCCGAAACATACAAAATAAGTGAATTTAAAGGTGAATTTGCAAAACAATATGACCAAACTTGCACATATATTATTTCAGTGACATAAGTATTTGCCTATAAAAATTGTTAATGCATTTCGTACATTACACAACAAGTCGAAAATCAAAAATCGCAAGTGGTTGCTACAAAATAATCCTGAAGAATATTTTAACTATAATAAAGCGTTTCAACGTTCATCTAAGAATGTATGATGACTAATATATAATGTGTGTAGTTCCATTGCTTTGGAGACTTGAGCACAACACACTAAAACTTCCGTTAACTTCAAATCAATCAACGTAGACCAACGATATAAGTGATATGTTTGAAATTTGTAGAGTCAATCTGGCTGAAATGATAGAGTTTCTCGATGATAAAAGAGCGCTTACATACAATTCATGATTACTTACTAGTATGCATATTGTGGCATTCCATGACTCTTAGCACGTAATGACACCTATATGTCTAATAGATATAGCGCATTTTGTTTTGAAATATTTATTACTATTACTCAATTTATCGATACATCCTTACTCCGATTCCATCTGGTATAATAGTGGTATTTAGCGATTTTTTATTTCCGAGTGATTGTTTTCATTTGTTTGGGTAAAATAATGAATTAAACTGCATATAATAAAATTTGTCAAGCTGTAGCTTTGGCATTAATTCAGTAACTGTGCATATTTGATGGCATGTTCTTGAATACTAACCATTTTATTACGAATTTTGTATGTGTCAGTTATTAGTGCTTTTTAGTGCATATGTTTGATATATATTATTTCAAAGATATGTACATGATTTTAACACTATATAGTGATATTGAGAAAAGTAAGAATGCGTTGGTATACATGATGAAGCTAAATTGACACCGTTTTCACACATTTGTATAATAGAAGATTTTATACTGTATATAAAATAACTTACACTTATATAATTATTCATATACTATGTATACATTAAATTTGTTTTATATAACAAATGTGCTAGTATATAGTACCACAACAAGAAGAAAAAAGAAGAGAAAATAAGGGTATTGAGGAAGTCTCTTAAAACATTAGTTTTGTTTCTCCCGTATTTTTAAATTCTTTATACGAATTTTTGCAGAATGATATGCTCGTACAAAAATACAACTTGTATTTTATTCAATCTATTCAAAGTGATTCGTGCCGAGCATGATAAACTTTATCTTTATCAACACTCGATCACCTAATATTATATTTAACCTATTATGCTATTCTCACTAGTCATATTAACGGCGTGACAATACGCCAACATTTCCGACTTCACAGGTGCGCATCCAGGGTCACATTTGAAATTTTCTGTAATGTTAGTTTTTTGTTCTGACATAATTAAAACAATAACTATTACCTTCCTCTTCACACGAAGGTAGCGTTTTAATGGCAGACGCGCAATATGCCAACATTTCCGACTTCACAGGTGCGTATCCAGAGTCACATTTGAAACTTTCTGTAATGTTAGGTTTTTGTTATTACACAATGAACACATGACAGACATAACAAATGGTAAAACCACTTTGTACAGCAGCTAATTATCTTGTTTGAAATCGACATGGATTTGTATTAAATTGCACTTTGTCTGTAAGTGTAACATAATTATAAATGTTCCCGAAGGGTCTTTCAAGAACAGAAACGATTTTTAAAGTTGAATTTATAATTCAGAGGAAAACAAAATGAATTAACTAGAATAAAATCAATATTTGAAATATGTATATTACTTTGACAATTTTACTTGCTATGAGGATACACTGTTTGAGCGTTTACTCTTCAAACACTCAGTATCATAACGTAATGAATATATAATTATAATGAAACAGTTAAATTATTGTAAGACATTAGTCTTATGTTAATATGTTAATGTATATTTTTATACAGTTTTTTGATCTAATTCATAGCTATCTCTGCATTATTCTGAAAGTATATACTCAATAACAATACTTAAAACTGAATGTCTAAATATTATACATTAATAGCATACTTTAACAATGATGGAAGAGTAATGTCCCTTTAATTGCTAATTTCTCTATTCAGCTTCGCTAACCTTCTATGCGGTTTGAAATGTCGTTAGTTTTAGATTAGGTACATGTAACGTAGTAACCCACCTACAGTTATGTTGTCAACACCAGCTAAAGAATTGCTTGCCGTTTTGGAAACGAATTCTATCTGAAAACAAATGTGTTTTAATGTTATTTTAATAGGATATAGTATAACATTTAGGGATTATGAAAAAAAATCCAAACAAAATCAAGTAGATCTATTTAGAAATCATACATTTCAATTCATTATTTCAAAAACAAACTTAATCTTAGTGGAATTATAGTTAATATTTCTGCGAATTAAATGGAATGTAAAGAATTGAATTTGCTCTATAGCAGTTATATTTAAGCGCATACGAATACTGTATTTGTGTTCAAATTGACCCTCCGTTCACGTGTAGGATAAAAACATGCAAATGATAAAATAAGTTCGGGTTACAGACAAATACATTTCTCCTAGTTTTGTAACTACATGTACATAGATCTAGTATGATGTTCGGTGGTCGAGAATAAAGTCCAACAAATATATATTAACTTTTTTGAAGGCAACGTTTTTTATTAAAAGCCAATGTGACCCCTTGTACACTTATGTATACATTGCAGTGTTTAACCTTAGCCTTTTTGTTGGTTCGAAACCGAACTGAAATAATTGTAATTCACAGAATGCCGTTCGATGCTATTGCATCATGCCTGATGCATACATAATGGGTGAATAATATATAAATATCATGTGGCAGCGTGTGTGACATTGATATTGTCAACCCGAATGCAGAATGTCACCCAAGGCAAATGCCGATTGGTGACATTCTGTTTCGAGGGTTGACAATATCAATGTCATATATGCTGCCATTTTATTTTTATTTTATTACTCCGAATAAAATTGAGTAAAAAAGCTAAACACATGCTTAGTTCTGTCCATCAAGATTGAAGAAAGCCTAAATCTTCTTTCATGTTCAGAAATACTCGCAAAATATTTTTCTGGCATTAACTTCGAAGTAAAACACTTGTTAACACATTGAATAGTGACGTCACGACTGTATAATGTCACGCCAAGGGAGGCCATTTTTTTCATGATATTGCCAAAAAACTGCTCTTATATGACATTCAAAATGTCAGCGCGGACACATGACCTGACAGTCACTTTCGCTTGGTCACGTGTCAAAAAGGTTGAAATGTTTTTGACAGTCGAAATACCTCTTTCTCGGGTAATTGGAAGTTATGATAGTAGACAAAAGTGAGGTATAATAATACTAAATATCATCATTTGAATATTAGAGTTAAAATATTAATTAAAAACTCCAACGTTTCAAGGGTACCATATATGCTTCGTTTTGTTCTACAACCAGGCCCTCCACTCTAGTCCATTGCCTAATCCTCCCATCAGTCACGTTCCACAGTTCTACTGTTACGTTGTCCTCTGTACGTGTCCTGACGTGAAGTGTTGCCGTGGCAGCAGGGAGAGTGTAGTAGAAACTGAGACACGCTGTTCCTCCTGGTAACAGCGGGGAGTTTATGGAGTGCTGGGGATTTCCATCGCTGTGTGGAGGTTCAAAGAACGCGTAGAAGTCATCATCTGAAATATACAGGTGAGTATAAAAAAATAGCAAAAATAAATTTCCCAATGCCCAATGTGAGATTTTAAATATTGTTATATTTTATTCATAACATTAACTGTATAATTCAATATACACGTATACAGTATTGTTACATATGATAATCAATGTACATTCAATAATCATTAAGTAATTTGTCGAATGTTTATTAGACGACATTTAATTTATGAATAATTAACTTGAATTTGACAAATTGTATAATACTCGAAAGTATTTATGTATTAATAAAACATACCTCTTACAGGAATGCATGGATTGTAAACAAGTTTCATCTTAAAGTATAATGAATCGTTTTGCTGGTACCATATACCTTGTCCTACGGTAAGGAGTGGTATTCGACCCATAAACAAGTATGATCCCTCGTTAATGTTCCACGGACGTTGAATGTTGTATCCGCATGTGTCGTTGTTGCTGAAGGTACAGCTGCCCAATCGGTGTTCAATGACACTGACGTTTTTTGAGGTGCATTCTGTATAAAATTAGTTGTTGATTCTTGTTATCATTTCTTTGGTTTGTTCGATGCATTCTTAAAACTAGGCAGAATTAATCCACTTTATTTGCATACTCTGTTTATTTTTGTTATGCTGTCAAAGCCTTGTACGCGTCTATTAAACAAAGATTGTACATGGTATGGGAATCCATCGGAAGCCTTTAAAACTGTTTTCAAATTTATATACGTTTTTTTTTAGATAGATAGTATCATAAGTAATACTGTATATATTAAACACTTGTTTCCAAAAGAGTGTGTCCCTTTATGTTTGTGATTCTTCAATACAAGCTATGAATTTGTTATTTTGCTTGTGATTGCTGGCTTTCCACTCCTAGTATGTGTTTATATTTTATTACTTTATTATAAGTATTAATATATTTTTGTAATATACAAATTATTAGTTGTCAATACCGTGTACGATATAATAACTTACCATCATAGTTTCAATGTATTTTTGATTTTCATCATTAACGAACATCAAAGGCTTACACAAACAGTTTCAATTATAATGCATTATTCGAAAACATGGCATTTGCATAAACATATAATAAACGAAATAAACTAAATATATCACCAACAAACCTGATGTAATAATCACTAACACGATAAGTAATTTGACCAAATCCATTATAAAAACACGCTTATATGAGCAGCTCTAATAAGTACAAGTTTTGTTTCGGTTTCGTTGAATGTAATATGTATTGTCTTCACAAGTTGACCTATCGAACTACATAGATATCAATTTATCTTTCAGATAGTTAAACCAAAGTTGATAACTTTACACTTTTCGTTTGTTTTGTTATTAAAGTATGACAGTATCTAAATCGATGTCGAAATTAACGTTTGTATGTGTAAGAAGTACTAGTGTAAGCATTTTATAAACGTAAACTGTATATATGGTCATGCTACCTTTTGATAGAACGGAGTTAACCTTACAATTGCGAATTCTTAACGAGTTGTTAGGTGTAGTATGAGTCGGATAAAACCAGCTTGTGAAATGTACGTTCATATCTACCATTGGAATTTGAATCAAGATAAACACAATCCCGTAATAGTCGTTGTGTCTACACCGGTCAGACAGACCTGTGTACTCACGCTCTAAGCATTATGGGTATGGGCTGCTTTCTAGCATAGCTCGCAATGGTTGATTCAACATCGCATGTTGGTTAGATACCAGTAAATCAATGTGTTTTCCTCCGTTTTACATTCGAAATATTTCCGTTTTTTCCTTTTTTCTTATGCTATGAAAAGCATTTAGCAATGTCAGACATGCCGTTTGTGGTTATTTCCATATCCTTTGTGTGTTTGGAACATTTTTAAGCATTTCTCTGGAAGCTAACTTGAAAGATGAGCTTCTGGGGTGTGTTTACTGTGGCATGGGGCTTTTGTCGAAATATGACTGCCGAAACCCTAGTTTCTACCGGTGACTGCATTCAGGTGAGACGCATTTTCTTAGAAGTAACAATCCATATCGTTTTATTGCAACTTTCGGAAGAGGAAATATTAATCTTTTAACAGACACCAAGCTTTCACAATCTGAAATCTGAAAGTTCGCCGTTTTATAATGGGACCCTATGGGAATTGGATTTACTGGCATCTAAACTGAATTTTCACACAAAACGAAAGTGAAAGTAGCTTTTTATAATAATCACTCTAAACAGCGTTAAACACGAACTACTGTTATTTTATTTAACAGAAATATATTCTACTATCAGTATTAACTGAATGTTAGACTGATTAATAGTATTAATAAAGTCATTTCACGAAACAACTTCCATACGCGGGATTACTTCATGCGTATGCACATTTCGCCGTTTGGGGCGAAATAATGCGGTTCAGTACAGTGGTTTGGCGTGTGACATCATCCCCTGTGTATAGAATGCGTGATTGTGATACATAAAAGTAATGTGACTCTCTCTAGGGTAGATAATTATGTTTAGAAAATGATTGTCATTTTCTTCCGCCTCGAATATAATGTTGTCCAAGTTCGTCTTTAAGTGTCGACCTATTAATATTGATTTTGCACCAGTATATAAGTACCTTGGTTTTTGGTTCAATGAATTTCTCGATTTAGAAAAATCTGTTAAAGATATTGCTAAATCTGCTAACAGAGCCTTAGGAGCAATCTTCATGAAATATAAGCATGTCGGTGGTAAGATTTTTGGTTCATAAACAAAGCTTGTTGAAACTGTTGTTGAGCCTGTCCTCTTCTACTGCGCAAGTATATGGGGCTATAGAAAATTTCCTGTAATTGAACCCTTCCTGAACAGGGCCAAGCGGTTTTATTTAGGCGTAAATAAGAATGCTCCTAACCTTGCAGTAGGAGGAGACATGGGTTGGACTAAAGCTGACACAAAACAAAAAGTTGAAGTCGTGCGACTATGGTGTAGACTTAGAAATTTGAATGAAAAATATTTGTTAGGAGGATACATTTTCTATCTGTTAACAACACACGGTTTTGGGAGAAAAAAGCTGTAAAAGTACTTGACACTTTTAACATTAATGACACGCTATTGGTAGATAGACCATGTAAATCTCTGTGTATTAAGTTGTCAAGAGACAAACTGTCAGCCTTGCATGTAACTGACTGAAAAAATGGCCTTCAATGTGCGGGTAGAAATGATAATAATGGTAATAAGCTCAGGACTTATAGGACTTACAAAAGTAAATTGATGAGAGAACCTTATGTACTTATGAATTTGTGTACGGACCAGCGCCGTGTTCTCTCCAAATTTCGTTGTTGTAATTTACCTTTGGCTATTGAAACTGGTAGATATGCCAAGCCAAAAACCCTTGTCAATGACATGGTATCTACATTTTGTGATACTTTGTCAATTGAAGATGAAACCCCATTTTTGATAGATTGTGAATTTTATAGCAACATTCAGTCTGATCTCTTCCTGTCTGCTCACAGGTTAGAACAATAATTTAATGATTTCAGCTCTGAGGCCTAAATTAAAATTAAGTTTGTTTGCCCTTTAACGACCGACCAACAAAAAAGCCGCCGACTCAAAAATTTGTATTGCAAAATCTGCAGTAATTATTTTTTTATTTAGTTATTTTTTCTTATTATTATTTAGTTAATATTTCGTATTTTTGTTTTCGCTCACAACTTTCATAGGCTAGAATTTTGATAATTAAGGTGCTTCAACAAAAGAGTATAATGCGTTTGAGTGTGAAAACAAGCGCCTGATGACCGAATACTAGTAAACATGGTGTGTTTCACGTTTTGCGTCATCATCTGTGTATGGAATTACCATTGTGTTCACCGCAACTAAAATTAGACGAAAGCAGTGACGTCACACTCTATGTATACAATGTAGAATTACGTTTTGTTTCAAGGTTAGATACCAGCAAAAAGTAGGGTTGGCATCTTGAAAGTTGTCCGTATATGAAATAGTTCGTTTTTTCTTTTGTCAAAAGAAAGAGACATTTCGCATAACGGACACTGGTTTAAATGGTCATTACTGAAACGACATGTATTTTGTGCATTTGATGTATCATGACACCGAATTACTTGAAATTTGAATATTCAGCGGTTTATGTATAGGCAGCATGTGCTTTTCTCGAAATCGCGAGTGTTTCTTACGGGTGACTGCAATCAAGTGAGATGAAGCATAGCATATCTTTTTTATTTAAAATTTTGAAAGTAGAGAGAACCATTTTTTAAAGAGATCAGACTCGCAATATCTGAATTAAAACGAACGATGCCATGTGATTTTGCTGTTAACAATGGGACCATATGGAGATTTTATTTACCAGTTTCTAACCTTCAGCATGTTTGTTGAAATCAATAAATAAATACAACATTTATAAAGTTGAAACAAGTTAAACTTGGGATGATGTATTGTATTATCTATTGTGCTTGGTAGACGAGAACAAGAAAATTACCGACAAAGTTTCGATTTCAGTTAGCAAATCAACAAATGGCAGTGCAGAAAAGTTGCACTCTGATATTAACAAAACATTGTATGTCAATACTGGCTTTGTTAAGGAATAAGGAATAATTCTGCTATCAGCAGCCAACATTTTACATATGATACTAGTAACTGTTCTTTGTTAAGGCCAGAGTTTTTTATTTCTTGGTTCTCGGACATTTTTGGAAACATAGTCCGGTTGGAGGAGGGAAAAAAAAACAAAAAAAAAACACAACAATACAGAATTGAGTAGATTAATGACTAGAATTTCACAAATGGAAATGGGCAGTGATATCAAAATCTTTATGCATTATTACTTACAAAAAAACAACATATTACACAACATTATCTTAATCACTGTTTGATAAACATGACATTAATACCAATAATAGTAACAGTAGAAGGCAGTGTTTATCATATAAAAACTGCTGTTCAAATATTCTGACACTAAAACACAGTACGTCAGATCTCGCTGCACAGTGGCCATATTATCTTTATAACAGCAGGTTTAACAAAGTGAAAACTAACTGAATATATATAATTAATAAATAAATATACACCAATGAAATGTGTTAATTATAATATTGATATAAAATTATAAATGTGTATTTAATACAATGATTCTAAGATCTTAATTTGTTTTAGTGAGTATTTTCTTCTTACTTTAAGTGTTGCACGATTTATAAAATAACAGAGAGCAGATCAAGTGAATCATATTCTTACTTTAAGTGTTGCACGATTTATAAAATAACAGAGAGCAGATCAAGTGAATCATACAGCGATATACAGACAGAATGCATGTAACATAAAATTTAGTCATTTTTTTCAGTGTTTTTTTTTTTATTCCGTGTAATAGGTTGAAACCCTTTCAGAAGGTAATTTTGCGATATAGACTACATTCTACAAATTATTTTTTGCTTTTTGGGAAAAAATCGGTTCGGCGGATCCGAGAACCAAGAAATAAAAAAAACTCTCGCCTAAAATGTCATTTACAAAAACACAGTTTATATTTGAGAGGACAGAGACATCCGAGTTAACAACATTTCTGCTTGTCTTATTTGTGACATTTTCATCAAATTATTTTTAATTTTAAATTCAATCATTGATTTGACATTTGTCTAGTCAAACAGTATGTATTTGTACTGTATTAATATGATTGTGACTGTCTAGTCAGTTCAGCTATTGATAATAATACACATGTTTTCTTGTCAGACAGTATGTATCTATGTTATATTAATTACTGTGTGTGTCTAGTCAATTCAGACAGTGGTATATAATAGAATACATGTACTTTACAAATTGTTTTTAAAGCATTGCGTATTCTATTTTATGTTATGTTCCTTATTAAAGAAAGTTTTACCATGTATAATATTGGTTGTATCTATCAAGATAAAGAAAGTAATTGTGATTTTCAATCAAAGATACAATTATAATGTATTGCTATTTAAATGACGACATTCATGTATGACACATTTCGGGAATAAAATAACATATTTTTGCTACCTACCGACCCACCTCTAAAAGTTCGGGTCGGTAAAGGGCAAACAAAAGATTTTTTAATTTGGGCCTGATTCAAAGCTGTCCTTTTTAATGACGTGTAGTATTTTACAATTTAATGTGGCTAATTGTCTTTTAGCTATTTTAAAACGAAGAAAACATGCTGTATAAGCTTCATGTGCTAGGTTTTGTTAATTTATAACATACTGTATGCATACCAGCATGTACTCCACTATTTTAATCTCTTTTAAGTTTTACAAGTTATCACTGTTGTATATGGTATATATTATAATTCACTGTAAAAACAAGCTATATTTAGAACAAGACTATAATTTTGTTTGTTTAAAGTTTTTATTAATAGCAACGATTGGTAGAGATAGAGAAAGCTCCATATTTAAAAAAAATTGAATGTCAAGTTAAATGCTTCTCCTTCAATATATATCTAACGTATAGGGCATCCGTTGAAAGATTTGTTTTAATATTAAAGTTACTATCAATAAGGTTGTTAATATATATTACAATATTAAACAAACATGATTAATGCAGTTGAAAAACAAATTCCTTGCTGAGTCTCTGTAGTTGTCACATAAATAAATGCAGTATGTAGTATTCTCATGAAAAGTCTATGGAAAACATGTTAAAGTAAACAGTAACAGTAAGATCGACGATCCCCAAACGTATCAGTGATTGAACACATTAATAACGTTCCTTCTCTTACAGTCACCACATTGGTATTGTTGTTTATAATTATTTAGATATTGGCCGAATAAACGGAGGCCTGGAATCCATTGACCTTCTATTTCCAACAGTTATATCTAGCAAACGGAAAGGACGATTAGGCGTTTGAATATAATTCATCATTGTCAAAATGTCGATATGAAGAAAGTCGCTGTTTTTCATTATGTTATTGAAGTAAACCAATAATCAGATCGACGAACTAGCTGTTCTTGAAAGTTGTTCGATTATTTAAAGGTTGATGGGATAACAATTATTAACAGGTACACCATAATACATATCCCATAAATCTAAGCTTTGTGTCATGCAGCATTTAATATTACACACATGACGGTACGCTATTCTTTGGAATACAGTCTGTTTTATTTTATATTTACAGTAATGTGTATTATTATATTACTCATGTTACATTTCCATTATCATTTTTCATAAAAAAAAACATATTGTGTGAAGGGTAATGTAGTCATAAAGATGCGATGTACGTCCAAATAAAATAAATTTTTATGTAGAGAGGTTTATGATGTGCAATATTTTAGTTTTATTTTAATTTTACGTCAACCTTAAAAGCGCTGTTTGTACGAACATTTTGCAATTATGATATTAAAAGCGCCAGTTCATATAGAAAGTACACTTAAATATACACTCATAAACCTCTCTACATAAACTTTATTTTATTTTTTTCAGCACGACAAAAAATCAATGCACGAGAAAATGGGGAAAAGTGTGTGGTATGTTATTTGAATGTTATATGTATTCAATAACAACAGGAGGACGATTCACTATACCGAGTGAACAATTGGAGGTGTTGTCTTCTACTGCACAGTATGAGGCAATGAAACAACGTATATCCCTTTAAGTGCATTGCCGTACTCAACGTCTAGGAACATGAACGTGATTTCGTGCATGGATCGTGTCATGATGTGTGTGCTGCTGTCCACCGCGCACCTAGGAATGTTAAATAAGAACATACGTTATATACCATGAGAATGTAACCAATAAGTTAGACAGTTTATAGTGATATTGTATACAATATACTAATGCATGAACGCAGTATACCTTGAAATAACGCAGAATGATATATACCCGTTTTGAATGAGCACATACACAAGTCGTGCATCAAGATCCAGAGCAGATCTGGCATAGCATGAACGAAGACCTAGTTTGATAACTGGGTCATGAATCGGACTTGCAACATTTACAGACACCGTTTTTCCTCTGTGTACATACAGCGGGTCCCCGGAAATAATCGTTTGGAAGTGAGGGTCACTGTAGAATGCCATGATAATGTCGTCGGGGGAGATTTACACATGCAACATTCACAGTCCTTTTGAAATGGTTTGGTACTCGATGAGACAAACGTCAGTTTATTCTCCAATTTGACGATATTTTGTGAAACATGAATAATAATGAGCTGTTTAAAATATTTTATGAAACAATCTACATTACATAATTTACAATTAACATCGTGACACGTTGCACGGCTTACATATTTCATATGGTAATTATAATTATATGAGTAGACTCATTATAATTATGATTAAAATAAACCTTTATTAGTGTATGACATACTTCCAACCCATGTTTAAATGTAAGTATATCATCAATGCCCACTCCTTTACACGACATATTCCCCATGTAGATATTGGACGTGATGAGATCTGAGTAATGTCGTGCAATAATGTCAGATTGATAGCGATGTTCCAAGTTTGATGATGTACACATGCTGTATTGACCAACGAGGTCAGAGTGGTTTCTATAAATATGAAATTTGTTAATGATTATAATAGTACTGCAATATGATAAATATATCGATAGAACAGGCAACATACCAATATCTACAATTAGATTAATACAATAAGGTTTATGGTCAAATATGTTTGGGTATTGCTGTTTTAGCACATGCATTTATGAACATATTAACATCACATATTTATGTTAATAGTCTGTCCGATCGAGTCAACAAAATTCCGTAACATAACAGTGTTACAATTAACATAATAATAATAATAGATGAAACATCGTCAGAGATGAACACTTCACATGGTCTAGTTAATAATTGCTCTGTTTAACGGTACGCACTATTTAACACACTTCTTGATATTTCGGAACCCCATTCCTATTGCAAGCAAGTGGCTGTTCTGCTTCCAGGTAGACGATACCCTTCATTACAATGGAAGATAGCCACATCATAAGTTATTGTGCCATTTCCCATGCGGTGAAACGCACACGCTGAACACTGTATTTCATATTACGTGTATACAACTTACATAGTTTTAATCTCTAATCTTAACCACATTTAAACCAAAAATGTATTGGAGAAATCAGATAAACTACGTAAACGATTCAATTTGAAAACTTTGTTATGCAACGTAATTAACAAATTCAATCCGACCGTATGCTCATAATTCGAATGCAACAAACAAGCTTAATTTCTGTGTTAAATATTTGTGTTTGCATGTAGAAGGTACTCAATTTATTTGTTTCTACTTTATACTAGGTAAATATGTAATTTTGTCTGTACTTTTGACCAATAGAACGATCTTCCGTTATTTTCATACCTTTTGAAACGTTTATATTGTCAATTCCGACAAATCCGTACCTAGTATCACTCATACGGAATGCTAACTGCAATGTAGGCAATTTAATTCTTAGGCACCGAACGACATAGCTTATACAATGTGTCGTTTAATATACGCAAAATATTACATGAATATTTATGTATTAATATTTAATAATAAATATAAGAGTCTTAAATATAACCAGTAACAAGTAATAGTCTCTTTACCGTGAAATTAACCGGTTGCAATAAAAAAATAGTTTAATTTGTCCAGATAAGTTGCCCTCTTGATGCGCAGGTCCAGTGTGTCTTCAATCTTGATGTATAATGATCTCAAACTAAAAAAAAAGATGCACTCAACAAGAGTAGTCGTGTGTTTAATTTAAGTAAACGTGAAATCTATCTAAGGGTTGGCAGTATGACAGCTCATAGTTATCACGAGACGAACAGTATGTCAACAAGTCTTGTTTGATTGGGTTGTAGCTGGTTGGGCTTTGAACAACATCTGAAAAATATTAGCGTGTCTCTATAAGTAGTAATCTTCGTTTTTAGACTGTTGGCGGAATCCAACGGTCTTTTGAGAGGGTAATTTCCAGGACAGGCATCGCAGAAAACTACTTATTTTCTTTGCAGGCTACGTGTCAGTAAATCAAAACCTGAAAGGGTCTTTCTTCAAAACAGCAAACATAAACGAATGCTTTCTTACCCTTTAATTATTTACGATAATGCATGTCATGTGTAGTATAATGTGTATAACATGTGATTTATTTCAATTACAGTTTCTAACAACGTCAATTTATTACAAATGTTACGTCAAATTAATGACACCCCTATTTTTGCTATTTACTTGAATGAAACCGAAATATATTCCACTTATTTAATGCGCTACATCGATTATTTTCGACTCGTTTTGAAAGTGTTATTTCGTGTTACCGATTCTTATTCTTAATAGTTTCACAACAAATTACTGCAATGTATTAACATTAAACTGAAAAATGGAAAATCGAGAGCACGCATCGTATGACCTACGTTTGACTCAGTAGGCTACAAATCACTAACAATCAATGCTCCTAACTACCACGCTTTATCGGTTATTCTGCATGGCTCGTTGCAGACTGACTTGTTAACTGGCATGTATATAATTCCGATTGCGTTAGATAATTAGCAATATTGGTTTGCTTCTAACGAATGGATTTTTATTATTTTGTCGTATACTATTGAATTCGAAGCCATATTATCAAGTTTTAAGGTGGGAAATAGAAATTCATTCAAACAAATGTTTCCCTTTTAGCAAAAAATGCACTCATAATTCACTTGCTTTTAGTTCCCTTTGTCGCCAACAGTCTTTCTACGCTATCAGCGTTTTAATTAATATTAACTAAACTTGCAAAAACATGTTCGCTGTGTTTTATGAGTTAACATTTGAGATGAGGCAATTACCAGCACGTAAGCTGTGTCTAATGTTGAAAGGATTATAAAATGTATTGCTGATAATCGAACTTATACCGCAATATACCATGATACTCATCTTCTCGAATACAAACAAACAATCAAACAAACAAACAACTCTTTGCTATCTAAATAAATGACAATGACTGCTACAAAATTGCTAAATATGTGTACATCTATTCTCACATTATCTTACGAATTGAAATGCGTTTACATACCTAAACTTATATAATCAAGCCCAATCAAAGCGCTGTCCGTAGCAACAAATTTTAGCTGAAACACAGTAATACTGCTTCTAAATATAATAATGATAGTAAATTGCTATTTTTATTGTCTGAAATCTGAATAATCAAACGTTTTATATTAAATTATTTTTGTATCCGTATTTGCTTATCTTCTAAAATAAAATTGCTTCGAATCGTGAATGGTCATTATGCTCATGAAAATACACATAATGGCGGTATTTCAATCCCGATTATCATTTACCATTAATAAATACGTGTTATAAATTCACATACCAAATACGCATCTGGTTCTTGTATCGCTATTGTGGTATCTGTCTAGTTAGTGTGCATAGTCAGGTTCCACAGTTCCATTGTGAGGTTGTCCTCTGTACGTGTATTGACGTGATGTGTTTCCGTGGTAGCAGGGAGAGTGTAATAGAAACTGAGACACGGTGCTCGTCCTGGTAACAGCGGGGAGGTCATGGAGAAGAGAGAAGACTCCCTGAGGACGATGGTGATGGCTGATATAAGGCATAGTAGCCGTCATCTAAAACACAATTGCCATATGAATATTTAAATCAAATATGGTAACATGACAAATACGTTTGTTATGCTTTAAAATTATTTTATAAAACATAATTTAAAAAAATAAACATAATTTCTGATAATGCTATAAATAATAAAGTTTTAAAATGTGGTGAAATATTTGTTAAACCTTTTATTTAATTTGTGGTCTCGAAAATATTTAAGCAGTTATGTGAACACTTAGGAAATATGAATATGATCTTACACTGAAATCAATATGTGAACCTATATCATAAATGGCAAATAAAATAATTACCTAGACCTTCTATCAGCTCCGTTTGGCTTATATAACTGTCAATTCTGAACTTGCCATAGAGATATAATTTTGTATACACAGGTGTCGTTTTTATTAAACGTGCAACTTCCAGTACTGTCAGGATTCAGCATCCATTGATATGATGTACATACTATGAAACATAAATCTATGAGGGCACACTTAAGCATAAGACAACCATCATCATCAGACACATTTTGCAAAAAATGACCAAATTTCAAGAAAGACTTTCAACTTTTCATGAAAATATATAAACGGTCATGAAAATATTTTTTTCCACATCACTAACGGTCACCATTATTGAAAATTTCACGTTAGTTCCTTGAAATGCATACAATACATTTTTTAATCAAATAATATTTTTCGCGATATGCTTAATATTTTCTCGAATGTTTGGAAATTGTAATGAACAAATAATAACTATCTTGCCGGAATAGTTGAACGTTTCATATAATTCTTGTTTTTTCGCGATAAGTTAAAATATTTGCCGAAAAGGAAATCAGACTATCTATGTGGTTGTGGGTTGTGGGCACTTATTTGACTTTGATACTAGATGATATTTTCACCAAAAGGTCACACTGTTTAAAAAAAGTTTTTCACGTGTTGTGCAGACGTATGCCACCATAGGAAACAGAACGAAAGTAATCGAATATTTGCGTATATGCGCATGTACATTAAATACCATAGAGTACCACTTAAATTATATATATACATTACCTTATATAACTGTTACTAGATATAATTTTAAAAATCTTAAGTTGTATTTATTGTAAGAACATTTAAATAAAGCTATTTATATATAAGTATATAAATACCTGCAATGAGACTGGCAAGCAGAACAACTACGAAAATACCCATCCTTACGTGACAATTGCTTATACATCCCAATGCGTTGACATTAGATGTACACTTTTTAACGCCTTATACCCCCCATTTTGTATCTGTGCTACAGGGTTATCAAGAGTTATCCTGATAAAATACGTTTGTGTGTATGAAAATCGTACAAGAGATAAAAAATTGACTTGTTGGAAATAAAACATTGTATCGATGAAGCGTAGTATCGATTGTTAGTACTTCGTAGCCAAAGATCTATAAATAAACATGTTATTTATAGATCTTTGCTCGTAGCCTACTGAGTCAAAATCGATCATACAATGCAAGCTCTCCATTGTCCATAGTACACTTTAAAATTAATAAATTGCAATACTCTGGTGTCAAAATATTCAGAATGAGAATTCGTAACAAGAAAACACACTTTAGCAACGAGTCAAAAATAACCGATTTAGCACATCAATTTTGTGTTCTTATTCCAGGACACTTCGGTAAAAATTTCGGTTACATACAAATAAATAGCAACAGTAGGGATGTCATTGGTTTAAAGTTATTTTTTTAATAAATTTACCTTTTTACAAACTGTAATTGTAATAAAACATATGATATACACATTTTAATACATGTTACATACATAATCTTAAATAATTAAAATGTAAGAAAACGGTTGTGAAGTTTTTTTTTTTTGAAGAAGGACCCTTTCTGGTTTCGATTTACTGACTAATAGCCTGCAAAGAAAAGAAGCAGTTTTTTTTCCGCGAGACCTGTTTTGGAAATTACTCTCTCAAAAGACCGTTGGCTTTCGCACACAATTACATGCGCAGGAACAAGATTTGGCGTTAGAGGGGGCGGAGAAGGTCAGTAACAACTAACATAAACATATTAAAATTATATAGTGTTGAAAACCAACGCTACTAGTAATTACATTGTGCGATATTTTTGTTTTTGAATTGACTTGTGTTCTAGACGTGTTCTAGGCTTCTGTGTAACATATCATGATAAGAAATCTTATAAACCTATATCATGCTTATAGATAATGTTCAAGTAATTTTAAGTTATTGGGATGGTTAAAAATAGAATCATATACCGTTTTACGGGGTGGAGCGTTAATTCTGTTAATTCACGAATTAATATCTCATTTCCACGACTTAATAGCTCGTTCCCACGACTAAATATGTCGTTATAACGACATATATAATTATGCACTTTCACATTTATGCTATCATTTATGCCATCAGCGCATCTTAAATAACAATTGAGTAAGCTGTTTGGACTGACTTAAAGTAACAAAACATATACCAACATTTTGTAATCATGTAATCATGTAATTGTGTGCCCGAAGCAGTATTAAAGTACCAAAGTACTTCTAATTAGAGTATTAAATGTTTCGGGTTTGCGGAAAATATGCAATGTGCTTTAACAGCAATATCTTCCTAATGATTAGCGTGTGATAAGATATGATTTTCATCAGATAATGGGAATATATTTGTCATGAAATATGTGAGAAAATTCAAACAAAATTACAGTAAGTCGAACAGGTGGAGAGCCGCTTTACTCAAATTGTTTCAAGTTGTCTGCACGTAGAGATCTATTTCAAAGGTCTCTCATTAAGTGTAGTTATTAATATTCACCTGGGCCGATATTTATTATGATACTTAAGTACTTCTTAATTAAAGTTGAAAAAAAAGTCAAAATGATAATTGGTTTTTGGAACACCATGTTTTGGAATATGTGCATGCCAAAATGAGACATCGATACAATTAGACTTATATTTGAACTTCTGTGTCACAAACTTTACATAATGCACTTCGTTTTGGCATTAGATCCAATGATAAAATTTCAGAATTCTTAGATATTTCTTAAGTGACGACGAAGATTCTTTATAAATACCATTCCAGTGACTGTTTTATTCGTATCCAACAAAAACGCGTATTTCCGGTTTTGTGTAAGTTTTTTTGAAGATTATGTTGTTGATAAAATACCATAGCGAAAGAAGAAATAGAAATGCTGAATATTGGACTTCTTTATACACATGGATAATACCCCCATTCCACAAACATCACGAATACAACGAATCGCCAAAAATTGATACATTGTAGGATTGGTAGTTAAATCGTAATCAGTTCGTGAAGTTCTTAACTGATTCGTTTATGTTCGTAGAGAGTTTTTGCAAGGTGAACAGTCGGTAATTCGTGACAAATGTTTAAAACTATTCAAAATATTGGACACGAACACCCGATTCCAAAAATTCGTAGTGAATTCGTAAGAAATTCGTTATGCACTTTTAGGCATCGTAACTTAATCATAATCGATTCGAAGGCATAATTCATTCCAGGGATTCGCAAATTCGAGTGTTGACCACGATTCGGGTACGAATTCGTCACGAATCCTACGCCATCTCGCCGAAAATAAATGTTAAAATATATCATAATTCGTACCTAATTCGTGCATGCGTTCGGTGTATTCTTAACAGACACTTAACTGATTTCTAACCTGTGTGCTGTAGTCGTAATTGATATATGTAAATCATAGAACATTTTTGACAACATTCGTTCACTTCTAGCCCGAATCCTACGAATATTGTAACACTATGTAAACTGTATCGTAAATGATTCGTAAAACGTCACAATTTGACCCAGAAAATGTGCAAAATTTCGAGAGTCCTCACGAATTCTAAAATTTATTAATTCGTGAGATTCGTGGCGTGTGTGGAATGGGGGCAAGCTATACCACAGAACACACGTTTGCTACCTTGGGAAACTATTTACAGCCAGTTGAGTTAATTATATGTTTTTGAAAGGTAAGCAATGTGTTCACATTACGAAGAATACATTCAGAAAATTGACTGCCACATGAATACAGTCGCAGGCTTTCAACAACAAAATAATTCATAAGTCAATCAGAAGGTCATAATAATTATTATCATTTTGAGTAGTACTGATTTACATTTGTATTATTATATTCAATAACACCTCTGAAATGGAATTATTTATTTATATAAATATTATTTCTGTTTTCGTGTTTTGCTTCGCAAAAAGCGATTACATCGGCATACATGTAATAACATAATTACAGACCTATTTTATCATATTTGGTATATTTTTGCGAATGAAAGTCTACAATTAACTAAGAATTTAATTTAATCAACTGATGAGAAATGAACTAAAATTGTTTCTCTGACCTTAAATAGAATTACACAATGCTAACTTTAAGTGAAATACAACAACCAAATGGGATAATTAAAACTAGAAGAGTAGCCTAAATACATACGTTGTTGAAAACTATTATATATCTTTAAATTACTGTTGATCTGAACTGAAAATAGCAATGCAAAACACATATATTAACGAATGTCCTATTGTTGTATATTACAAGCTTGTGAACAAGCTGTAGTGAAGTCAGTTGCTGGACAGAAGGTAGCATTGCAATAAACATCCATGCCCTCCGGGTTGGAAGAATATTCAAAGTCTTGAAACATGAACGTTGTTTCACGCGTAGACTGGGACATTATGTGTGTGTTGGCGTCAATCTTACACCTGCAATGTTGATTTAAACGAACTTAATTTTAATGTGGAACAATCAATTGTATTAGCATAATGTACCAATTATATTAAGACATATCTTTCCTTATTTTAAAATATTACAATGGATGATTGTCCATGTATATTTATAAAACAGAAAAAAATTCTAAAGAAAATAAATTCCGTATCTAAAGTAGCAAGATCTTTTAAATTTTAAAATGATGCGCTTTGTAAGTTATACAGGAAGTACAGGCTAAAAGCATGAACATTTAAGTTTTTACCCGTCTTTAATCAGCATGAAGTCTTATGTGGAATTCGAGTTCTGCGACGGTTTTGTAAAGCAAGAGTGGAGGCGCATGTTTATCGACCAATCAGGAATCGTTGTGTACACTTTGACGTATACTGTACTACCAACGCTCGCGTGCTATGGATTTCCAGGAATTTCCCCCGTGAAACTTGGGTAAGAATAAAATCCAAGGCTGATATTGTTATGCACTAATACCGAAGAATGATGCGTGTTTATTTTATGGTGAATGTGAAAGGACCTTGCTTCGCTACGCATGACGTCGCATGCAATTGTAGATGTCCAGATATGATTCCGAATGACTGGGTCAAACGTGGCGTAGATGAGTTTGTTATCGTATATTATTGCTTCTCCAGATATTTAAAAGGAAACACTTTTGCATATATTATGATATATCATTATTTACAGTAACTTTTAAAATACCTTTTCATTTTTTGTAAGACAGTCTTGAAACCCAAATTGGAACGGAAGAACATTGTTCCTAAAAGTACCTCTGCATGAACTGTCTTCAAAATAAATATCGTTGTATGAAATCGATGGATGGATTTGTTGCAAACTATTCATGTCCACGGATATGTTCCACCCTATGCTTGAACATCCGGGGTGTATTGCTTGATCTAGGTCGAAATCTGAAAGGCACACGTTTCTCTGCATTCAAACTGCTTACCTGTCTGTCGGTTTGTTATTAACACTTACATTGTGATAGAGCAGAAATAGTTGTGTATCAATGTACAATTTAGATCAGTCAAGAAACGTTTGGTCAAAGTTATGACAAAATAAAAGAATCGTTTTATAATCAAAATAAAGAATGACCGTTCATTCAGACAGACCATTATACATGGACTTTAATGTACAAAAGGAACTCACTCGCAGGAGTACATAGCTCTCCAATATTACTCCACTGTCCAACATCATTAAAGTTGACCAAAGCATATATGCTGTAAACCACACTGTAAATCAGTTCTTTACACGATGGTTATTACAGACAGTTTAAAAAGCTATTAATAATTTCTATTCACACCAACAGGATTGCAGGTCTGCCCAGTAATGCTCCACCTTCCGTCGGCAGTACACATCGATGTTCCGTTGAGGTAATTGCCCATGTGACATGTTATTGTAGCTGTAGAGCCGAAGGTTGTGGACGTCATAGAAACGTTGCCATTCATAGGAGCCACAAAGGAACACAATCTAACATGCATAATGAGTGTTATCAATAAATGTATATATATATTGTCATATACATAACGTAAAAATTCAAACCAAACTTCTCACCATCAACAGTGCATGTCTGACCAGTATCGTTCCACTTGCCGTCACTGTCACATGATGAATTTGCATGTCCGTGTGGTATGTAACCAGCGCCACAAATGACGGTGGCAGTCGATCCGAATGTAATGGACGTGAATGACACGATTTGGGACGGTCAAAGAACCACAATCTGTAATTTAAATATCTCAGATCCTCACTCTTTTAAAATGTTTTGAAACAATCGGTTAACAATTCATGCGTGTTCTGATAATGAAAGCAATAAAAATTGTTCTGCACTACCAGTAATTATTTTGATATTTACAGGAGTATAGACCAGGACTGTTTTAATTTAAGTTCCACATACAGGCGTATATTCTACACATTTGTTTGTCACAAAATAATTTCTATAGAACCGTAGGTGGTGCCGTTGTTTGAAACTTCTCTGTTTACAGCGATGCGTACTTGTCATTTACAAAGTAAGAGATTGGACCTCTTACAATCATTAGTAAAGGACCACTTAAACGTATTATATTCTTAGGTAGTGAAAGACAGATACTAGTAAAACAACCAACTGCAAGCAATGTTTCGTTTCTTAATTACAACTGCGACCTAACCATGTGGTGTCGCTGGTATATAAACTATAACGAGCGACGTTCACCTGTCGGAATATTTAAATAATCGAATCGGTCTACATTACCTTAAATGCGTTAGTTCACAGCATCATCAAGATTAAACTGACATTGTTGCTAATGCATGCTAATTATGGACGTATTTTGATCTCCATGAGGATTGGTCGCAGAAAAATAGTCGAATCAAATTATGTAAATAATTGATTTGACATTTGCATGTAGTGATTGGAATCAGTACTAAAAAATTCGTTGATTAATCAGAGATTAAAGTGACTGATTAATCAAATAATCATGACTAAATGTGTGGATTTTTATTGGTCAGAAGAAATAGTTTATCCAATCATTTTTTATTTTTATAAATGTTTGTCAAATCATTTTGTTAAGCTTGGTCTTCTTTTACGCATTTTGTTTTTGAATTTGCTGTTGTGAATACAAAAATTAATGATTTTAACCGCTTGACGTAATTAAACTAAACGGCACTTAATAGAAAAGTGTAGAGTAAAACAACCACTAACCCTTCCCCCTTGACATTGTAGTCATTTGTCGGTTATACATGTAATTTAAAAGACATAATGTCTCAAAACTAAACTTAGTAGCAAGTAGAAGTTTTTGTTACATGTTATTTTTGTACGATTTTAAAACCACATACAATAATTTACTTGTACAATGTCTACTTCATACATAATATAGAATAATTCATTAACCAATCCATGCTTAAATGCATATTAAATCATGAAAATCCTTCAGTTGACACAATAAGAACTTATCCAGGAATGTTTTATAGCATTGTTTATTGCATTGGATGTACAATGTATTTTATTTATAATATATTAAACAGTTTGGAACTACACAACACAATTTTTTTGTTTTTTGTTTACAATAGAATACAGTTTTGGCCATAAGAAGTACCAGTGACATGTACACATTTTATCGATTAATTTCTCCAATCGTCATCGTCACGTCATGGACCTGTTCGTCATGATTATTTGATGAAATGATTAATCAGTCCATCACTATTTGCATGTTGATGAAATATTTACGTTTATACTTGCATATACGACTTCGTAGAGATGTTTTGCATGTGCAAGTTCAAGTAGATAAACTATGATCTATCTAAATGTCCAGTACATTCATATATACCGAGTACTGTAAATTGTATAATGCTCTTAAGGTAATGAAGCACAGTGTAATTCGTTGCATGGAGAAAAAACTCACATCGGAAATATGCAGTGACTTAATTGTTTGAAAAGGCGTTACCCCGGGTTTCACATGTTGGTTCTGTGTTATTAGTCCAGGTGCAATATGCCACAACCTCTGCAACAACAGGTCTGTAACCGTCTCCACACATGAAACTTTCTGAAAGATAATAAAAAAGGTTGCTGTATTCTTGTTGTAAGATTGAGTTTAAATGTATTGCCAAAGCTGTAAGCCATAGACAAACACACACAAACACACATCCACATCTATATTGCAAACATTGTATCGAAATATACTTTTTCGGCGTAGCTGTCTAAGCTCACTTTGACCTAGATTTCTTGCGATAAATATGCAGCGGGAAAATTGAAAGCCAATATAATTTGGCAAATTGTCTTACTTTAGGGAATGCAAACTTACAACAATGGTTTTATGTATACCAATAATTGTTGCATACTTTTGGGGATTAAATTTTACCTAATTGTTCACACCAATAGTTATACACATATCTTCGACATACACTCTAGAGCTGAACATAATTATGAACAATTTTACTCATTGTATGTCATGATCAAAATGTTTTATTCATTCACATAATGAAACAACTATTATGTTTAGCCTACATAATAGGCGCACTCTATAAATAGCAATTACAATGCTACAATTCACGAGGACTTTAGCGGGTCACAACGTACAATCACGCCTGCCTGTCAATAGTGTGAAGGTTTTTTGTGACAAGCACAAAATATAAAGTGGTAAATTTCTGGTATTTTCTGATAAATAAGCAAAAAAAAAATTAGCAAATTGGATGGAGATTATATTTCCTATTATTTTATCACTGTGTACAAATATTACTGTACGTTGTAACCGACTTGGGTCCCCGTGAATTAATTCTAGCGAGTCCAGCAGGGGAGTGAATCATTCTAGAAATAGCGCGCGTTAAAGCTGGGTTAATACACACGCGTCAGTTAGTGTCTGGAGAATCATAAACCCGAGAATTACAATAAATGGGTAATTTATACTTACTGTGCATGTTAATTTATATTTGAATTGTGGTTGCGTTTTATTAAGAATTATTTATAATTGCACCTTTCCATTAGCTTCTCCATTAGATGTTATTCAATCTATAACAATGTTAAACATCTTTCTATAAGTAAAATGTGGTGAAACAAGCTTCGTAATATCTGGAAATGTTATTCATGTTACTTTAACTGCATTTGCGTAGCATACAAACACTATGTGCAACACTAATGATACATATAGTATATTATTTAACATTTATACTATGAACACTTGTCTCATATATATAATAATTTTAATTCGTTCCCGCTTTTATTTTCTGACATTGTAATTGTGTTAAATTTGCCTGACAAATTCATATATCAATTATGTTTACATAAATAACTAGTATTTAGGTTATTCATGTATCACGGGTGAAAATATGGAGAGGAATATGATCGTTTATTCATGGTATATATATTAATACTGATTGAGTTTATCTAATTAATTTATTTTGTGGCCGATACGATTTCTTGTGGTGTCCGATAAATCTAGTGTCCAAGAAGTCTCCTTAGTAGGGACCGAAACATCTGGGGTCCGAGAAGTCTCCTCAGTAGCACCGAAACATCTGGGGTCCGAGAAGTCACGTTACCGATAATCTTGGTCCAATTGTATTATATTTAGGGCACAAAATAACATTTCAATATTAATTTCGAATGTTCAACGCCTATTGTCTCTTTTAAACACATTTCTTGCTGTTTCTTTTTTAGTTTGGTTAATCATTCTTTAATACCTCAAAACAGTGCATTGGCCTATGCCGCTGTGAGAAATTAATTCATCCAATACTTAATAAACCTATGAAACTTAATAAAGGGGGTCATATACATGTGTTCGAATAAATACTCCGCATTTAAAGTTCATTAGTAAAAATGATAATTATGATATTCCTATATGATAATATGCTGAGTAAACGTGTTTTTGTTTACTTATGTTATCACCTTAAAGAAACCTACCAACAGCGATATTATCAACGCCTTCTAAAGCATTGCTGGCTGCTCTGGCAACAAAACCAACCTGAAAACAAATAACAAAATGAGATCAGACAATAATAAAACAAAAATGTGAAACATCACAATTTTCTTTGCTGTTGCTCTTGTTACATCGAGTAATTAAATTTTATTGATTGATGACCATGTATTCACCTTCATTAAAACACCCGCTGCTTGAATCTTTTCGACCGAGCTTTGAATACTTTTCGAGTTATGTGAATATTGCGTGTTGTTCGTATTGTACTGTTTTTTAAAACCGTAAGGTGTTAATACGGATTTCTCTCTTGCTGATGTAGCTAGATTTCCATAAATGTTTAAACTCATAGAGTGCGTACCAAACTAAAATATGCATGCCTGTAACCAACAAAATATCAGTTTGTGGTCAGATTAGATTTAATATTTACATAATCCAACCTTGATATTAGTTCGATTTGATTGGAGTTTCGCTTACCATAAATGACTCTATAAGTTCTATAACCAGTCCCTTCACTCTTGTCCAGTCCCTTATCCTGCCACCAATCACATTCCACAGTTCCACCGTGGCGTTGACCTCTGTACGTGTCCTGACGTGAAGTGTTGCTGTGGCAGCAGGGAGAGTGTAGTAGAAACTGAGACACGCTGCTCCTCCTGGTAACAGCAGACTATGGAGTACCCTTTGGGTCAAAAGTACATATATGCCTGCTAGCTAAATATAGATTTAACTTTTGTTATTGAATTGCAACCGCAGTTTAAATTAAATGACTGCAGTCATAAATTTGTAACGGCAGTTACATTTACAAATATGACTGCAGTTATAATTTATACCAACAGTCATAAAGTGTTGAAATTGTCATAAAGTTATAACCGCGGTTACATTTTTTCTGACCAAATGCTAAACTTAAGCTCTAAGTCTGTTTGGCCAATAAGGTCACGTTTTATATTATGTTTTTTTGTCAAAATTGTATTATTTATTTTATTATGAATTTCTAATTTATAAAAATCAATTTAAAGATACATATTTCGTAAAAAATCAATCAGACAAAAAGTGTAAATGAAGTTATAATTTTATGACAACTGTCATATTTTTTTACTTTCGGTTTAAATTGCAACTGCATTTATATTTGTAAATGTCACTGTTGTTACAAATTTATGCAGTGATAAATTTGTAACTGCGGTTTCAATTTTATAACAACAGTTACATCTACATTTCGCTGCCGTGCGTATATGTACTTTTGACCCAAAGGGTACGCCACAAACAGCAGGGAGGTCATGGAGAACAGGGGATTTCCTTATGCTGGTGGAGGTACAAACATCGCATAGAAGTCTGCAAAACAACTTGCAGTAATTTTTTATATTTACAATTTGCAAGGTATTATTTACATAAACAAAGAAAAATTTGCGCAAGTTCTGAAACTGTATTTTATTTTTATATAATGTCGTATCATTTTTAGTAATAGGCATAAAATTAGTTTTTATTTTCATATTTGACTGCTTTTGCGTTGACAAAAATATTGTTCTTAAGAGTATTTCAGTTACACCATTTAAATGCAGTGCCAATACTATTGTTTATGACATTGGTTCGCAAAATGTTCACGTATAAATAATAAGTCTGATTGACTACAAATATAAATATAATAAAATGTGTTACATCATATCGGTCATTGTTTCAGTCAAAATAAACAGTCGGACAATTAAGGAATCAACTAAACTATCTGCCTTAAAACAGAACAAATTTTATGTATAACAGTCCTAAACGTTAATCTTAATAATTTTAAATAAAAAGAAGTTCCATGCTGGAATCTGTATTTATGAACAAGCCTGAGATATAATCCAAAATGCCACTCTGCCGCATTGAATACAGCACCATACTTAATTAAAACTGATAAATAGTCGGCACACATTGATAACAAAGCATATTAGTGTTGGTTACCTTGCCCTTAATTAAGCAGTAGAATGCGACCCATTTACAGGTATTTTCCATTGTGCATTTTCCATGCACTGTCTAAATTGAATCCACACGTGTAATTGCTGACGAACGTATAACTTCCGTATGTACGTTGAATGATAGATGAATTGTTTGCATCGCATTCTTTTGAAAAGTACGTTAATAAGTGATGTGTTAAACTTATTGCAGATAGATTGAAAAGTGTCCCATCCATTAGCATTGAATTTCGTGTTTAAATTTAAAGTATCCGTTAAAGGTCTATAAACAAAACAAATGATATGACCATTAAAAAACATTGGCTAGTTTGTATTAGAGTTTATACGATGATATTTGCTTTATATGCTAAACCAAACTGGAAACCATTTCAACAACCCTACCATTTACAAAACATAATGAGCCAATCCAAAACAGTTTGTTGTTAATGTCTGATAATAAATGAATCAAAGACAACAGTCACTGAAAGGATATAAATTAGTACGCAACTTGTATGACAAATAACTTAACTAACTTATTTTATAAATATCAAACACTCAAATAATTAAGAAAAACAATCAGCAACTACATATTTATCAACAATAAATAAAACAAAACGAACATAAAAAAAACAATAACCTGCTAAACAGATTATCAATATTAACAGTAATTTGAAAAGATACATCACTTAGCATAACTTAGCATAACTGGCAATTAAGTGTACACATCCGACACAGATAATTATCAAAATAGCTTATATTTCGACAGTATTACCCGGCAGATATGATGCATCAAAGTCAGATAAACAATATATACACTCATTTAAACACAGACACGTAATACGTGCACGTAAGTTAACATACACATTAATTTTATTCTTTAATAACTAAGCAAAAAATATAGTGTGTTATTCAATCGCGAACACATGTAGTCGGTTAAATGTTTCAAGTTCTGACTAGACAACAGTCTTAACCAAGATCACACTTTAGAAATGACCCACACTTCTTTAAATATCAATATATTAACAATCTTTTGTTCGTGTGTATTTAATCATGAACAGTAATATATTCATTTCAGAAGAATAGTTTGTCTTAATAAAAATGCGTTGATTCATTCTATTAATACTAAACCAAGGCATACACAACTATTTTGTGTGTGCAAACACTATACAACTTTCTCAGTTTACCATGGTTGCAAGTGTGTGGTATACTACATCCACTGGATATACGTACGAACATGCAACAGGACCATGCCACTCATGCTTGTATTATCTAACTACTAAATTATATCAAATGCATACTGATTAGTTGCGAGGATGAAGTACTTATAAACACTGGTTTAGTATCTACGATTAAATGGTATTGAAGTTACTGAAAACACATCATTGTTTTGAACATCAACTGGTCTGACAATTCTAATTCTTATAAACATATTATACTATGTTTGAATTAATGTTCATTTTATTTGTTTCCATTTGTATCCTATACTTTCCATAGTAACACAGTACATGCGTCGTTTTACATCAATATGGCGGTGTATTCTTCAAATATCTATTTTCAAACAATTTACTTCTGTTTATTTTAAATAATAATATTTATCGCATAATATGTTTCATAGTCATTTTCCTCCTGTTGTTTCTGATGGTACGGAGAACTACTAACTTTTGGAATACAATATATAGTTCGTTTCTGTATTAATAATGTTGAATTTAAAGTTGAGGCTTTTTATCATAATTATGAATAAAAATATTAAAATACTGAGTTCAACAAATATTCCACTGGTTTTATATGTTAATTAATTAAATGTCCTTCATCATTTTGTCCCGATTTCATGACACAAACATTCTCAGTCTGATTGGTACTGAACCCATTCCCAAAGCTGTGAAAAGAACTGTACAGTCGTCACTTGTATCCTTCCCTCGGGCTGTACAGGATTAGAATAGGGCTGTTATCGATGCCAAGAAACACGGAATTTAAACTGTTTGTGTTGTGTGTGAACAGGCAGAGCATTAGTGTAGTTTTCAATGCGGGGAATCACGTCCTGGTTTTGTTTTGATATGTAACACGGATAATGGCAGCGTCTGAGTCTCAGTAAGCTCAACATTTTGTCTCATTGTACTTGATTAGTAACTTTTATCTGGTCGATATGTAGCCAATCATATGCGGGATCTAATACCCTTAGAATATTTTTCGATGCGAATGATTTTGTGTGATAGTTTTCACGGATCAACTCAATTGTTTTTCATAATATTTATTAATTTCGAAACACCACACACATTTACATATGTAATATAAGACAAACATTATAGGGATAATATATGTAAAGTTTGGACGTGTTAACATTAGAACTTTCACAAAATATCAACAACAAAAAGAAATGATGTGATACACGGTTTTAAAAATATGATATTTTGTACGTACAACAGTTTGAACATTTTTTGGGGGAAATACATCTTTGTTATAATTGTATTTTTTTAACACTTTCTCAGATTTAAACTGTGCAGGGTGTTTGGCAAAAGGATTAAGATGTCCGTCTGTTCTCTACGACCACGAGAGGAAGCCCAATGGGTAGCGCTATAGAAATGTTGTGGTCATTTGTTCATCTACAAGGCGAATTTCACAACGCGCAACGGTGATTAATCAATACTTAAAAAGAAAGCAATGATACGCAGAAACAATCATCTTTCTTTCTTAAATAGAACAAATATTACTATTTCAACGTAAATTAAACATTGTATCTGTATGTTATTTTGAACTTCAAATTGTGTTTAACATTTTACCGAAAATTACATGCGACGTTATTTCTGACCCATTGTACTCGTTTAAGTACTTTTTTCATAATCCGGACCGGAACTAGTCATGTTCAAGCAATAACTTGGTTAAGTGAAAAATATTAAATGAATTAAAAGCAATAGTAACCGTTTTGTTGGTAAATGCTTTTTCTCGATCTATTTTGCATGTAACATGTCACTTCCAACTCAGTTCTTGTATTGCATTGAATATTTTGTAACAGTTGTTTCCCCTACCGCACCAGTCGATCACATTTCTACGGCCTTGCAGAGGAATCACAACAGCTTTTATTCTGTCCACCCATGCATGCAGTTAGTGCAGATCTCACCGCGGTGTTATGCCGCATCAAACCATTCCAGTGTAAGAAACATTATTTTCGTAAATCTGTAAATAATTATCAACTTGTATCCAATGGTGAGCATTTTACACCTTCAACGTAATACCAACTCTTTTAAAACATGATGGTTTTATTTCCCATAATTTTGTTCGTCGTGTATTTTTGTCAACAGTTGAATTCTTACTACGTCTCCTGCCATTAGACCAATGTAGAGTAATGTGATAGTTATATAATATGTCATACAGTGCAGCTGTTTCCCTTTGGGCAGACTATTTCATTTGCTAAATGCATAATTTGTTTAAAAGTAGCATCTGTTTTGCCACTCATTTAGTAAAAATGTGTTTCAGGAAATATGCATTCAATTCTGAGAAGAGGAGAACTAAAAAGAAGCAAAAAAAACGAGGCCCACTTCTACATTGAGAACCTCTTTAAGCTTGGAGTGCGATGGGTAACGCCACGACGGAACGCTCATAAAATACTGCCATCTGATAAAAGTGGTATTAGAAGCCCGTGTAAAAATCAAAATATTGATTTCAACTGAAACATATTTGTTAGAATGAACTTATATTTTTACATGAATAAAATATTTTACAGCTAACAATGTTGGTTTAAGAAAACACATCAGCTATATCTTAAGGTAAATTTGACCTAGAAACGATACCAAACGTTCACTATATGCTTTCAACACTAGTTGAGTAAAATCGATAATAAAACACTATCTTGTACAAGATAATTATAAAATAATAAACAAAGGTGTTCTGATTTTCTTTGACCCGGTTATTTGTAATATTAAGCATACACATTCTTAGAAATACGATTACTTTGTATATAAGAACTTAAAGTCACAAATTCACAATACTTTATATGCTTAATAAATAACAGTTATCGGTTCGGATACGGCTAAGCTTCGCCTTTTGTTATAGTCCTTTCCAAGCACCTGTTTACCATATTTTTTTTATTCAAACAGACTACATCAGTCCACAAAGATCATCTATATTACAATAAAAAGTCACTTTGACAGACTAAATAATTACTGTTGCTTGAATGTTATATAGCATTGCCAGATAAAGCTGGGATGAAAATAAAAACATCACATGGTTTTATTTATAACTATTTAATGATGTATTCATAAAAATATTATTAAAAAAGAATATGATTCGAAGTAGTTTTCGTGTTAATATATACCGTCATTACACAAAGTATAGGGACACTTAAAAATAATTAAATTTTTTATTGTCCCAATATTAAGGGCCATACAAAAATAATTATAAAAATTGTGTCCCAACATTGAGGGCGATATATGTTACAATCTATTCTGCATAATATATATGTATTCAACCAATTAATTATTTTTTTATTTCTTTGGAATAATAATCGCTTACTAAAATATATTAAATATTTAACGATAAATAATTAGAAGGAATATCTTTAGGTGACTGATGATCAATTATTTCTTGCCGGGGACTTAATGGTAATTTATTATGAAGCTTTATTGAGAAAACATGCAAACATACCCCTGATGGTGTACATTATGATGTATACTAGATAAGCAAGCGCAATATACTGTGTCACAAGTCGCTATGCAACCTGCATCGTGGCAGTGTATGGAATGTTTATACAGTAACAATATTGATTGCTATTTTGGTGTCTTAATATTAAGGGACACAAAATAATTCAACTTTGAAATGTGTCCCAATATTAAGGGGCGCGAAATATAGTTATTTTTCCAAAAAATAAGGGAGTCCCAATATTTAGGGTGTCCTAATACTTAGGGTAATTACTGTATGCTACAACAACATACAGCATCACAGATAATTAGCTTCAATTTACTTTTAAAACACAGTTACAAATTTAATATCACGATATAAGAGACGTAACAAAACATAAAAGAAACAATCCTGACGTCGCTCAACGGAGCTTTAAAAAACACAAACCTATACTAATTATTAAATAAAACAGGAAAACAAAACAAATAGCGTTCTCGGAGGGTACGTGGCTCAGTACACAAGATGATATCTTAATCAATATGTTGCTTATACATGAAGTAAACATGTTGAATAGACACCGACAGGATTCTATTAAAATAAAGTTTTACAAACATGGAATAAAGTAACAAAACAAAAAATGTCCGCAAAAAACATACTTCGAATGAACCGCGTCTGTCATATGCGTATGCAGATGCAGACTTGTTAACAATAACTACACACTTCCTGGAGCCGGACTGCCTGTATGAGTTTGGTTTATGTGCGTATGACTTTCAACACTGCACACATGCTGCTTTTTTACTCTATGCATTACCACAATGATCGCGTCTTGTCATCTCATCGCCATATGTGTCGCATCGTGATTTTTATTATTTGGATCAAGGTCTGTCATGCTAAGGAAGGTTTTTTCTACAGGTCTCGCACGCATGCTTTCGTCTGGTTATATGCTGTGCATCGGTGATAGAAAACATATTACGCTGCTTCTAAATATGGATATGCAATAAGCAAAAAAAGAATATGCGTCAAATGTATTTTATGTTCAGTTTCATTGGGCATGTCATTTCTTTCTGCAGGGAAAGTACTAGTACATAAAAAGTGCAACCGTCCTAGACTCTTTGTTTTGCTAAACTGAACGGATATAAGCACATTTTACACAATGCCAATGAAATGCGCAGCAATATCAGATTTTTTTGTTAAGGTCTAAACATATGGGACTGATTAAACGATGATTTTTATATTTTGGTTGGTTTATGTATGTTGAACACGAAGCGACATTAATGTATAACCGTATACCGCATTTCTTAAAAGAGTAAAATGTGTCTGAATTATGTTGACAGGACGACCGGACAATGTTACGATCAGTAATGCATAACAGTACAACACTGTTTAATGTACAATGTACGTTGAAATAGTATTAATGTAATTACAAGAACGAAAGCTAATTGTTTTCTGCGTATACTTGGTATAATTTGCTCTAAGCATTGATACTCAACTGTGTTAAATTTGCCTGACAATTGACCGCAACATTTGTATATCGCTTCCTCTAGTGGTCATAGAAACCAGACGGGTATTTTAAACTTTTGCCACACACACTGCACAATCTGAAAACAGTTTGAAACTAATACAATTATAACAAAGATGTATTATCCAAAAAGTGTTTAAAATTGTGTACGTAAAACATATCATAATTTTTTAATCCGTGAATCATAGCATTTCTTTTTCTTGTTGTTACTTTGTGAACATTCAAGTTTAACACGTCCAAACTTAACATATATAATCCCTATAATGTTAGTCTTATACTATGTACGTACAAATGGGTGAGGTGTTTAGAAATTAAAACAATTTATAAAAATATTGAGTTGATTCTTGAAAACTATCGAAACAAATTTAAAGGGTATGCAAGAGATATGAGCAATTTTGTGTGGAAAGTAAGGTTTCAGTATACTCGGAATTAGACCCACCGTATGATAGGCTACATATCGACCAGATTAAAGTTATTAATCAAGTACAATAAGTAAAAATGTTGAGCTTACCGAGACTCAGACGCCGCCATTATCCGTGTTACATATAAAAACAAAACCACGTGATTACTCTGAGTGGTTTTGCGGTTTGCCATTTTCCTGTCTGTGCTAACAGTGCTGGGTGGGGATGTGGAATGTAATTCTGGACCGGTTAAAAAAAACACACCACGAATCTGCAAACGCTGTCTTTTTTGGAAATGCCTGCAAACTCCACCGTTGCCGTCGTCCCAACGAACCGCCGGAATGAGATCTAATAAGACCGACAATGAATACGAGGTAATGACTTTTTTGCGTGAAATGAAGTCGGAAATGAAAAATGATATTTCATCTCTAAACAGTAAAATGAACGATATTAGTAATTCGGTGAACATTTTAAAAAATGAAAATGAACAGCTACGGCAAAAAAATATCAGTATGAAATATGAACTCTTAAATTTGTCATCAAATTTAGATCGACTAGAGGGTCATTCACGCAGAAATAATTTACGTTTTCTCGGGATTGAAGGGTGTGTTAGTGAGAGCTGGGAAGAAACTGAACGGAAGGTGCGAAACTTTATTTCCAGTGCCCTTGGACTGACTGATGTGCATACTATTGAGATTGAGAGGGCTTATAGGGTTGGGGGGCAGACGATCGGACATCTGCCCTATTACTGCAAACTTTGCTTAGTATAAGGACCGAGAGTCAGTACTAAAGTCACTTCTGACGGCTCGTCAAACTCTAAACTATCAGTCCCAGTTCTCTGTGCGCGAGGACTTCACTGAACGTGTACAGTTACACAGAAGAGAGTTTACCAAAACACTCGTCAAGGCCAGAAACGAGGGCAAGTAAGCGCCTCTGCGCTTCGATAAGCTTATTATAGGCGGTGATGTATACAAGTTTAATGAAGAGACTAATACGCTTGAGCGTGTAGGCGCCTCGCGGTCGACGGTCATTTTTTACGTGACCATGGAGCGGGGCAGGAGAGCCCATCGGAGACAGATACTCAATCTGAGAGCGAGGCTCCAACTGGGATTGACTAGGGCATAGGTCAAGGCTCAAATGTCAACATAAACAGTTGCACGTGGAATGTGTGCCGTTTGAAAAAGTTTGTAAATGACTTTTCTGTGTGAAATTTTTTGCCGTAGCTGTCTAAGATCACTTTTGACCTAGATTTCTTGCGATAATTATGCAGCGGGAAAATTGAATGCCAGTAGAATTGGGCAAATTTTCGAATTTTAGGGAATGCTAACTTCAAACAATGGTTTAACGTATACCAATAGCGGTTGCATACTTTTGGGTATTAAAAATTTACATAATTGTTTACATAAGCGGTTAAAATGAAGTTATAAACATATCCTCGACATATACTCTAGAACTAAGGCTAATTATGAACGCATTTTCTAATTGTATGACATAAAAAGAATGCTATATTCATTTACGTAATGAAATAACTATTTCGTTTAGCCTACATTTATATAAGCGGTACGTTGTATAAATAGCAATTGTGCAATGTTCCCATTCTTAAATCTCACTCACAGAGTTCCCGTTCCACGTAGCCCATTGACTCTAGCGTGTTCATCGCATTCAAGAAACAGTACAGTAGTGTCATTCTAAAAATAGCGCGCGTAGCTAATAACCGTTGTATAGCTGTGTTAATATACTCGTACATAATAGCGTTCAGAGAATCGTAAACCTAAACATTTCAATAAATGTGGAATTCATATGATAAACTTACTGTTAATTTGAATTACAATTGTAGTTACGATTTATTAACGATTATTTATAATTGCATCTTTCTATCAACTTCTCCAGTAGATGTTATTTAATTTTGTAAGAAGATGCTACATTTTCTACAGATAAAATGTTCTGAAAGAAGATTCGGAATATGTCGAATTGTTATTCGCGTAGCATGAATACACATTTTGCAATACTAATTGTACACAGGAACCCTTGATATATCATATTTCTACTGATATAATGGAAAATCGTCATAGTCTAAAGAATTTTTATGTCTGCGTTATCAAAAATAAAGTCTTAACATTTCAAAAATTGCTGAATGTTCCCTGACTATTGCTTTTTATTGGGATACACAGTATAAATGCTTATTTGACTTCAAATCGTTATTATATTAGATAACTAACATGAATGGTATCTAACCGGTACGATAAATAACTATATAGACTCGTCTGATACATAATAATTTTAATTCATTCCCGAAATTATTTTCTTACATTGTTAATTTGTTAAATTGGCTTGACAAATTCAGATAAAAATTATGTTAACCAAAATTATTACATAGATATTAATTATAATTTTATGTGATTGTCAAATTTATAAATTTATCTCAAATTAACTTTTTGGTCCGAGAAGTTTTCTTATAGTGTCCGAAAAATCTGGGGTCCAATAAGTCTCCTAATTTGGTGGGGACCAACAAATCTGGGATCTGAGAAGTCACGTAACCGATCATCTTGGCCGTCTGTTTAGGTAATTTTTAAATGACATCTCAATATTAATTTCAACCCCGATTGTCTTTTTAAAGACTTTTCTTGTTTATCATACTTTGATATTGTGGATTTATTGAAAACATGGGGAGATATCAACGGACAGTTTAATGAATTATTAGATGAATATTCTTGTTTTGATAACGTTAGAACTGAACATAAAAATGCTTAGAAATAGCGGAGATATTTCAGTTTTTGTAACAAATATCTTACCAATGAGGGCTTAGTTACACGAATTTGTTCAGATTACATTAATTTTGTAGTACTTTATGTAAAAGCTTGTTGTTTTACAATTTAAACTGATATAATTTTGTATATTGTTTATGTCTCACCAGAAGAGTCGCTAATCTATGAACGTCGGGATGATACAATCGGAATTGCCTATATTGATGACAAAATATTTCAGTTAAAGAGTGTGTACTCTTGATTGTTATATTCACCCTGCAGGTGATCTTATTGCCAGAACTAAACCATGTTAGATAACATAGTTGTAGTTTTTAAAAATGAGTTCGACTATGATACAGATGATTTTGACTTACCTAGAAATAATAAGGATGAAGGCTATATTTCATTCGGACAAACGTTTGTAGAACTATATTGCGCGCATGGGATTCATATACCTAAAAAATGGGCAAAATGGAGCTAGTTTAATTGATTATCACATTATTTCAACAGAAATATTTAAGTTTTTACGAAGTTTAGTATTCCTCTTCGTCACGAATCAAACCATTTCTGTATTTGTGCTACTTTGACTTTTGATAAGAAAAACGATCATACCGATGGTCGTTTACTGTGTTCCTTCTGTAATTATAACCATACTGCTGGTGACAATTTGGACTTGTGAAATTTAAATGGAATGATTCTTATAATGATCCATTCATTGAGACTTTTATAAATTTGTATGATACATGCACAGACGACATATTGCAAGAACTTGCCACGAATATAAATCGGGCTCTTGAAAAAATCGAATCACTCTATAAAACAGCTGCAGAGAATATGCAAGTTCGTCATAAAACAAATGCACGCAACTCTACTAATGAACAAGATAAGCCGCGGTTGGATTATGAATGTGATACATTGAAATACGCTAATTATTATGCTTTTAGAAAATTCCGTTTGAAAAATTCACAGGAAGACTTGAACATTTATCTTAACGAAAAGAAAGAACTTAAAGTTAAGTGTCGAAAGAAGACGGAAGTATACCAGTTTAGCATGAGAAATAAGTTATGTCAGGCACGTTTTAATCCAAATTTGTTTTGGCACACAATAAAATGCGCTAAGTTTAAACAATCTGTTCAGCCTAGGTTGCGCAACAACTTAAACAAAGTGACTAGCTGCAGTATTTTAGTAAATTATTATTTCGGGAAATTTTACCCGCGATTCCTGTATCTAAAGAAAACGCAGTACCTGAATACGATTTGATTCTAAATAGCCCTTTTACACAGGAAGAAATAATGATCAGTATTACTAAATTAAAAACGGGAAAGGCACATATATTTGATGGAATTGGTGCAGAGTTTTATAAACACACGTCTAATGTAATATGTCCCATTCCTTGTTCGCTATTAAATCACATACTAAATACAGGAGTCATTCCTGATATGTGGGGCGAAATCTGGTTCTAAGGCAGAACGAACAAATCATATTGTCAAGGTATTTCCTTGATAAATGTTATGTACAAAATATTCGGTAATATTGTAAATTCAAGATTATGTGCATGGTCCGAATTCTACAGAGCATTGTACAAAAATATATAACTAAACCTGGAGGGAGGTTCTATGTATTATACGTCGATTTTCCTAAGGCCTTTGATGGGATTGTACACTATAAATTATTTGACACAATGTAAAAAATAGGCTTGAAAGGGAAGCTGTATAAGGTTCTGGTTTCCATTTGCTCTACTTTGAGAAGCCGTGTGCGTGTTATGAATAACAAGATCACTCCAGAATTTAATTGGAAACTTGGTACCAGACGAGGGGAAGTAACCAGTACGATAATTTGTAATCTATACATTAATGATTTATCTCTCTTTCTTCGTGGCAGGGGTCATCAAGGAATATTCATTGCAGAAGACATGCCAAATGTACAATGTATACTATTTGCGAGTTGCTCTGAAACCGATATCGAACTCCAACGTCAGTTAAATAGTATTTTTGAATTTTGTCAATTAAGAGGCATAACTGTAAATGAAAGGAAAACTGAAATAATTGTGTTCCGTAATGGCGGTCCTCTGCGATCATATGAAAGTTGGTTTTTAAATTGGAATAGTGTAAATGTTACATTGGTATATAAATAAATGGGGTTACTGTTTACTCCTAAATTAAGTTGGACTAAGGCAAAGGTTAAGCTGGCAGCACAAGCTAAAAAATCTATTAATGCTATAAAATACTTTCACGGCACATTTGGAAAATTCGATATTCAGAAGTATTTCAAACTTTTTGATTCAGTGGTAAACTCTATCCTTATATACGGTGCTGAAATTTGGGGTCATACTTTTTCTGATATTATAGAACAAATTCAAACGCAATTTTGCAAAGATTTTATTTGTCTAAATAAGACAGCTAACAATTGCATAGCTTTGGAAGAGTGTGGGAGATTGGAATTATGTGTAGAATACCATTTGAAGTGTGTTAAATATTGGTGCAAACTGATACATATGCCAATACATAGATACCCTAGAAACATTTATATTATGTTAAAACGCCAGGATGAAATAGGCAGGATCAATTGGGCTACTTCTGTTAAAAATGTTATTTAACTCTGGATTTGGTTATGCATGGGTAAATCAGGAGGTTGGTAACGTTGATATCTTTTTAAGCATTTTTTAAGATTGATTGATTTGTTGCAACACGCAAAAATGGTTAAGGCGATTAGTTTGATTCGTTCAGATGTGAAACGGCAATTTAACACAGAAAAATACATTTCACTAAAATAACATTGTACTACTGAAAAGCTTTTGCAAACTTTCGATGCTCGAATCATAAGTTCCTTATTGAAACAGGAAGACACCTCGGTATAGAGCGTGAACTTATATATTGTACACATTGTTTAAATGAAGAAAGCATTAACGTCATCGAGAACAAATTTCATGTTTTTTTTATTTGTGTAAATTTCACGAAGAACGTACTATATTATTTGTTTCTTGGTATAACGGAGACATGGATCTCAATGATTTTGTTACTTTGATGAAAACGAAAAATGAACTAACATAAACAATTGCAGTATTTGTTCATACTATATTGCAAAAAGTATTTAAACAATTACAGTTCTGTCATGTATAGTTTGACTGACTTGTATTTCGTATTTTGGGCCGGAGGCCTTTTATTACGTAACAAATTGTCTTGTATTGTCTTGTCTTGTCTTGTCATATTATGTAAACAGTTATATTAGGTTTCTATCAACACTGGGTAAAGATACAAAAATTAAGTGCGCAATATTATAACTTAATGTATTTCATGCTACTGTTTATTGCTCATGGCACACTTTGTGATATAAGTTACAGTAAACACTGTGGATATTAATACCATTGAACCATTTCAATTATGTTAAAAATTAATAACATTGTAACATTGTAAAGAGTCAAGGAACACTTTTTATTTTATGTGCATAAGTTAAAGTAAATGTATATTTATCTATTTGTTCCTTGTGATTTAGGTTACCACGGGATGTCATTCGCCTTAAAGAAAACAGTGCGTCCTATTCTGTATTCCACAAAGGGCCTCTGCATGTTTGTCAGAAGAATGGAACGGTGTGCATTTATTACTTTGGTTATTTGTCATGCATTATTACTTTGCAATCATGGTTGTGTGTTTATGTGTTAAACGAAACTCTGTAAAGTTCATTAAACACAATTCATTTTAATTTATGTTATATATTTTTAGAAGGGACAAAAATATTATGAAGTTTTAACACAGACAATAAAATAATGTATATGGCTTTTTTTTTTTACACTATACAGTAATGCCCATTCACTCTGGATATTTGGCAATTAGTAATTATTATATCAGTGTGGCATTTGCATATACTGCGGGGGCAATGTGTTTCTTGATTGAATTTTTTGCCCATGTTTGAAAACGAGTCTATACACCCGACGCATATAAATATGTTGACAACTCCACTACAGGTTGGTAACTCCAGACATAAGCAGCCCATATAATTGGAGTCCACTGAAAACTATTCTGACTGTTCACGAAACGCGAGTAGATTTCCAAAGGCAAAGGAGGAATCAAGTATATACTATTCTGCAACAAAATGTGGGCGGAACCTAATATTTTGTAAGTAAAATGCACGTGCATATACGGGAACTTGAAAAATCGCAACAATCTTATTCGTTTTAATGAACAAAATCCACATATTTAAAGATATATTTTATAATTACATTTACACAAAACGTAACTATTATTGAAAATGTGTAATTGTTAGCATGTTACTTTATATGTAGTATCAATAAAAATGATGTCATAATGCTTCTTTGATTTGTATCAATGAATCGTTTTTCATTCGCTGAATTTGTGTGAATGAAACTGACGTAACATTGCTATGACGTCACTGAATCCAACATGTGAATGATCATTGGATGGAGATGCTCGGATTATAGAAAAAATATAGTTTTCTTTCATAAGCATAACAAATATAGACTAAGTTTGCGTTACAATAATAATTTCTTTGTTAAAAAAACAAAGGTAAGGAGTATCGATGCGTGTTATAAAATCACTCGTTGTTAATTTATACGCATCTATACTCTTTACCGTCGGTTATTTGATATAAAATATTATTTCTTAATTTACGTGCTATAGAAATGATTGATGCAATATATTGCAAAAATCAGAAATGAAAACTATTTATGAGGGGTTGTCAGTAAATCATTAAAGTCATCTCCAGTCTGACGCTACTATATTATCCGCTGACTGGATCTGATGACTTCGCATTAGGGGTGACATTCAGATAACCATTTCAGGACCCATTCAAACTGTTGCCTTCAAAATGTTGTGGTATAACTTCATATATAAAGCCACAAAAACTATGCACGTATTTAACGCGAACTTGGGATGTATACTCGCCTAAGGTTGCACTATATCCATTGTTATCCCCGTGAAAATTAACTGTAAATGATTTATTCTCGAGGATCAGCTGGAACTGCATCACTTTTCAAAAACCGTGGCCAAACTTTGCTGTGCAACAAGCAATTTAATTGGGCGCAGCAGGGTTGTTATTTTATTGTTCGCAAGGTCATTTAAACGTGACCTGTAATACGATGTTTTCAGATCCTATCAATGTTAGAATTTGATTTTAATGAGATTGTCAGTTATAGTGCGAAGAGCACGTGTATATTCAATAGTATGTCTGATATAAAAAATATTCTAGTCTCATGGTGTACATTTATATTGTATAAAAGGTTTTATCATCTGCTTGAGTTTATTTTCAAGTTGAGGTATTTCAAGTCCAAGCAAAACCATACAACTAAACAGGATTCAGCCTTACCAAACAAAAATCATAACACACATGATGCAAACTATTGAGTAACATGGTTTTGCAGCGAATGCAAGTTACTTTGAATCCAAACAATTAACAATAACATTATTAGTGTATTAGCCGCTATAATCAATACGCATATTGCTATTACTTATACAATAATTTAAATGTGTTATGTAAACAATAATTTAATGTATTAAGTCAGTCAGTTACCTTACAATGAAATGTCGTTTTCTAGTCCTGAATCAAATCTAATTTCCGTCATCGCCTACGGAAAGCACCACACAAACCTTACATAATATGTTTAATGTACATAATATGTTTAATGAGAAGAGCAATGTGCAAGGTAATACATTTCAAATTTAAACCGGTGAATTATTATGTGTGTTATCCCTAGTATTCCGAAAGAAATATATAAACATTACGAAGGTCCATTAATAGAAAATAGACTGGTTAATTATAAACTTTTAAGTCTGTCCATAGTCATTCTCCGAAGTAACCATTTTGAAAGTGTGTTTATTTCTGATATATCATCAGTTGATCTTTACATCCACTTTGTCAAAATTTAATATAACACCATTTAAACGGAATTAATTTAAGTATAGGCTAATAGTTTGCAAGATGTCACTTTCAACTGACAGAACTCTGTATTATGTACTGAGTACGTTGTTTACAGGACATCACACCCATGTTGATATACAGCATAATCTACTGTACATTTTTTGTAACATAACTTGTTTATATCTCAAATAGTTGCATTTTGTTTAACATTGTTAGAAATATGCGAAGGCTTTTATTATCAGATTTATTCAGAAGTGAACATTCATATGTTACCTGTCTTTATAGATTCATTCTATACCCATATACTCGTAGTACTTGAAGTGTGCATGTACGATCTTTCGTATCAATCATTTTCAAACAAGCAGACACATTAAAACTTGAAAGCAAACAGAAAAACAGAAAAATGACGAAAGAAACACGTCAATTTGGAATAAATCAACAAGTACTAGTGTGAGTTTTTGCATCGTTTATTAGTGTTTTGTAACCTAAACCAACTGTCAAGTCAACGTATATACATGTATTTGAGTTTTCGTATGTACAGACGAAAACTATGCGGTGATTCAAAAACTGGCTTATTGTGCGTTTAAAAGTAATGGTTGTTCCTAACTTATAATCCATTTTAAATAGAAATGTATGTTAATTAACATTATTTGATTAATTGTATTCTACCTATTTTTCTGTTGTAAGATCGTGCATACACACTTTAATATATAGTAATAAGTAACACACATTTAAAATAAAATTTTAATATTAACGTTTGATTTATAGAAAATAAATACATAATTTTAAATGACTATTTGAATTCTTAAGACTTATTACATAAAAAATATACGTTGACGTTACAATTGAAAATTAACTTATTTAGAGGACTGAAGACGTCTACTTCCAGTTATGTCATATAATTACGCAATTAATAATATTTATGTTTGCTTTTTGTTGTTATAAACATAATCAATAGTTCCTATCCCGGGGAATCATCTTCACTTCTTGGCATATTTATACTGTTGGTCATGTTGATGGGACACAGGGTAAACAGTAAATGATAATACAACACGTCTTTATTATGATTCTGGCTTGTAATATGACAGTAAGAACAACACAATGTCAGTATTAGTGCTATTCCGATAAGGGAGATAATACATTATGCGCGGCGTCAACACCAGTACTGCATAACTGTAGTATGCTACTAACTGACATGGGGTTACTGATCAATCGACCCCAATAAGACATCCAATACACTGAGTATATTGAATAACTATTAAATAATCAAATGACGTTGAATTTATATATTGATGTTCGAGACAAAACCACAACACACAATTAATACATTTTATTTGATATTAGATAAATACAGATATGTATCTCAGCTCACTTTAAAATTGTAAAATATCAGTACTGCAACTTTTATCTACCATTGTATCATGAATGTTACAGTATCGCATTCATTGTAGTAATCATGCGATGCAATTAAGTCAGAGGAGGTAACTACAACTGTACGTATAGAACAAGTCAAGGGTCATTCGACACACTGTAATTGCTTACTTATATTTATATAAAAGATACTTTATTTTATGAGCGTGCATCATGTTAAATGGGCACAAAATGGGCATAACTAGCTTTGTATATTGCAAGACTGCAGGCAGGTGGAAGAAAAAATCGCTTGCAGGACAGAATGTTGCGTTGCAATAAACATCCAGGCCTTCCGGATTCGTAGAATATTGAAACATTAAGGTTGTCTCCTGCGTAGACTGGGACATGATGTGGGTGTTGGCGTCAACTTCACAGCTGGAAGGTACATGTATATACCGACATACAGAGTACTGAACTTTTGACTCCAATGATTTCTCCAACAGTTTGGCATTGAATGGCAATTGCTATTTTTCCATCGAAAATTTTGTAGGAAAACCAAACGGTGGAAGTAATATAAAATTTCTTCTCTCAATACACCAATGTCGTTAAATATGTACTAGGCACACGTATATTAATCAAGCAACAATCAGGCGTAGATGCAACAGATAAAACTATGGAAATTAATAATAGTAATACAAAATAGTCATTGAATGTCAGTCCGATAGGTTGACCCAAAGGAGAAAGATAACTAAAAGGTCTATTTTAAAGTGTACGTTACCCGTCATTAATCAGCATGTAGTCTAATGTTGTGTTCGAGTTTTGCGAAGGTTTCGTATAGCAGGAATGAAGGCGCATCTTTATCGACCAATCAGAAATCGTTGTGTACACCTTGACGTATACTGTGCTACCAACGCTCGCGTGCAATTGATTTCCAGGAATTCCCCTTGTAAAGCTCGGGTCAGAATAAAATCCAAGGCTGATATTGTTATGCACTACTACCGAAGAATGATGTGTGTTTACATCGTGGTGAATGTGAGAAGACGTGGCTTTGCGACGCATGACGTCACACTCAATTGTGTATGTCCAGATGTGATTCCGAATAATGTGTGGATTGAGTGGGTTAAACGTGGCGTAGATGAGCTTGTTTTCATATATTATTGCTTCCAGAAATTTGAAATGACGTTATTGGTATTATATAATGACAATAACATTATATGAACAGATATCAATGATGTATTAACCTTAATTATCTGATACATATTAATATTTACAATCACAATTGAGCAATGCGGTGGTACCTTTTCATTCGTGAGACAGTCCTGAAATCCAAATTTATATTGAAGAATGTTACGACTCAAAGTTCCTCTGCATGACGTTTCTCCAAAATAAATATCGCTAGATGAACTAGAAGGGAACATTTGTTGCAGCATAATCAGATCTACAGATATGTTCCATCCAATATTGCTACACCCAGCGCGTATCGCTTGATCTAGATCAATTTCTGAAATACACAAACGTGTCGTAAAAGTGATACCACTGCTAACATTATTTAGTTCCCAGCAAATAAATCGATTAATTTTCGACTTTAATGCAGTTTATCTAAATTGGTCAAAGCAGCATAATATAACCTTACAATACCCTTGAGATTTGCCATGCATAATCCAATTAAAGAAAAGAACCTACGTTCGGAAATACATAACTGCCCAGAACTGCTCCACCTTCCTTTGCTGCCACATGTTGAAGTGTTACTCCCACTAAGGACGTACCCTTTTTGACACGAAACTAAAGCTACAGCTCCTACCATGGTGCTGTTGAGATGCACGCTTCCATTCGTGGGCTTATATAACGGTCCACAATCTGGAATGTAGGATGCCACTGTGCATGAGTACTGTAAATGAGTTGTTTGATTACCAGAATGTACTCCCAATCATTGATATGCGACTAGCCACATTTGCATTTCTTGTTATTGTACTTTAAAAATCATATACATCAAAAGTGAAACTACAACGATTCTAGCAAACTGTTCATTAAACTTTGTATTAATTGTGAAATAAAATTTGACAGTCGGTAAATTTCAAACATATAATTTTAACATAGATGTCATGTAGATTTACGGTCGCGAAATTAACACCATACTTTAAATGCAATGGAAATAAAAAATATCAATATCTTTAATGTGTTAGCATACACAAGAATCAGAGTGTTGTGCATGCGACACATTTACTCGACAATAACTAGACAATTTTACATCGGTAAATATAATTTGAAGACTTAGTGCCGTACTCACCAACAATAGTACATATCTGACCAGTACTGTTCCAAAGTCCATTGCTGCCACATATGGCTGTACTACTGCCATGAAGGTTGTATCCGATGTGACACGATATTGTAGCCGTAGACCTGTATGTGGTGGCGGTGTATGACATGTCCCACTTTGAGGCGCCATTAGTTGTCCACGTTCTGTGAATGAGAAATGATGACAAAAATCTTTAATACAACTATAGCATCTATCTAAAATATATTATATAGGCATTTGAGGGGTAGAGTAAATATTGCACCCGAGGAAAGTGATGATATCACTCTTCGAGGGGGCAATTTTCCTATACCCTTTAACATGCTTATGATATTTATTTTATTATACCGAACAAATATACTGCAATTCCAAGAAAAAACTAGTCATACATATTTAACATAACAAACAGTTTATTATTGGAAAAGTTTGTTTATAAAATAATTAACAAAACAGTTGCAAATTATTCCTGGAAAACAATTTGCTTTTTTTAGGCCCACCCGCGCGGTATATTTTTTTACCACGCGCGGGAATATTAAATTCGAACGCACTGGCATATTAAACATTAAGGGTATTTTACAATGGGGTTATAATAATTAACATTATCACACTATCTTTAATAAGCATTTCCGAAAGAAGTTTTTTTAAACAACGGAAACGCATCGTATGACACATATTGAACATATGAACACACAAGTAAATTCATATATCGAGTCTTACGGATAATGCAGGGAAATTTTAAACAGGAACATGCTATAAGATATATTGTATCAACATATTGTTATCTAGTTATAATTATTGTTTTTTTTTGGAATAAAAATACTGCATAAGTTGCATCAGTTGCCAGGTCATGGGTTTTGAAAAAGCGAAAAAATGTATGATATATTAATACACATTTAATTTTGGTTTGGTACTGAAAATTGGGATTATAAGTTAGTTTCTTGATTAACTAATTAAAGACTGGCATATTCACCAACAAGAATACACGACTGACTAATACTGCTCCTTTGTCCATTGCTATCACATGTGGCTGTTCTACTTCCATTAAGGTTGTATCCGGTGTGACACGATATTGTAGCCGTAGACCAGTATGTAGTGGTAGTGTGGGAAACGTTTCCATGTTGAGGCTCCATTAGTCGTCCACAATCTTTCACAAGTAGTATACAATCAATAATAAAAAAAACATAAGCAAACATTGAAATATCACATGTTTGCTATAACGTGTCTACGAGTAAGCGTGTTAATCATTTTATGGAAGATATTCAAAGGATATTCAAAGGATTTACCATTCTGAGTAAAGATAAAAAATCAATAACAACACCAACAGCAACACAGTGTTTACCAAACAATTTAAGCAACACATAACTTCCATAACGTGTCTCAGGAAAACGTATTACAGACAATTGAACCACTTACTAGTTATTACACGTACTATTAATATTTTTACGAACCCGTTATCGCAGGATTTATTCAGTTTCTGAAAAATCGTTCTTATATGATCAATGAATTATCAGCAATTATTAACTTAAATTACGTTTAATATAAACGTTTCCACTCTGTGTATGTTATACAGAGTAACTATGCAGTCATTAACCATGTCGCGCAATGTTGCATATTGAACTATTGCCATACGTACCAACAATAGTACACAGCTGACCAGTAACGTTCCAACGTCCATTGCTGTTACACGCGGCTGTCCTACTTCCATTTAGGATGTATCCGGTGTGACACGATATTGAAGCCATAGACCCGTATGTGGTGGCGGTATGTGACACAGTACCATTCTGAGGCGCCATCAGTGGTCCACAATCTGTCAAAAGTAGTATTACATCAAATACAATAACAACACTAGCAAACAGTTAAAGATCACATGTTTGCTGTAACGTATCTACGAATAAGCATGTAAACATATTACAGACATCTGAACAACTTATGTAAGATGTTGGACAAAGTTGTCATTTCGATTACAGATAGAGCATAAAACAACAACAACGACAACAACATAACTCAACAGCAGCAGCAGCAGCAACAACACCAACAACAACACAATGCATAACAAAAAATTTAAACAAAGCAGAATTGTGAAAAATTAAACGAAAACTAACTCAATTAAAAGTATGTCGAGTGCAACGTTCAGCAAAATGGGCAAATTTAATATCTTTGAAAAGTTTAGCACAAATTCAGATAAACTGACAAATGTCGAACATAAACAACACGGGCTTTTGCATGAAATCAGTGAAATGAAATAAAACATAACACTAGTAAAAGGTCAAATTGAGCACAAGTAAATAGTAGATAAGAATGAAATGTTTCTCAAAACCATTGCATACAAATCCATAGACAGTGAGGCTGGAAATATGAGAAACAATGTGATTTTCTATGGTCTGACTCAGAACACAGAATACAGCTCATGCACGGAATTGCTGCTGAATTTCATAGAAAATGAATTCGATATTCAAACAGGTAACATGCATATCGAGAGATCACACAGAATGGGATATTATACACAGGATATTATTGACAGAAGCGTGGTCAAAAGAAATGAATAACTATAAAGTGGAAGGTTTTGAGTATTTTATTGCACAGAGAACGCTAAAACATGAACGTGCGGTTAGAGATAGTGGAGGTCTTATCCTATATGTAAAAAACTCAGCCTGTAAATTTGTTTCTTTTTTAAAACATGAGCAAGATGTTTGTATATGGATAAGGATACAAGGTAAATGCGTTAATATGAATTATGAATGATGATTTGTTTGTTTCTCTATGCTATAATGTCCCATCTAATAGTAGTAGAGAGGGTGTTCATAATTTGAATATTTTTGAATATGTTGTGTCTGATATGTTAACTTTTGAACATGAATATGAACAGAACAGAACAGAACAGAACAGAACAGAACAAATGTTATATTAACTTTAGCATACTCGTACAGCTCATCGTTATTTTACAAAATCATATCAAACAGACATGCGTGAAGAAAAAACACACACAAATATCAACATATTTTATCAAAATACATAATCAATTACAATGAATAAGTAGTTTAATATGATATACTAGTAGGTAAAAGTAAATATTCATGTGTGTGTGTGTTTTGCGCGTGTGTGTGTGCGTGAGGTTGCTTCATGAAGATCTATTGTACTGATATGGAATGTAGTTATATGTATTGGAAAGTTCAGCGGTAACAGGCAATGTTTACAATTTACAATCAGTGTATACTTAATTATAACTGGTAATGTATGACATAAACAAAAATTAACTGAGAAGAAACATATTGTTATCTTTTAAAAAAAAACATGTTATACAATACATAGCTAACTGTCTGAGCGTTGTTTTATTACTAATATTCAAAAGTTAAAAAAAATTGTACATACTTGGTCGCGTTATATAGTATTTTGGAATATATTTGTTTCTTTCTTCTAAATAATGCGGACATACTAATATAAAGTGGTACTCATCTTATATATCGCCAAGATTACATAAAATGCATTTTAGTTCATTTCGGTTTATGTTATAATGTCTGCCAGTTTAATCAACAATTTTATGAGATGACAGGCGTACTTTTGCAATGATATTCCTATGTTTTTTGTTATTGATAACATCCAAATATAACGACCTTTCAAATACAGGTTTAAGTTCTTTGTATACGCATAAAGATGGTGAAGAATCAATATTAACTCCCCATTGTGCTATATAATGATCTCTCATTCTATTCTTTAACAAAGGAATAAAGTTATCAATATTAAGAGATGCAGAGAATAACCATACATCTGTTAATCCTGTATGATTCAAAATATCACGAACTTTTGAGGACCAATTCACAGTGTTATTTCTTGTATCAAGTTCTAATCTTTGCATATTAATGACATCATTTATAATACAATTTCCTTGTTTATTTTGATAAAGTTTCAAAAATTCTTAAGAATCTACCAATATATAAAGGAAATCGACCGACTTCAGCGTACAATGACAATGAATTTGTTGACAATTTAACATTTAATAACCTTTTACAAAATCTTCTGTGAACACGTTCAATAGTGGTAGCTGCAATCAAACCCCATACTTCACAGTTATAATTCAAAATTGACAAAACATTTGAATCAAACAACTTAAACATAATACTAATTGGAACTTCCATGTCTTCCGTTATACAAATTAATGAGTTCATTGCTCTTGTGGCTTTACCATATAATGTATTTGTGTCAGGAACAAATAACCCGCCACTAGACATAACACTACCTAGATAGTAAAAATTGCTCACTATTTCAATACATTTCCCTTTGTATGTCCATTTTTAATTTTTGTTTAGCACACCACCTTTTCGGAAAACCATGATTTTTGTTTTATCAATATTTACCGTTAAATTCCATTTATCACAATATGTTGCTAGATTATTCAATGATTCATGTTGCCCTTCTTTAGTTTCTGAGAAAATAACAACATCGTCCGCGAATAGGAGTAGATAAATAGATAATTGAGCTGACGTTATTCCGGCGTTAAATCCGTTTTGTATATTAAATTCTATATCATTCACGAATAGCGAAAACATAGTCGGCGAAGTAATAAACCGACATTACTACTGAAAAGGTCTGAAAGTGAGCTTATGTGTTTTACTTGAAGTTTGGCCTCATTTTACATAGAGCGAATGAGAGATATTAACTTGCCATCAACGCCTGATCGAATCATTTTGCACCATAACTGTCCCCGATTGATGAAGTCAAAGGCCTTCCGGTAATCGACGTCGCAACAGAAGAGTTTATTTTTATTATGTAGCTGTTTCTCTATTAAAGTATATGAATGAAAATTGCGTCGACAGTATTACAGTTGGGTTTAAAACCGAATTGAGCATCTGTTAAAAATCATAGGTTTCCGCTCATGATTTTAAGCGTTCGTTTATCACTCCTGTAAATAATTTCGCAAAACAACTTATCAACGTGATACCTCTATAATTTTTTGGGTCGGAACTATCTCCTCGTTTATATAATGGCACAATCACTCCGGATGACCAGCTTTTGGGAAATTGTTTTGTATCTAAAATGTAATTAAATAGTATTTCTACCGGCTTGGCAATTATGTGAACTGTTTCTTTAAAGTATTCAGTAATAATATTGTCATGTGAAGCCGCCTTATTATTATTAAGACGTCTGGTTGCTTTTGTAATTACTTCTATTGAAATAGGTTTGTTGAGATCGGGATAAGAGCTAGCTTGGTTTTCTAGATTGTCAAACTGCCGTAAAAAACGTCACTTTCATTGTTGTTTACGTTGACGTCAGCCTCGGAATCTAAAGCATTGAAATATTCGTAAAATTCTTGTAGCGATATACTTTCCGCATTCGGTGAGGACGATCTTTGTTTAAATAATTCCAAAATTCGAGCGGCGTTCCGCGACACATGTTATTCATTTTCATACCCTGCTCTCGAATATATGTTGATTTCGTTTCCTGCTAAAATATGTATAATCTTTTCTCGACGCGAGCATTATTTCCATTGTATGTCTATTTTACTTAAATTATAGTCGTATACTGTCTTTATATATTTTGTCCGTTTTTGTTTACATTCTTCCTTAAATCGGCTTTGTTTACTTTTTTCAACGGAAGCGAAGCAAATATGATTGTTATTAATAACGTGTTTAAAATACTGTTCACCTCGCTTATTAAGAAAATTAGTCAATTCCGTTACCAATAAATCCGGATCGCAGCGTAAATCAACGCATGATTGTAAATTGTGTTCTAGCTCCTTGAACTCCACTGACAAATCGTGCACGAAATTGTCTTTGTACTCAGTGTTCCACTTATAATATATGCGCGGATTATTTTTACCGTTTAGAGCAAATGTCAATGGGGCATGATTCGAGAATTCAGTGAAATCGTGCACTTTAAAGTCAGCTAAATCTTGCAATTGTTTGACTGATGCTAACAGATAGTCAACTGTGCTTTCCCCACTATGAGTAAAACAAGTAAAATTTCCAATTCCTTTATCGTTTAATAGTCTGCCGTTAACAATTCTTATATAAGTAGATTTACATACATCTAATAGGTAGTCACCAAGTCGATTTGACCCAGTGTCGCAGGCAGACCGTTCTAGTGGAGTGTCTATTTCCAATAAATCAAAATCAACCAAGCTTCTGTCATTGTCAATAAAGTCTGCTTTATTGCCTGTTTTAGCGTTTGCGTCCCCAGTCTTAAATACTTGTTCTTTACTTTTGGAAAAAAAATGATTCAGATTCTAACTTTTGAAAAATGTCTACTTCATACATATCATGTGTTGGTGAATTTTCAGGTGCAATATACAGTACAGCTAAATATATATCAGATTCTATATTGAAATATATTTTATCTATTTTAAGCAATAATAAACAGTCGATATCAATTCTTACTAGAGTAACTCCTTTCCGTATAGTGTCTCTAATGTATATGACAATCCCGCCGCTGGAACGCCTTGCTCTACGGTGTTGAAAGCGTCTAAATGAGTGGATAGGGTTGCTATTTCCTTTGAGGCCGATTACAGAGTTCTTGTTAGTCGAGGTCTCAGTTAAACAAATTATGTCATGTTCGCACAGGAATGATGTAAGTTGAATGTCACCTCGTTTTGCAGTAGTTAGCCCTTCAATTTTCCAGGAGACAACTTTAATAACACTCTCACCGTCAGCCTATTCAACGTACAGTTTGTTGATGTACAACTTGTCCAGTTTAAGGTAGGCTTCCTTGCCTTCTCCGTGTGCCGCTTTCCTGATTGGGACAAGCTTTCTTCTTTTTTTCCATGACTTCTGGTGGATACTGTTCAGCGATTCCGTACGTGGTCTCGTTTAATTGACTAGAGGTTTTCCGTACCCTTTCCTTGTCTGGAAAAAAAGCAAATTTCGCCACGATAGGTCTCACTTTGTCACGTCTGTATGCTCTAACTCTGTGAGCTCTGTGAATTTTGTATCTCTTGTTTTGCATTTTGTATATGTAGTTTTGATTCAATGAAGTATAAAATTTTGTTTTCACAATGTTCAACCCTTTCCTCGGAAATTTTGAAAAAACAGCAGGTTGTCGCGCATACTTCGGCATTTAAGGTCTGTTATTTCCGCCTGAAGTCGCGATTCCTTGGAGACATGTTCCTCTTCTGACGTTTCCATGCTGTTCATGGATTTCATAAGTGAGTCCAAATGCTGCTGCTCTTTTGTAAGGTCACCCGCCACACTACCACTGAACTCGCATGCCTTTTCAACGTCCTTGATTTTCACCTCTAAGTCATTAATCGTCTTATCCATTTTATCAACCCGTGAATTAAGTGCCGAAACACTTGACTGAATTTAATCGAGTTGTGACAATTTACTATCCATTGAATTTAAACGTTCTAGTATTGTGGACAAAATGTCATGTGTTGGCGAAATTGGCATAGCTGGTGTCATGCCCTTGAAATGTTGGTGTACTCATGATAAACTGCCCCAAGGGCGAATTCGATAGTTGAGAACAGTTAAATAATTGACTTGCCTGTCCATGCTGGATATATCCAGGTGAGCACTGAACACTTTTCGCCATATTGTTTCCCTTGTTACCCTTTTGTGAGTTCTTTTTTGTTACTGTCTGACTGTTATCCGGCGATTCTTTCGACTTTTCAGGTCATCAAGTAATAATAACACTATAACTATATAGAATAAAAACCCACTTTCATTCACATTTGGTTATATATATAACAAAAATATCCAGATTTTTTACTCAGCTCGATTTTTTCCGCCATCTTCACGCATGCACAATAACTACATTTAATATGGAAGAATATTACTGGCGATTTAAATTCTAGAGTCGGAAATGTAAATGATTTTGTAGAAAATGAGTGTTTACACACTTTAGATATGGGCAAATACATACTGATTATCTGCAAATTTTAAAATTCAGTGCTATCTTGATAATGTCAAAATTAACAGTTCAGAACAGCATTAAGGCCCTTACGTGTCTGCTTTTATAGATTTGCCATTGAACGAGGTAGATGGAATAAACCGAATAAGATACCTAGAGGAGATACAAAATGTCAACTGTGTAATACAATAGAAGGTAAGTTTCATTTTATTTTTAAATGTACTTCTATCAAAGCGGGAAAACAGAATATTTAAATAAATCATATTGGAAACGACCGAACATTCCTAAATTTATCGAACTTATAAACACCGAAAATGAACGTTTATCAGTAAAACTTGCGACCGTTATCTATAAAGCATTTCAACTGCATGATTCAACATTTTAAAGTATACATACATATGAACTATAAACTACTAATAAACTCACTTTTCTCCCACATCAAGTTATTTCAATTGTGTGTTATCTGTTTAATGTCGTGATATTTTCTCCCACATAACATTATTTAATTTGTGTGTTATCTGTACACTGTCATGATATGTTATACAACATGGATCACGATGCTTCTTTAAACTTTATTGCTGTTTTATAACTGTTTGAACTCATGGGCTTATGCTTATTATCCGAAATAAAGTTCGTCTTCTTATTATTATTATTAGTTTTATTTCACCGGTTGCAACAATAAGAAAACAAGATAAAAAACAGGTATTTCTACTAACAGTGAGGATACATGCTTGTCCGCTTTCGATTAAGTACTGTTTGCAAAACAATAAAAAGTTCATAAATACACTCCAAATCGTTTGTTTATTTATTGGTTACAACAATAGGACGTCGAAAATCAGACAGCAACAACAGTGCCATTGTCACAATGATACGCCTGTCAACGAATTTTTAGTGGTAAAGATTCAACGACTAAAGAGAGAAAATCCATCCATGCTGGACCTAGTTCTTGCACACGACACTCTGTCTCACCATACTTATCACTTCTGCCAAATTATTTGAAAATCAATCCATGCTCGAAAAAGATATGCCCTGGACTAAGTGGTATGGATTGATTTCTTATATTGGACCTTTGAACTTGAATTGTGACCTTGACCTTGGATCTAGGGACCTGGTTCTTGCGAGCGACAATCCGTCTCACCATTACTGCTGTCAAGTTATTTGAAAATCCATCAATGCTGGAAAAAGATATGATCTGAACTAAGTGGTAAGGATTGATTTCTTATATTGGACCTTTGAACTTAAATTGAGACCTTGACATTGGACCTGGTTCTTGCAAGCGACACTCCGTCTCACGTTGCTTATCACTTCTGCCAAGTTATTTGAAAATCCATGCATGCTAAACAAAGATATCCTCCGGACAAAGTGGTAAGCATTGATTTCTTATATTTGACCTTTGACCTTGAATTGTAACGTTAAGCTTGGACCTAGGGACCTGATTCTTGCAAGTGACACTCCGTCTCACCATGCGTATCTATTTTGCGAAGTCATTTGGAAATCCATATGTGCTGGAAAAAGATATGATCCGGACAAAGTTTAAGGTTTTATTTCTTATATTTGACATTTGACCTTGAATTGTGACCTTGTCCTTGTCCTTGGACCTGGGGACCTGGTTCTTGCGCGCGACACTTCGTCTCACTGTGCTTATCACTCTGCCAAAGATATGCTCCGTGTACACGTTTTCCCTAAAGAGCTTTACACCATCACAAAACTTTTGAATATAAACTTGAACCATAAAATCTATTTGAAAAAACGGGGCATAACTCTGTCAAAATAAAAAAGAGTTATGGGTAATATTGCCCCTGATACTGGAGTTGATGACGAAGGTTAGTTCCAAGTTTCAAGTGAATAACCTATGTAGTTTTGAAGTTACAAAACTTTTGAATACAAACTTTAACCAGAAAATCTAATTGGAAAAGGGGCATAACTCTGTCAAAATACAGAACAGAGTTATGGGGAATGTTGCCCCTGATACTGGAGTTGATAACAAAGGTATATTGCAAGTTTAAAGTGAATAACTTATGTAGTTTTGAAGTTACAAGACTTTTGAATAAAAACCAATTCAGACGCGGACGCCGACGCCGATGCCGACGCCGACGGTAGAAGGATAGCTCACAAATTATTCGAATAGTTTGAGCTAAAAATGAAGTTACAATTAAATCAAAGAAATGAAAAAAATTGAAACATAATATAAATTATTATATATAAATAGACAATCATGTTCGACAATAGGAGAACCAAGCTTAGAAAAATCCCGTATGCACAAGTGAAATTACATGACATTACATGTTGTATAATAGAAAGCCCATATTTGACTATTGTTTTGTGTATTCACGTTATTTGCGACTGAGAAGTTGATTTTAATTGCCATTTACAAATTAATATATCATAGGAAAGACCGATGGTTACACACACGCTGCCATATTGATGCATCCACAAATGCCTCAAGTCGTATCAATAATAATTTAAATAAGAAAACCTAATGTTTTGAATTGAACATCAACTAAAACGAAGTACATATGATTTAAGCCATTTCTCTTCCGAATAGAAATATTCGCCTCCTATGGAGACGTGAAAGCAATGAAACACAAACACTCACTTGCTTGAACATTTAACGTTTGTAACTACGAATGTACGCGTTTTATAATGAAATATTGGTTTGTTTTGTCAGCTGACAATAGTATGTAATGAGTGGAGGGGCCTATATTTAAGAGCGTTATGAGCTTCTTGCAAAGTCGTGCTATTGATAAGAAGACTCACCGACAGGAGTACATATCTGACCAGTACAGCTCCAGTTTCCATTGATACCACACGTGACCGTTCCATTTCCATGGAGGTTGTATCCGGTATGACACGATATGTTGGCTGAAGACCCGAATGTGGTGGTAGTGTATGATACGTTGCCATGCTGTGGTACCATTAGACTTCCACAATCCGCCAGAATAATTACACACAAAAATGCAGTAGAAACAGGTAAAATGCTTAAGATTAAATAAAAACCCAGGATTTCAAGCAGTTAGCCCAGCGAAAAATACTAGTAACAAATACATTTACAGCTGAACTATTTATACCTAAGCTAATATAGTTGAAATTATTTATAATAAGAAATACTTCTATACTTACCAACTGGCATACATTGTTGACCATAACCGCTCCAACTTCCGTTGCTGCCGCATATGAATGTCTCACTTCCATAAAGGATGTATCCGGTGTGGCGTGATATTGTAGCCTTAGACCCATATGTGGTGGCGGTGAGTGACACATTGCTATTTTGAGAAGCCATTAATGGGCCACACTCTTTACAAAGAAGTTTAGAAATATATTAAATAAACTACAACTACAACAGGTATTGTATTTCAGCTTGAACAGCTCAGTTTTCTATTCTTAGCCCAGTGAAAAATACCACGTTAATATTCATATAAAAAGGTGCATAATCTATCATAGAAAACATATTTTTACATACATACTGTCATATTGATGCGTCCTCAAATGTCAACAATCTATTAATAGCAATTGTTACAAAATTAATCAATAAAATAATCAATAAAGAACGTATTTTATCAAACAAGTACATTTTATATTTGTATTAGATGGGTCAAAGATTTATTCCTTTAAAATTATACGTATCTTTGCAAATAACATTTTTAACTCAATAGAAATACATGTAGTATCTTTTTGTTTGAGTCGAATATCAAATATTACATAAAATCAGTTCTTAAAATTTTGAATAAAATATTAATATTGTTCCTCTGTCGTAACATTTAACTATTACGTCTATATACCGATCTGATATATTTTTTAAATACATGGCTTCTGTTTGCTGAAGAGTTAATGCAGGGGTGTGGTCATATCAAAATGGTTTACTTGTACACGGACGAGTTTATTGAAAAATCTACATGTCCGTAAGCAACAGTCACTTGTCCAAACAAAAACAGAGATTTATTTAAGGTTTTGCTGATAATTGTTTCCTTAAATAAATAAAGCACAATTTGTTATTCACATGTATAATTATATAATTATATGATACTATTTTTTTATCAACTTCCAACTTGTACATCATTTAAACGCCCTGAAATTGTACTTGTCCATGGACAAGTAGACAGGAAAAATTAATTTGTCCAACAGTAAAATTACCCGCGTCGGACAAGTTGGGCATAGGATATCCATACACCTACTTAATGCAAACAAGAATTGGAAAACCCACCTGTTTTACATTCTTAATTATATGGATATTGAATTAAACCCAGGCCCTGTAACGAGTAGTTCTCTAGATTCCAGCGCCACGGAGTACAACACACTGAATTGCCTTTTAGCAATGCCTAATAACTTTTCGTTTATTCAGTATAATGTGCAGAGTAACGGAACAAACTAGAAATTCTTACAGCAGAACTCTCAAATTTTGATGTATTATCTTTTACTGAGACGTGGCTTAACAACTCTATTGAAACTGACGAACTCCTTATCCCCTCTTATCACTGCCCCGAACGAAAAGATCGTATACATGATAGCCATGGTGGGGTTATGCTATTTGTTAAAGATTTTATCCATTACGATCGTAGACCTGACCTTGAACCTATTGCATTAGAATGCATTTGGATTGATCTCTACCTGCAGAGTAAGAAGCGTGTTTTATTTGGTTTATTTTATAGGCCACCAAACGCAGATGCATCCTATACTAACTTAATTGATGACTCTATTGGTCTAGCAATCGAAACCGGGATATCTGACATCATAATAACCGGTGATTTTAATATGAATAACAGTCAGCCAACATTAGTACGACAACTTGACTCTTGGTGCCTTGAGCACAGTCTTGTTCAAGTTATTAATGAACCAACGCATTTTACGGAAAGATCCTCGTCAATTCTTGACTTATTGCTAGTAAGCAACCCCAACAGCTTGATATTATCAGGTGTTGGTGATCCTTTTCTTGACCAACAACAGCGCTACCATTGTCCTATATATGGTTTATTTCAATATAATAAGCCAAATGCGAAAGCATACGAGCGTCATATATGGAAATATAAGGATGGAAAACTACGTTTTGCTACGTGAAAGTTTTTCTGCATTAAATTGGAATACAATTAAAAGTACTAATGTGGACACTTATTGCACTAATATCACCGACACTATTACTCGTAATGCCAAACAATGTATCCCAAATAGGTTAATAAAAATCAAACCGCGTGATGCTCCTTGGTTCAATACACATATACGTCGTATGATAAGAAAACGCAAACGGGTTTACAGACTTGCGAAATCCAAAAACAGTAATTATCAATGGTCTAAGTTTCGTACAATTAGAAACCAGACAATATCACTAATTCGACAAGCGAAAGATCAGTACTACGACAGTCTAAGCGAAAAACTTAAACAAAATAATAACACATCTAAGGACTGGTGGAAAATTCTCCAGTCATTTATCAATAAACCAAATAATAACATAAATACTGCACTAATAAACCCCGTCGACAATTCCACTGTTACTGATTGTTTTGAAAAGGCGAACATTCTTAATAAATTCTTTCAAAGTCAGTCAGTCCTTGACATTGACAACGAGGACACACCGGAGCTTACTTAAGTACCAATTGCTAACTCACTAGAGACTTTTATTATTACACGTTCTGATGTCCATGACATTCTAAAGTCACTTTCAGTTGACAAAGCATCAGGACCTGACGGTATAAGTAACCATATTCTAAAAGAATGTCGAGCTGAACTGTCCATTCCCTTAAGTGACTTCTTTAACTTCTCACTTAACAAATGTATAATGCCAGACTGTTGGAAAGAGGCTAATGTCAGTGCAATTTTAAAAAAAGGTGATCCCAAAGTTGTGTGTAACTACCGACCAATTTCACTGCTTAACACGATGGAAAAAGTGTTTGAAAAAATAATTTTTAAACATGTGTACAATCACCTTGTAAGTAACAAAATACTCACCTCATTTCAGTCTGGATTTTTGCCAGGAGACTCGACCACTAACCAACTCACTTATATATATGATACGTTTTGCAAAGCCCTTGACAATGGATTAGAGGTTAAAGCTGTCTTTTTTGACATCAGTAAAGCCTTTGATAAAGTCTGGCACCAAGGTCTTTTACTTAAACTCCACGCAATTGGTATCCGCGGGAAGTTGCACTTTTGGATTAAAAATTACCTAAATTGTAGACGTCAACGTGTAGTGCTTCCAGGCGCCGTTTCTAACTGGGCCTCTCTAGAGGCTGGTGTTCCCCAGGGCTCTATACTAGGGCCCCTATTATTCTTAATCTTTATAAATGATATTGTTAACGACATCCAAAGTAATATTCGTCTTTTTGCTGACGACACATCCCTTTACATTATTATAGACGAGCCCTACCATTCAAATTCAATATTACAAAATGATATCAACAAAATATCCAATTGGCACGTTTTATTTAATCCCTCTAAATCGGAAACACTTACATTCTCCAGAAAACAACAACCGAATCAATATAACTTCACAATGCTTTCCAAACAAATACCGGTTGTTAGCTCCCACAAACATCTAGGAGTCGTCCTGTCGAACGATTGTAAATGGCACATACATATCAAATATATAACTGATAAAGCATGGGGCAGAATTAATATTATGCGCAAACTAAAACTTAAGCTTGATCGAAAATCGCTAGAAATCATTTATATATCCTTTATTCGCCCGTTAATGGAATATTCTGATGTAATTTGGGACAATTGTACTCAAGCAGAAAAACATGAACTTGACAAAATTCATTACGAAGCAGCGCGAATTGCCTGCGGAGCATCCAAACTAGTGTCTACAAATGAATTGCAAAAAGAAATTAACTGGGAACCCCTGCAAGACCGACGCGATAAACACCAACTCATATTATTTTATAAAATGCAAAACTCACTTAGCCCTCAGTATTTGACCGACCTTGTACCCCGACATGTTGGATCTATTGCTAGGTATAATCTTCGAAATGCGAATGACTTAAGAACATCCGAGTTTAGAACAACCCTTTACTATAATTCATTCCTACCCGCAGTTATCCGAAAATGGAATATCTTACCAGACGATGTTAAAAGTAGTGAATCGTTGAATATCTTTAAATCTAAACTAAATAGAAGCTTAGTTAAAACACCATCGTACTTTTATGTAGGTAAACGTTATTTTCAAATAATTCACACGCGTTTAAGGACCAAATCAAGTGCGCTAAATGAACACCTTTATGCGAAAAATATCATTGCGTCGCCTCTTTGTTCGTGTGGAGCTATTGAATCTAACAATCACTTCTTTTTCATATGTCCAGATTATAATGAAATTCGCACTACATTAATTAACAACATTTTGAGTATAACCAGCGACGTTGATCTCGATACACTTCTTTTTGGATGTACGTATCTCGACGAAAAAGAAAATTCTCAAATATTTCTACGTGTCCAACAATATATCAACGAATCCAGGCGATTTTCCTAACAATCTGTTACTGACTCTGTCACGAGTTGTTGCTGCCTCATGTTCTAGTCCTTGCATGACCAATCCTTCATCCTTAAATTTGTTTTTCAACACTTTCCATATTTATCATGTATAGTTCTTATCTCTGGCATATTCTATGAAAACGTATTTTTAAAACACTGCCATTTATTGTGTAAATATTACTCCAAGGAGAGAAACTATATAAGAATTATTTCTTTCGTTTCAATCCTTTTCTAACAATGACTGTATTGTGCATGTTTGATATACACTGTATTTGCCAAAAGAAATAAATATGTTTAAACTAATTATAATGATAACACAGAACGAATTATTTTCCGAAAGGTATTCTTCATTAGACCTTTTGATTCTCGTACATGCAAATTAATGTTAGCAGAAGAAAACAAAATGACAAAACCATCACATAATTGCAAAACAACACAAGCAATCCATACCCAGTAGTATACATTTCGGTACAGTAGTACGCTGGCCTGAACAAAATGCATCAACATCCGCTTTTAACGGTTGATATCCAGTCAAACACGCAAAACTCTCTGTAATACGAAATGTTTACGTCTGGTCGTTTTCAATAATCAAAGAAAGCGTTGAATAATACGTAGAAAACAAATTCTTCTTTAACGAGGCCTTTACAAGTTCATATATTATATTTACTAAATCGATACATATTTGAAAAAACAAAATGAATGGACCTAAGCCACATTGTCATGGCTGACAATCAACGTTTGGCTTGTTATACTTTACAAATTAAATACACAGCATGATGCCAGTGGGTTACTAATATATTCTGTACACCAAAACAATGTATCAACCATAAAAGATACCACAATGGTTAGTAAAGTAACAATAAGTTTCAATTGTCTTGCCTATAGTTATGTTATCAACTCCTACCAATGCATTGCTGGCTGTTTTGGCAACAAATTCTACCTGAAACAGAATAACTGCACTGGACGATACAAATCGACAAACTACTTTCACAAAATCATTTACACTTAATATGCAATGAACTACATGTCGTTTAAACTAAATATACAAGAAAAAACATTGATGCAAAGCATCAAAGGACGCCGTAATATACCGATGCAGGACGCAAAGGATTTGATATCTAATTAAAACAAATGTGTATTGACATGTAACAAAAGACGAATTAGTTTAGTCACGGTCGCAAAACTAGCAATTGTATATTGTAATATTTTAAACCGAAAAGTCCCAATGATCACTCAATAAACTTTTACTTTGTTTCAAATATCGACATTAATAAACCAGGAAGATATATGGCGTTTATGGTCATAACTTATGATGTAAAGAATGTAAATTAAATGCTCTAGAAAACGTATTTACACCTGATGAATTTGTATATGTCGTATTTCTGGGTAGATTCATACGGGACTTAATATACTTCAAATATTTGTATTTTAAAGGCTTACAGTTTCAATTTTAATTTTAACAGTATTGTATACATTATATTTAAAGGGACTTGTTCACAGATTTTTGTATTTTTTGTACTATGCCATTCATTGTCTTAACTTAACAGATTTAAGCATCGACAAGTTCAAGTATAATGACAAGAAAAATGTAGCTCCCAATGGGGTTCGAACATCAGACCTCTAGATCAAAAAGGCTACCGCCTTAACCGCTAGGCCATTCCAACTGTTATATATATATGGATGCATAAAATATTTTATTATATGATTGTATAATTTATGTAAGCGATTCACGTGTTGTCAGTAATTTTAACGAAAACAGCAGAAACACTCCAAATTATTCCATCGATTAGCGTTACAAACGCTTTATGATTTTCTACACTTGCATTGATGATTACTCATTAACAAAACGGTATTTATAGTATAATTCTATGTCCTTTGTGTTATTTCGCTCCTTTATTTATGCTATTCTTTCAAGTGGAAATCTGTGACAAAAAGTTCGAAAATTGTCCGTTGGCCAATATGGGAACTGGTCCCTTTAAATAAATGAATACTCTAAACTTATTAACCCACAATTAAAACAAATTATACTGAAAACAATTTTGTCTTCAGACGAATGACCTGCTTCGCACAAGTGGCTCTTGGGCCTCTTTGGATGACAATAAGGTCTTGGACTTTATAACGTTCATCACTGACAAACTGGCTGCATATTAATATGGACAGATTCATCTAATTTGAATTTTTTTGTAATTTGGACAGATGAAGGTAATCAAATATACATTGGATGTAGTAATACTTGGTCAGAACATGCAGTTCACTTCTACCAGGGATGATCAAAATTAATGTAGATTTGTTTCGTATTTTCAGACATATAATTATTGCATAGAAAAAAGTACTTTCAAGTAAACTGGAATATATATTGCATCAATTTACAAACTTTGAGTGGTTTTACTCTTCTCTGTTAAAAATGACATTTAAAATAAGTCACTCGGTAACTCGGAGCACGTCAATTGGAATTCAATAGCGTCGTTAACGTCATTTGCTTAAGGGAAGATATGGCGCGAAGGAAATGTTCTATCTTATCAATGATTCTTGTGTTGGGATCTCCGTAAAGAGGCCTTTCTCATCATGGTCTTCAGGCAATATGATAACCAGTCGCATATACTTGTACAAAGCGCTTTTTGGCATTTTGAATACCAATATATAAAATATTTTTAAAAGTGTAATTAAAATATCCGAAAATATCGAATAATAGCGAAATAATACTAATGAAACAAGATATTATAATTATTATTATGACTCAACATTTTCTGTGTAATAGTGTTACAGTTATGTAAAATTGGAGTGTGTAGTTAAAAATGTATTGCATTATATGACTACAAATATAAATTGAACTACTTTCTGTGATCTAAACTTCTCACTCAAAAAATAATAGTAAGTTAAATTTACATACATTCCAGCTGCCAGTGGCATACAGTGTCTGCTTTGAACAACACCATTATCATTATCGGGTGGAGTACTGCATCAAACACTGGCTAATGAATTTGACTGAGATAAAGAACAGTGGATAAAAAACATTCTACACATCATTAATATTATGAAGACTTCTAAAGTAAACACTCTTAAATGTGTGATAGGGACTGGAAAGTTCCAATTTATGAAGTTATTTTAATTACTATAACCACAATTCTTAATAACAAGTGTACTAGGTGGTTTATTAAAAAAGCAACAATTTAATGATACACACTGTTTAGTGTTACTTAATTGTTTTTACATTGTTCATGTTTTTGTGAAGACATGCAAAGGTCTTAGAATTCTGAATCTTTTTAAAGATGTGATGCAACATATATATGATGCTAACAAATAAAATGTAATTAATATATATAATCTTGACTGAACCGTAGTTTTCTTTTTTTTGCAAAATTAAATGTAAAAATTTTGTGAGGATAACAAAGAAACCATTTCATCTAGGATGCTTTTGGAAGCATAATATTGTCAAATATGTGTTCTTGTTTTTTTGTATTTCAGTGTGTTTACACTTTTTACTGGAATTGTCTTTGTTTTTTTTTTTATTTCCAGTTTGGATTCGAATTAGATTTCCATTTGTTTATATGATTTTTAAATATTTAGTTTCATCTAAATTAAGGCATGAAATGTGGAAATTTCAATTTGATACTAAATGTCTAATACAATTATTTGTCGGTTAAGTATTGCTGAATTATTAACTTTTTCAATTTTGTTGCACGGGTTTTATAGCATGTATGATGGTGGATGATTCTAATATTCATTAATAACTTAAATATAGATATAAAGCATTTGTAATTGTTTTCAGTGGCAATTCAACTTACAATAAATGATTGCATTTCTTAGCTTTTCCTTGGCTACTGTGACATCACTGACATGTTGTAAGTGACTTTTTATACAAACCTATAAGATTTCAATGTGACATGTCCTTTAATGTTTTTAGCTATAAACTCGTTACTAATTTAAATATTAATTAAAAATGAAGACGTTGAATGATCATATAAACCTTTGTTTAAATAAATAGTGTATACATTCGCTTGATGATTTTGCTATTGCTTCTGTTATATTTATCACAGCTTTTTGGGATTGTTTTATTATATGTGTTTCTCAAACGCAGTAAATGTTTTGAGAAGATAGAATTATATGTAGTTATTAAAAATGAAGATATGTATACTTTCTTGAGTGTGGTTGCAAATTGCACATCATTTTGAAATTTAGCATTAAAATAAACAGTGTGGTTATCAATTCCCAAGAAATTGACAAGATCGTTGAATAGATAACGGACCAATGTAGGCTTGCTAACTGGAACGATATTGGCCCGATGTCTATCCGATATACGTCCGATAAACAATGCTCCGATATCTATCCGATCAAATGCCGATGGGCAAAACGTTGATCGGATAGATATCGCTCACGATATCTTTCCGATGTTGTTGAAAACATATCTAATAGATATCGGACCGATGTAGGCTTGCTAGCTGGAACGATATTGGCCCGATGTCTATCCGATATACGTCCGATAAACAATGCTCTGATATCTATCTGATCAAATGCCGATGGGCAAAACGTTGATCGGATAGATATTGCAAGCGATATCTATCCGAGATATTCGAAACATATCGACATATATCGGACCGATGTAGGCTTGCTTTCTGGGACGATATTGGCCCGATGTCTATCCGACATGTATCCGATATGCAGTGCTTTGATGACTGCCCGATCAAATGCCGATGGGCAAAACGTTGATCGGATAGATATCGCAAGCGATATCTATCCGGGATATTCAAACATATCGGATAGATATCGGACCGATGGAGGCTTGCTTTCTGGGACGATATTGGGCCGATGTCTATCCTATATGCATCTGATATGCAATGCTTCGATGACGACCCGATCAAATGCCGATGGGCAAAACGTTGATTTTCAGAAAATATCGGATAGATATCGGACCAATGTAGGCTTACTGGCTGGGTAATGGTGTCAGACTAGAATTTAATATAGAATGTTAAGGTACATAAAATTAAAATTGTAAATGATAACATTCCGGGAATGTGAATACACCAATAAAGTGTTAACCATGTTAAAAAAGTAATAAATTTAAATCATCTCAAGTAGCCTACACTTTCTTGACATGATATGCTTCTTGGAATTTGTTATAAAAAAGAACCATATTCACAGTTTGTTTCTAGAAATAGCAAAAGTTAATTTTTATATGTAAATATCGTGTAAAATCTGACCATTCCAGGGCTTAAGCAATGTCTACAATTAGCATGTGAAATTCAAAAACATACCAGTTGCCAAGACAATGAACTCCTTAATTGGTCAGATGTAAGATAATTGATTCAAATACCTTAACATACTATTCCAAATAATATATCTTTACATAAGTGCAAAATAACACCATCAAATATATATGACTTTTGCTCTATGTACCCAAGTTAAATTCACATTTTGGGGGAATGCCAATAGGTCCAAATGTTGTGGACTGATGTCAGGAATAATATCCAACTATTGAAGAAGGCTTAGAACTAACTTATACCATAATATCTTTTTGTAACTTTGAAACAATAAATGAAAATACAACTTTCTGTTTTAATTTCACTACATTGTTTCCGTGTTGTACATATTTAAATGCAACAATGAAAAACATCATCAACAACTTCTGTATGACGGCAGCAGCTGCTATATTGGTTGAAATTGTAATTTAATCGAGTCGTATGATCTTTGATTGCATCCGTTTTATCTATTAGTACTGTTAATGGTATTTACGAAATAAAATATGAGGAAATATTCATATTTGTGTCGCTCTTATTCGTAACCAGATTTCAGGCGCACCGATAACATTCCTGACGTAGTAATTCGGCTGTCAAACATTAAGTCTAAAACTTTAACGAAGTGCGTAAACCTGCAATTTTGCGCTGTTTGAGGACGTGATAAAACTGACGTGACACTCGTTGTCATTTTGTACAAAATAATATTAAACTCGTTCATGCTATTTGTTAGTAAGCTCACAAACGGTTTGCTTTATTCGTTTAAGACAATCTTGTATTAATCACTTCTACACTATTACGCACAATATCAGTGAAAATGTACGTCTTATATTAGTTACCACGAGTAAATAAAACGATAAATTGTTCCTGTAAGGATTGAACCGTTCACCTAAGCATTGTGATTGGCTAAAACCAGTACCTGACTGTATGAAATGTCGATGCCTGTATGCGATTTAGCGATTTTGATTGTTCAGTTTAACTGTTCCTATATGAAATTGAAACAACATTATGATAATGTGATGAATGTAGAGTTAACAATGGTGATGTTGATTTTGTTGATAAGTAAAAAAAAATGGGCCAAGATGGCCCTGGGTCTCTCACCTGATTAAATACCGGTAAATAAGTCATAGTGGTATGTTCAGATTTTATAGCCTGTTAAGAGCTTTTGCTGTAATAATGTTGGCAACATACTAAAACGATAGATTCTGGACAGCCACGTTTTAACAGATCACCATATTAAAAGGAATTTGATAGTCACCCATCATTTCTGTGCCATTATTTCTAAATTCAGCAAGTGGTTTCAGACAGAAAGACAAACAAACAGAAATATTTGCAGTTTTCAATATAGCCATAAACGAAAAACTGCCCCCCCACCGCCATGTATAATAGAGATTAAAAGTGACTTCAGGGAGTTTAGCAATTTCACTCAAGGAAGATTGATGTAAAATTATTTCAAAACCTCGCACGTGGCTTTAGGCAAGAATCTTTTCAAGGTTTTTCCTTTACCCAGCCTCCGCCCCATGTCGACCTTATATCTGAACAAACAGTTGTTTCTGACAAGAATATTTTCAAAGTTTTCAAAATAGGCAAATAAGGAATAAAAAAAGACTCTGTTGAGTGAATGTATTACACTATGTAAAATGGAGATGAACGTGGAACATTACTTAAAAGTAGAGGATTAAATTTACTTAAATTATCTTGTAATTGACAAAATATGTAAAATAGGCATGGGGCCTTAAAAGTGACTGAAACACATATAACGTACTACAAACCAAACCCAAAACTCAAAGAATTTACATTTAAGTTAGATCCATCTCAATTTACTAAGAGCTTTTGGCGTAGAAGTCTAACCCAACTTTTGACCTTTCTTAACATCCAATCAAATGTATTTATAATTCCTAGATAGTCCCGAATCAATAATATTAGGCTATTTAACAGCGTTCTGTACAATATGGTGATATATTTGGACGAGTACACAATTGACATACCATATAGGACGAGTTGATAGTATTCAAGTTTTGAATACTTATGTAAAATCAAATAATGGTATAATACAGTTTACCATAAAATACAAGCTTTCATATAAAAGCAACGATGTTAAAATACTTTACATGGAATTCCAATGTGAAAGAGCAATAAATTTATACTTTTGCAATGATATAAATGAATACATTTTACTACGTTTGAGTGCTCCTCCGATATTCGTATGCAATAGGCACAATAGTGAGTTTCTAAGACAATGCTCCAACAGCATGAACGGCGTATAATGCTGGGGCATTTTGACATGACACTCGTGAATGCATTTATCCTGGACTTCAAGGTAAGTGTCAGGTCAGTCTTTCTGAGTTATAAACTATTTAAACAGATGAAAAGGCAAGACACTTGACACAATTATGTTTGTTGACATGTACAACACGACGAGATATCTAGCCAGCCATTGATATTCTAAAACATTCGATACTCATTGTATTTATTTATATACCAAGTAAGCATTATTTACTCTATGCTCTCTTTGTCTTGAATATTTTTTAATTTATTTATGATTGGTAGTCCTTAAAAAATGAATAGCATGCACATAGCATGGCTTAAAACAAAGTAAATATATGTATGATTTGTTAGGGGTGGGGGTAGTATGATTTATATATGGGTATTGTGGGTATATATATTTTAATAATAATCTGATCATATATAAACCCGTTTTACAAAGCAAATCAAATACAAGTTCCCGTTTGCATTTTAAACATGTCATAAATCTTTAAAATTGTGAATATAAGTTGATATGAACATGTTATGTTTTTTGGAATATCTGGGAACGAGTTGACCAAAAAGGGTACGAGTTAACAAAAAATGTACTGGTGAACTCTTGAAGGTATGACCAAAAATAGGGTACCAGTTGGTACGTGTTGACTTGGGTACGAGTTGACCAGTTACCTTGAGTTTGCTAGTGTTTTAGGATTTTGGTTGCTAAGGCAGCCATAATTGTTTATAAACTGAATTAAAATAAACGAATTTGGTAAAGGATCCTCCCAGAAATATTCCTGCCAGGTTTTGTTAAAATTCACCAAGCGGTTTCAAAGAAGAAGTTGTTTAAGTAAAATTATTGACGACAATGGACGATCGACGGATGAGGAACGGCGGACGCCGGGCAGACCAAAATAGCTCATTCTTGAGGAGTTCGTGCTCAAGTGAGCTAATAATACGGTGAAAATTATTGTTAGGACAATGATGATCGTGATTTGGGTGGTGGAAGTGTTGGCTGTGGTATTGGTTGGAAAGGTCGTGATAACAGTGATTCTGAGACTTTCTTCATAAATGATATAATAAATCTTAAATAAAATAGCAGAAAATTAAAAAAAAAGTTAACCGTTTGGTCTCAAATGTAATAACACTGTGATGACGTTAATTATTCACTAAGCTCGATAGTTAAACAGGAGTAAATTAATAAAAATGCGTCTGTTCATTGTATTCACGTTTAACATTATTATGCCAATGTAGTATTATTTAACGTTAATGCCACATTAAACAAATAAACGTACCTAAGTAAACAAATTGTAGTTTATTTGTTATGAGTCTATTGGGAATTCACATATCTGGTATATAATGCTTCTTTTTTAATCCTATTGAATGAACGGTGTACATTTCTTTTTTAAATGTGTTCAAGGTCATGGTTACCATATATGCTTCGTTATAGTCTACAACCAGTCCCTCTACCCTTGTCCAGTTCCTAATCCCGCGATTAGTCACGCTCCACAGTTCCATGGTTACGTAGTCCTCTGTACGTGTCCTGACGTCAAGTGTAGCCGTGGCAGCAGAGAGAGTGTAGTAGAAACGGAGACACGCTGCTCCTCCAAGCAACAGCGGGGAGGACATGGCAAACAGTGTATTACCAGAGAAATGTGGATGAGGATCAAATAGCGCGTAGAAGTCGTCATCTGAATTAAACAACATTATTCAATGATATTTGGCAATACTAGAAATGTTTGTTTTAAGTAAACACATAAAACGATTTGTTAATCGTGAATATATTAACTAAATTAACTGAAAGTATACATTGTTGTTAACGATCCATACTAATTGTATGTTAATGTAAATTTACGAAAAAATATGTTTGTCCTTTAATTGATCAAATCCGTTAAAAGTATGCAAAATAACTAATCAATTAATGAGTGTAACCAATTTTAAAGGGACTTACGAAAAATTGGCTTCTTATTGCACTATAAATTATATTATTTGATAGAAATGCGCTTGTTTCGAACTCACGACTTAGGAACCATACGAAGAAATGACAGTAGACAGCGCTCTAACCGACTGCGCTATCATGCTTGGTAAGTAGCCGTTTGTAACCTATGGTTATTCAAACTGCTCACAACTGTGACTTCAAAATGTAAACAGGAAAAGGGCCAAACAAACAAAACCCATATTATAAATTGATTTTTTTTAAATCTCAGAATGCGTACACGTTTTCCTATTATATTTACCCTGTTTTAGCCCTTATTATATGCCAGTATTAATATATAAATTTCAGATTTTATAAAAAAATGCCATCTAGAGGCCCTTTTCGATGACAAAGTCTCTTTAATGTTTTACGATTCATGAGCGCCTATAGACAGACAAATATTGGAAAACATGATATTAATAAGAATGCAATGAGCAACATTTTGTTTGAATCATTCGTGCAGGGATCCATTTATGGTATTATTTATTATAAATATCAAAGCTTAACAAAGTTCTGAGATGCTAAAATTGATTTATATAGATACAAATAAATAGAAGGATACTGATGTTCCTTCGGCGGATATGAACAATGTTAAATATACTACATGCATTCACCAGTTATTAAACACTGAAATTCGAGAGTTCATATACTTTTAAGGCGGAATATAAATAAGGAATACAGTGGAAGTATCTTATTATTTACTGGTATAAATACGTTTACCGGCTTTCAATTCTTTGATGAAACACCCCTTACCTTAATTTGTTCTTAGATATGAGGCAAAAAAGTTGTTTGTTTCCGCTAACGTCTTGGAAAAAGGTATGGTAGGAAGGTAAGAATTCCTTTTTTTCGTTAACATTTTTTCCTTCGTGACCCAGAAAGCTAATAATAAAACATAGACACACTTGATATTTAATAGGCAGTTCATGTAAAACTATTTGAAAACCAAAGCCAAAGATTCCAAGTTCACATTCTTCACAACTGTCATAAGTTCCTATTTTCTTTTCCCATGCGGCCGCATTGTTCTTGTTTTTTTCCCCAACTTAAACACAGTGACAATTAACAAATGAGCAGTTTTTCTGAAGTGTGTTTTCAACGCTTGCACCAGAGAAGCCACACTGGCCACAAACATCCTTCCTTGATGTTAAATTAAATTTGCTGGTATAAAAACATGTTTCAATAGGGTTTTCCAATTTTTTGCAGGCGGTAGTGGTAGATTGCTAACGCTATGGCTTCACAATCCAGGGGTCGCAGGTTCGATCATCCGCCACACCCTAACCTACGATCTCGTTTTTCGCATGAGACGTTAAGCCGAGGTGCAGTGTACTAGCTGCTTCACACCGGGCACTAAAAGACCCAGGGACGCCTCTGGAACGTCTGCTGTATCTTGCACTATCCCTAGCAAACCAACTAACAAGTCTTCTTGGGGCGATGGCCATATGAGAGAGCATCCCCGCGCACTCGATAAAAAATGTACTACACACACACGTTTTCACAATTGGTTCCTGGTCACAACACCTCTTGGAGATGAGTACACAGGTTCTGCATCAATAGACGCTTTTTTGCCATTTATTTATTATACATAAGCACCTGCATAGATTCAAACTTTATAATGGCATAGACGCTTGTTATTGTTAAATGTGCGCTCAAATGATCAAGCACTTTCAGTATTTAGGTGTACAGTATTCGCAAAATTTAATACCATTTAAAATGTTCCGTTTTGTAATATGTTGCGAGTGTTGATTTCACATATTAAACGAAAATCAAAGTTGTGTACCTTTAACCAGCGTCATACATATGTAGTTTAATCCTTTTTATTTCATATTATATCCAATCGTATTTCTTGCATAAATAGTTTTGTTCTCCATTTGCAAAAGGGTCGACAACCACATTATTATTGTTTGTAATGTAAAAACCGATGCCGTATAGTAAATAGATTAACATGCACTTTATTGATGATTTTATTATTTACAACTATTGTTATTGTTAGACAAATAAGTATTGTGAAAATGTTTCGTCATTTTAAAGGGATTATTTCCTTTTTCGTAGGATTCTAATGTCGTATGTTCTACGTTTTGTTATATAAGATCTGATTGGTCAGTTTACTCGTATCATTATTTTAATTGACGTCATGATATGATATGACGTCATTGTTTTTGCAAGTGCACTGGCGCGTCATATAAATACGTTGGAACGCTGTGTACGACGGCTTTTTCGAACATCACGGCCAGGCTTTCAGTTCCACCACTGCCAGGTTTTCTATTTGGATCTTCTATCACAGTATGTAATTAAATTATATTAAAACATAAGAATAAGGAATTTTTCTAGCATTATTAAATTCAGATATAATATATTGAAACTGTAATTGTTGGTTATTGCGGTAATAACTAACTGTTTGGAGTTCCGATACGTAGGAATTAAACCACGAGGGCGGTAGTCCGACTGGTTTGATAACAAGCATCGGAACGACAAACCGTCGGTTATTACCATTAACCAACAGTAACCCGTCAATTATTTCTTAATTAAACGATGTTTAATTAACGCAAATAATAGATCTTCAATATGTTATATCTGAATTTAATAATGCTAGAAAAATTCCTTATTACCCGTTAATTATTTCGATTCTAACACGATCTTATACAAAATTCGTATTTTTAATGGTTATGAATGACACCTATATTTATTTATACTCCGCCCATTTACCGAGACGAGCATTCACACATGCGTTTCAGTGACGTCAATAAATCGTAACAATTCAAAATGACGTCATATTTATTGATAAACATTGAGCTAATGACGTCATACTTATCGATATAATACAGTGCAAATATGATGCTAAAAAGCGCAAATTAAAAGCATATTAACAAAACGTAAACGTTTTTGTGAACTTAAGTATAAAATATGTAGTACAAGTGTGGTTTTATTGTGCTACATACTGCAGAAAATGATTTGTTTGTCACAATTTGGTATCGCGCGTTTGAGCACGTGCATTTTACGGAACAATTTCTTCGAATTTCCGGAACTATTTTCAAAACATAAGGCTCCGCCCATAATTTGTTGCAGAATAACCCACAGTTAGTTTCTTTCTTTATCTATGCACCACAAGCCGCGTGCCGTGATATAATAAATGTTATTTTGCTTGTTTGTTTGATTGTCAACACACGAAGACGACGACGATGACAACTCCTCACTGGCGTACAGCACGTTACAATGGTGTCAGTAGTTGGATGTTAATATAGTTTCAAAATCTAGAACCGTTTTGCCGAATGTCGCGGATTTTGCGGATTTGCCCGTGTGACTTTGTGCGGAAATTTAAACGGCAGAATTGTGCGCATAAGAATCTGCGATTCCGTGTTTTTGTTTGGACAGTGGATCTGTTCGGATTTTCTGTGATTATTTTTTCGGAAATCGGCGAACAGAGTGCGAATCTGTGCGGGGAGGTTGTGCGGATTCGTTTGAACGACAGTGTATGGACGGCCGATTTCAAACGGATCAAACGGAACAATGTGTGACGGTTTACACGGATCTCTTCTTGAAGATTTTTTTTTCAACTAAACTTGATTTCAAAACGTGAGCTGCGTTTTTGGATGTGAACGGGATCGTTTAAACGACACTGTGTGGACGGATTAAACGGAAACTAATTTCTGCACTGTATCAAACTAAAACAGTTGTTTTTTTACAAGTATGTTTTGTGCGGATTCGTTTAAACGATAGTATGTGGACGACTTATTCGGATCTCGTTTAAACGGAATAGAGTAAACAGTTGTTTAAACGGGAGATTCGTTTTTACATCGTTTAAACGAAAGTGTTTATGCTACGAAATTTATACGGATCGCCGGAAACGTTTTACGATTTGCACGGATCTCGTGTAACCTATATCAAGACTAAACCACGTTTCGGATTTGATGTTCGTGTTGTAACTATATTGAACAGTTTACAATTAAATAATTGAATATTGTGTTTGATCAAGGAATTGAACGGAATTTGTGAACGAATATACAAGTATTAAAAGACAAGTTACACGGCGTTGTAAATATACTAATATTTGAATCATTAAACGGGACATCAGCAATGGGAGATTCTGATTCGGAAATCGAATACAACATGAATCAAAATCACGCTGATGAGAGAGAAGTAAGATGACACGATGGAGATAATAGTTAAAATGCATCTATTGACCGTCGATTGAAAAGGATGGTTATACACACAGCTAGAAGCAACGTGAAGCCTGACCCGTACAGTGGTAATGATTATTGGGAGCAGTATATATAGCACTTCAAAGATCTTGGTGAATTGGCCCAATGGACGGAAAAAGAACAAATATTATATTTGGCTACATCACTGAAATGCCAAGCGAGGATTTACTACTGCTCACTACCCGTATAGGAGCGCCGGTCTTACCAGATATTAGTCGACAGTCTAGAGCAAAGATTTGGAAATAAGAAACAAGAGACCAGGTGGCTTTCAAAAAATGCAGAGTAGGACAAGAGGAAAACATGAATCTATTGCTGCATTTGGGGACGAGATACTCTTGTACTCCAGGAAGGCTTACATTAACTTGGATTTAGAAGCTCAAGAAATGCTGGCTTTGCCAATTTAAAAAAAAAATATATTACCAGAAACGAGATGTCGTCTAATGGAGAGAGATTGCAAAACCGTTCGGGAAGCACTGGAGATGGTAGAGAGATATGAGGAAATCATGTGGGAATCAAACAAAGTGACCGGAACATCACATGTGAGGCTTGTTGCAGATTCAAAGGGATACATTAACCGACAAGTGCACAATGAACCATTGAGTAGTGAACATCTTAACTCAGTGATCAGATGTTTAGAGCGTCGTCTTGATGTGCTAGAATCCCATGTGACGGGACAGAGGAATAACATAAATTGTTTTACATGTGGTTCAAACAAACACCTTTATAAGCAATGTCCACAGAACAACAGGAAGTGGAATGGCCCGTCAAAGGACAGAGAAAACTCCGCAAGGCATCAGGAAAACTCTCGCCCGTCACTGCAGTAGTCCGAGAAGTGGCGGACACTTAGGATGTAGAAAGGCCTAAAAAAGTAATCACATTAGCCATTCAACTGTATCAAGCAAGCCTATGATTGGAAAAATTGGAAGGACAGCCAACTCAGCAGACAATGGAGTTTACAATATAGGGCAACTGCAAAAGGTAGATGTGCATTTCTTGGTAGACAGTGGAGTTACAGCGACATTAATTTCAAACGATACATATGGCAAATGTGGACAGGATGAAGTAAATCCATTGTACAGAATGGATATAATTGTACAGGGAGTAGATGGAAACAACATTATATGTGTATGGGTGTGCAGATTTAATGATCCGATTGGGCGACTTTGAGACAACAGTTACATTTATCGTGTGTGACATTTCACTACAAGGAATAATTGGCCAAAACGTCCTCATGAACAATGTAAAGTGATGGGACCTGGAATCGCCTGAACTGTTAACAAAAGATGACAGAGTTATACGCTGCTATACTAGAGAGACGTCAAGGACGGTGTGTAGAGTTTACGTCGAAGAGACTATTACTGTGCAGCCACGGAGCTGTTTGATGGTACCCGTGAAAATTCCGAACGAGGAAATACTTCCTGATACCGTCTTAGTCACTAATGAACGAACATGTGAACTATTGTGCACACTTGTAACTGGGATAATCGATCCACATAATACAGGGGTTTCTGTAGGTCTAGTGAATGAATCTGATAAAGGAACAGTCATAATACGTGGTCAATAACTTGGTATTTGTCAACCTGCCGCAGATGTAACAAACGAATCAACCCGATATTTCTAGGTATAATGCCTGAGTGCATGCGGAAAAGATTGAGATCGATAAACTTCCGAAACATCTCAAGGATATGTTTGAAACGAGTGTTGGTCAGTTAAAACATTCAGAGAAACAGCAATTCCGTAAGTTACTTGTGACTTATCAAGATGCATTTGCAAGGTCATCATATGACTTAGGTTCCACCAATTTGGTTAAACACAACATAAATACAACAGGCAAATCCTAAACGCCAACCACCAAGGAGACTGCCGTACGGAAAGAGACAAATAGAAAGACAGGAGGTTAAGGATATGTTAAAGAGAAATATAATAGAGCCTGCTAACAGTCCGTGGTCTTCTCCTATTGTACTCGTAGTAAAGAAGGATGGATCAACACGCTTTTTTGTATACTATAGGAAATTAAACGAAGTGACGGTTTAGGATGCTTATCCAATACCGCTGGTAGATTACTGCTTGGATGCGCTCTCAGGAGCAAGATACTTTTGTTGCATGGACCTGTGCTCTGGTTTCTGGCATATAGAGATGGATGAAAATGACAAGCTAAAGACTGCTTTCTCTACTGGCCAAGGGCTTTTCCACTTCCGGGTTATGCCCTTTGGCTAAGTAAACGCTCCCTCCACCTTCCAAAGGCTAATGGGGACCGTGCTACATGGACTACAGTGGCAGGAATCTCTTCTTTATATGGATTAAATAATAACACCAGGACGATCTGTTGAGAAATGCATTGCAAGGCTGGAACGCATATTTCTTCGTCTCAGATAGTCCAATCTTGAATTGAAACCGTCAAAGAGCGTCTTCTTTCAAAGATCAGCACATATTTTGGGTCCACGCAGGCCCTGAAAACCGATCCTGAAAAGATCAAAGTGGTTCAAGAATAGCCCGTGCCCCAAAATGTGAAAGACGTCATAAGTGTTCTAGGCCTGGCGTCTTACTATCGAGGAATTGAGAAAGGTTTCTTGGACATAGCAAGACGGCTCCGCAGGTTACGTGAAAAGAACTCAAAGTTTAATTGGACCGAGGACTGTCAAAAATCGCTTGACTTCCTGAAACATGCTCTAACAAAATCGCCAATACTTGCTTACCCGCAAGTAGATTCAAAATTCATTATGGACACAGCTGCATCGGATAATGGTGTAGGAGTTGTGCTTTCACAGGACCAGGACGGAACAGAAAGAGTTAAAGTGTACATCTATACATCTCTAAATAATCACAGCATACTGTGCGACCCGGAAAGAGTTGCTGACAGTTGTCAATGCAATACGTCACTTTCACAATATGGGCAAGAGATATTGTTAAGGACGGACAATTCTCCTTTTAGCTGGATACGTAGTCTGAAGACGCCTACAGGTCAAGTAGCAAAATGGTTACAGGAGCGTAACACTGACAATCTCACCTTTGTCCACAGGGCAGGAAGGAGCCATGGAAATGCCGACGCGTTGTCTCGTATCAAAAGAAGCATTACGACACAAAACTTCAAAGAAGCGAACCTTCAACACAGGACAATTGGTGTGGCTTTATGATCCAAAGCGGAAAGTTGGAATATGTTCTAAGTTGGCAAACATGTGGAAAGGACCATGTCTGATCACTTAGAAACTTGACGATTTGGTCGTCATGATCAAATGTGCCTCTTCTGGTCGGCTAAAAGCTTATCATATTGAAAGATTGCATCCTTATCGTGGAAATAAGATTCTACGATGGATCGTGAAAGCAAACAAAGCATAAAATTCTACAAAATACGTCGAGTTTGTGTGTGTTTGAGTGTGTTTTTTATTACTACATGATGTATGGTTTCTAATGTACATTAATAAACAATAAATAAAAAAACTTGAAAAGCCCAATGACTTTGACGACCTGTGGGCATGAAAGACAGTTTTGGATGTTTATATTATTTGTATAAACAAAAGATATAAACATTACAAATGGGGTGGGTTATGAAAATCGACCAGCAATTATGTAAAGTAAAATGAATAATGAATAAAACATTATGTATATATTTAATAAGACAATACAATGAGATGTAAATAAATCACAAGCGGAATTTGAAATACTGTTGAAGCTTACTGGTAAACATTGTAAATAGAACAAAAATATATGTATATACTCTGTTTCAGCAACAATGGAGAAGTGTTGGCTCTGCAAAGGCTCCTCCCGGGGCAAACAGAGCTCCACAAGCACTTGATTTCGTCAGCCCACCTGAGATTGACGGTTCTTTGTCCATGGTGTATCGGGAAGGAGAGAACGTTCACGCGGGCTTGCAAGCAACGTCAGGGACACGCATACCACTCTCACGATGCCGCCAGAAATGTTGAGCAGAAAAGAACTGCTATTTCTTTTCGGTGTACCCCACAGATTACGCTAGGATCGTTGTAAGGATAAATTACTACTAGGACGTCAACGCTCATGCGGCCCGTTCTGGGGTCCGAAACTGGATCGAAAGTATGGGGAACGGCCAGAGCCTTATTGACAAATGGAACTCTGGGTGGAAGGTAACCATTGAAATGCGGGGACGTCGGGAACACCAGGACGAATCAGACAAAATTGAGAGTAAAATCACATCAAATTGAGGCTGTCAAATGAACGATGGAATAGGGTGATAGAAGGCAACGGTGTACAAATGAAAGATGCATGACGGTACGAGATAGTGCTGGTGTAAGAGGAGATCGAAAAGGTACTGAAGATCATTTACACTCGGCGGGTAAAATGAGGGGATTGAGTATTGAGAATCCTGATGCCAAAAGAAAGCGTGATGGTCGCGACGCGAGGAAGGACGATGGAGAGACGGATTCACTCGACCATTACAAGGATGACATCGAGTTGGGCGAGGGTGTTCAGAAGAAAGCCAGTCCATGCCCGTCGCCCTACTCGTCGATATCCACATCTTCATCCTCTTCCACCTTCTCGTCTGGGTCGGATAATTCCAGTGTGGGTAGCCTTGTCGGGAGGGCCAAGGCCGTCCTCATGAAAGGCTGCATGCCGTGGTGCCCTCCGGCCAAACGCGTTAGGCGAGATATGCCGCGACTGTCCGTAGACCACAAGAGGAGAACCATGAACTGGCCTCCATATAACTGGGCGGACAAGAACTCAGCTTGAAGTTGCTGGCTGTGCAGTACGCAGCCATGTTCCTTGAATATGCCATCAAGGGAGAGTTCCCAGTCATAGAACGAAGAGTTTTTCTAAGCAAGTATCAGTTCCTTGTTTTAGAAGGGGCCAGAGAGCCCAAGACAAAGAAAACAGCTGAAGACAAGATCAGAGGTTATCGCAGAAGGAGAGAAGTCAAGTCATGCAGAACAGATATTGAGTGTGTTGGAGAAATGTGAACGAAGGTCGGATACGAACAATATGATTAATGCGCTTGACCAAGCCGGTCTGAAGTTGATTGTTTAGTGGTTTCGTGTTTGAAAAATAAAAACACTGAACATTTGTTTTCTAGTTTAATTGTTTTTTTTTTTTTTTTAAAACATTCAAGTTTAAAATGTTATGTGGTTGGTGTGTACTCATTGTTGTCTATTTGTTTAAAGTAAATGTTTGTCAGATCTGTTTTATTTATAATCCAGGAGGATTATGGATTAAGAAGGGGGAAGTGTAATGTGAACCAACCTTTCATCATTTTATGTTTACTTCCAGTGTCACGAAATTTAACTCCATTATCAATGTTCCGTTTTGTAGTATGTTGCGAGTGTTGATTTCAACACTGAACAAAAATGAACGTCTAATCTCAACGAATTCCACGCAGAAAAAGAGACGAGATTATCCGCAAAAATGCGTCCCATGACCTTACAAGAAATACAACTTTGTGGTAAAAACAACAACAACAAAGGTCACATTCCAGTAAACTGTGACAGGATCATACCAGTCATAACACTTCTCCCCACTTTAACTAAACGGAGGTCAGCCAAGAGGGGAGAAGACAGGCAATTCAAGCCTCTGGGCAACAAGAAGCCCCAACACAATACTGATTTTCTACGATAATGACCGTAGTCAAAACTACATTCTTAGACACAGTTGTTTGGAGCAAAAAAGCCCACTTTTAAAACTGGCATCATTACAACCAAATACATGGTCATCCAGCAAAGAAGCCCTGTTTGACCATCACACTTTAGTTGAAAAGTCTTCTTCTGAGCCCCTCTCGGATCCCCGACAAAGTTGAAATGAACGGGTAAAGGAAACCCGTCTCCATCGGGGGTAAAATCAAACCCACCAGGTACCATGTCACCCTCGGTGGATAAAGCAAACCCCCCGATGCCTGGTCACCCTCGCGGGATAAAGCAAACCCACCCGATACCAATTCACCCTCAGGGGATAAATCAAACCCACCCGATACAATGTCACCCTTAGGAGATAAAGCAAAGCTGCCTGAGCATATCATGCTATTTTCATTCTGGTAGAGTACAGTATACACCTCCATGTCCTCCGTGTCAGTCATTCCCCTGAACATGGACTCATGCGCAAAATCTGGATTTTCTATCTTAACATCTGTCCTGTACTCAGCCGACAAGCTGACTGCTGCACTAACTTCTTCCTTGAACTGGCTTACTTGTTTATCGGTTATTACACTGTAAACACATCCCCCACAGGGCGAGTCACTAGCTTTCGCCCCCGCTACATACGTTGGACCACAAGTCAAGTTCTCTGGAGCACGTAAAACTCCATCAACGTTTCCATCCTCGCCTCACAATTTGTGCGTAACCTTGCAAACGCTCTTCCATCCAACGCATCAACTGTCCCTGTGGATGTTTGAATGGCTGACTGAATAACTTCCTGGTCACTGGGCGGGCAAAGAAGCCCTGAAAAACCGATCCATCAGCCATTTTCATGTTCACATGTGTAATGTTTCCCGGTCTTTGACTGAACCGCTGACAACACAATTATCGTCTCTGCTTTCGAGTTTACATCTTCAACCATGTTCCCACCATTTACACCGATTGGAGCTGGGGATGAGCTCGTTCGACCCACATGAAGGGAAACAAGACCTTCCTGGTTAGGGCAAGAAGCCACTGGTTTAGGAGAAATTGCTTCATTCTTCAGCTCTACTGTGGAGACGACCACCGGCATTAGAGATGTAGCTTGTTCAACCTCGACCACACCCAGATCAGGGCAAGAAGCCACAGAAATTGAACATACCTGCTTAGGGTGGCAAGCAATCTCTTCAGAAGACACTTCTTTATAAACTTCAGAAGCTACTTGTATAAAAAAGCCTCTTTCACACCAATTAGATTAACCTTTGGTACATCCCGAACAGGGCAAGAAGCCTCAGAAACTGAATGTTTGCTGGTGTGTAGGCCATTTACTTGTTTGGGTGGACTGGGTCGGCCACAGCGTCCTTTCATCGTAGTCCGAGTGTGAACTGTTCCTCTTTCCTGGCCTTGTTCTTTTTGAATATTTCATACTCTTTACATTCACTCTTTACATGACCCGTTCGGTGTCAAAAATAGCATTCTATAGATGCCCCCAGTGATCTTCTATCTTCCAGCTTCTTTTCTATGGATGACCATAAGTGCTCTATCATCCTCTCCATTTTACTTTTTCTGTCTTCCTCCTCACCCATCACAGCATTGACTGCATATCATTTCCCTTGTATGTTACCTTCGACTGCCGTTATGACATACTGGTGATGTCTCACAAGGTCTACCGCGTCCTGCATTGAACGGGGTCGCTCAAGGCAAGCATATTTTCCGGCTTCCTTGTCCACACAGCCCTGGCAAAACTTAGAAATGGCTTCCTGCATGCCATACTTCTCCGGCAGATGGCGGAAAGCTGGTGTCGCCAATTTCAACACCCTTTCGGCCCAATCTACTAATGTTTCGTCAGCAGATTGCATGGCCTGCTGGAATTTAGCCCTACTGGTTTCCGGCAATTCATTTGCACCAAAATAACACTCCAGTCTTCTCATGATTTCCTTGAAGGAAAACCTGTCGCCCATGTGCATCGTGATGGTGAAAAAATCCAGTGCTGTTCCTTCGAGACACCATTTCAAGTAGTCCCGGCACTCAATGTTTGATCCATTCATTCACAGCCTTGTAGCTTTCAAACTTTTGTTTGAATGAAAACCAGTTTGATGTGCCGTCATATTTCAGGTTCTTGGGGATTTTGCTTGCATTTCCCCTTTTCTCTCGACACATAACTTGTGGCCTCTATCAGAGTCTGAATCAGAGTCCGAATAGTAAAACTTGGACCTCCGATGGTTTCCGCAATGTCCATGACCCTTGTGTCGGCGGTAGTGGTCACGGTTACTATCACTAACATCACTATCACTCTCCCGCGACACATGGCGGTGCTTTCTCACCGAATACCTCTTTAGGTAAACTTCAGGCGAGCGGTCGTACGACCTTCTGGATGGAGATCTGGAAATAGACCTTGGAGAGTAGTCACTGTTCTTCGAATACCGAAGACGACCTCTTTCAGCACTGTCCCAGCGAACGCCTCTCTCATTTCTAGTTGTCGACCCCCGTTCACGGCTGCGTCTATCCCTCCTTTTATAAAATGTTGACCCAGACAAAAACCGGTCTTCTTTGCACCGCCAACTTTTTCGAGGCCCACTGTCATCGCGCTCTCGCCGAGACAGCTTTTCACTACGCCTTCTATCGTATGTGTGCTCTCTGCTACCAGAACGCAGACTCCTTGTGGCAGTTGAGGTTCTGCAACTCGTACGAGCCTCTGCATTGGATTTGACGGATGGGCTCTGGAAGTTTGTCGATCTGTCTGGTGTTTGCGCCGTCTTGCCGGTCTCGATGTTGCATCTTTAGTTTCACTGACATCGCCGCAACTGAACTCTCCAGTTCAGTTGTCCTTTTCTCTTTCACTGTTGGGTAGGACAATGACAAGTCCACACCCTTGTCACGCCTATTACCCGGTTGTACATCGTCAGAGACAGCTACCTTGACGCCATTGCCTTCATCTTTAAGGCCAAAATCAATCCGCCCAATTAATTCCTGTGACGGATCACCCAGTACATCAGACAACATATGTAACTTGACACAACCATACTGTTGTCTTAACTGCACCAGTTCCTGTGCCTGCTGCACAGAAACATCTGTCAAAGAAGCCAGTTCCTCCACACAAGCGAAAATTTCACTCTAACCAACTTGTTAGAAAACCCAGATATTAAATCAGCAGTTAAATTATTAATTCAATTTAATACCCGTTTCAGTTGTTAACCGTTATACACCTAACCGCACACCATATGTCCCAGCAATAATCAATACGACTTATTATTATTGAAACCCATAGTATTGCAAATTCAAATGACTAATGGCCCAATATAGAAACGGTAACAGTCAAGACGACTCAAATGGCACACCATAGAAAGGTAACAGTGAATACCACCCTATTCGCCCACAATAGGAATGGTGACATTCAATTGATTATAATGGCCCACCGCAGGGGCGAATCCAGGATTTCGGGTTACGGGGGGGAACTTTTGATAGTGAAGTTATAACCCTTTTCTGGGGGTCGGCTACAGATCCGTATAAAAGATATATAATAATTCTTTGCACATCATCATCATCATCATCATCCTCATAATTATCATCATCATCATCAGCAGCAGCAGCAGCATCATCATATTCATATGCATTATATTAATCATCATTATTATCATCAAATGCACTTGATTCACTAAGTAAATTATACTTCACCGTATAATGTTCGGAAGACATGTTGGTTTATCTGTATTTTGCATACTTTTGGTAGTAAATGGCCCTTGTTTGATGTGCATGTCCACTAAGTTCTTATTTCACATTCAATGTTTTATACTCTTTAAACATGTAAAATCCGTAGCTGACTAGCTGAATTGTCTTTCTATTATTCATTTACCGAAGTGTAATGGTCTCTTTTCGAAGTGAATGTCTTTAAATAACAAACACGTACACAGTCATCCTCATCAATCGTCTTCAAATGTGCTATGCCCTGTGTTTTATCATCGAACCAAACTAACGGACAGACAGACAAACATGTTTTTAAACAAAAATTGTGAAAGATACTCGTATGATTGCGTTGCGAACTAATACGGCAATCGATGCCGACTTTGCGGCAAATTCGCTGACATAATCATGCCGGGAAAATATTCAATTGCCAGGAATTGGAGCCAACGTTGTGGACACCCCCTACATTTTCACGTTATATCTTTCCTTATATGAATTCATAAAATTATGAAACTTTGTATAATTGCTAATGAGACATTGAACAAAAAGTTTATCGATGTAGATTTTTGGGAACTATTTATGGAGACAAACTGTTAAACTGGAAAGTAGTAATTGATTTGACTTATATTATTATTTATTCGAAAAGTATCGATGTCTTTTAGGCGGTATCCTAGCTTGTATTACATCTGACATCTTAATACAAATTATGAAATTATAAAAGAAAACAATATCATCCACAAATAATGGTATGCATACCCATTGTCTATAGTTTATAATTTTCGCTAAAGTTTGGAGCCGGTGCTACGGTGTACGTAAGAAATCGTAGGGGCCGGGCTAGGTCTTTTATGTTTTACTGAAGTTTATTAAGTAACTTAATAAACAAATGAGCGAACGAAGCGAGCAACAAACAATTAGCATATTTATCAAGTTTTTACCATTTTATATATGCCCATATATGTAAAGTCCGGGAGTTTTAGGGGGGGACGGCGCGCCGTGTGCGCCCCTCCTGGATCCGCTAGTGCATCGTAGAACGGCACCAAAACTGAAGTCAACAGGACCTCATTAGTCCACCATAGAAACTGGTGAAAATTAACAAAAGAAGTGCAACAATAAACCCTGAATGCTTATAACAACAAGCAAACATAACAAGTTATCAGGCTTACCTGTCCGTACCGGAAAACTCAAATTTAACTTACCCGTGCAATCAAACTTAACATAAAATTAATAATTCGTTCACGAAAACACGTGAAAGTAAGATTAATCAAGCCAACCGAAGAAGTAACACAGGCTTACCTTACACTTAACCTGTAATTACTCAACAAGGCGTTCAGACCCTCCCTGTGCACCAATAGTCCCAATGCACAGAAAAAACGCAGGCAAACAACAATATTACCACACAACGCCTGAAGTAAAATTAAAAAATTCACTTTACAGTAACATTTGCTGCAAGTATTTAAACATTGCACCCTTTCTCCCCACTCAATGTGTCGAGGTTGTGAACATTCCCTGTATAAAACTGCAAGTCACCCAAAACAGTGATTCTATGCAATTAACACAATAATAACATCCCCAGAATCCTTACTGTGATCCCAATTTTGACTTCTCCCATCAACCTAAAACCCACACTGAATAGTGCAAACTATTCTCTACAGCAAATAGCAAACATACATTTCAAACCCCTCAGACGAGTTGTTATGGTTGCCGTCTTCGGTGACTGTCAGACCGGATGTAGCACCGCCAATCTGTGTCCAGCAGACGTCCAGATGTTGATGGAACAGTTATTCGGACAAAAAAGTCCAGAATAACTAACAGCACGGCTTTCGAGCAAACAAGCCCCAACAGCAGTCTTCAATCACATTAATGTCTGTTCAACAACTGATAACGTCAGTCACAAGTCCTTTGAATGTCCACTGTTAAACGCTCAAAAAGCTACACTTAATAGTCCAAGCTCTTGAATAAATTTCCTAAAACCGAATTTTCTCGACGCCAATAAAGTATTTTAACCTAAAATATGTTATTTTCTGATGTTGCTTTTAAACTTGTAAATATCCCTTAAACTAGAATGATCCATATTGAAATCCCCGCAAATAACTCAGAACATTGAACACAAATGAGCGTCTAATCTCAACGAATTCCAAGCAGAAAGAGAGCCAAGATTACCCGCCAAATTGCGTCACATGACATTACAAGAAATGCCATTTTGCGTTAAAAACAACAACAACAAAGGTCACATTCCAGTAAACTGTGTCAGGATCATACCAGTCACAACGGGAGGAAATTCTCCGACGAACATAGCAAAATGCGATATATTTACTCAAGCAAACCATGGCAAAGTTGTAACAAAGGGCGACGACTATTGTATTCAAACAGTTAAACAACACCAATAGTATTGGCGTTGTTGCCTAGACTTCCGCGGTTAGGCAATAATAAAATAACATGTCTAGAGGCCGGATCCCAGTCTAGTTACATCTTTCATAACGAAACATTCAATATTATTCGAAAAAACGCGAATGTTGAAAAGAAAAATTTCTAAACGGCTAAACAATTTTATGGTTGCGTTAAAAAAACATGGTCGTTCGGGTTAATGGAAACAAACAACTTTTTGACGCCTGAAAATATTCAGACTTATGTTTTAAAGTTGAAAACTCAGTGTGTGTGTAATATACATGTGATGTTTTTTTTGAAAAAGGTATAGTGACATTCACATAATTAAGTATTTAATATTCATAAAATAATTTCCTTTACCACTGCCTCCGTTAAGTACTGTACGACGAATGAACTTGAAAGGTCCCTGGAAAATTGTCCATGGACTTTCTATGTTGTAGCCACATGTGTCATTGTTGACAAACGTACAGCTTCCATACGTATGCCGAATGACACTTGTATAGTTTGCCGTGCGTGCTGTTATAAACAAACAATCGGTTATCATGTTCACTTGACTTCAAAGGTATTCGTGTTTGTGTAACGAATTATTTATTAAGAAATTGACACAAACAATAATAAAAGTCGTTATAAACAGTAAATTCGTATATATTAATTAGACATTCATTAAGACTAAAAAAACTGAACTATAATCATTTCTTAATTGAACAAGAGCCGTCTGAGGAACAAGAGCTCGACTGTTCGAACTATATCAGTTGGTGCATTTGTTTGAAAGTTAATAGAAGAAAGAAACCATTTCAATACATATCTCTAGAAAAAAAGACTTGCCTGTTGATAAAAGTAAAACAATTACAGATACGCCACATTGATACCCTTAGTACAATCTCTACCAAAAGTAAAATAGACATAGGTATATAAAGTCAACTGGTAGCTATTTTCATAGTTAATCAGTAAAAATAACAGAGTTATGAGCATTGTCGTATGTAATGTAGTATTTCATGAAAATGTTACATTCAAGGTTTCAAATGAAAAACTTATGAAGTTTATGAACCAACACTTTAACCGTAAAATCATAGTTAAAATGTGAGCATTACTCTTAAAAAATACAAAACTGAAAAATGGATATTGTTGCACATGATGCTGGTCTTGTTAACAAAAGTAGATGGCAAGGGAACACCATATGTAGGTTTGAAGTTATACGAAGTTTAAAATAACAAGTTAAACTAAAAATCTTATTTAAAAATAACTCTGTCAAAATACAAAACTGCGTTCGAGGATTGTTTTACCTTCACTAGAGTTATTGACAAAGGTATATTCCCCGTATCAAGTGTATACCTTATGTAGGTTTTATGGATTGTCGCACCTGAGGGGTCACGATATTAAAAATCCATATTGGAATATATTGTGATATATTGCTTTTAATTTATCACGATATTTATTGCGATATATAGCGACGTTTGTATTTATGTACTTAATTAGCTTAAGACTGAAAATATAAATATGAACAGCGCAGAATTGTACAAGATGTGTTTCATTATCACCAATGTTGCTGACAGGCGCACCAATAGCAACATATAAACATCAGATAGAAAATCAAAACAGATACGAGCCATACTCTCAAACCGCATGTCGGCAGTACACTGTACACTGTTCCAAAATATCGTAGACAAATTGCAAAGCTCTGTTATTGGATATATTATTGTTACATTTTTTACTGCAATATTATTTAGCATTTTGGCATTTCGAATAAAAGCATGAAGTCTGAAATACATAATCATTACGAAACTTAAGATGATTATTCAGCGCCGCTGGGATGGACCAGCGCACGCTAGAATGATTTCACGAAATTCAGTTTTCTTTAAATGCGATTTCGATTAACTTTGCGAGTAGTTGAAATAGTGCAAAATAACTACACATATGTTAACGTAATTTTAAATGACGTCATAATACAAAAGAACTGGATTGTCAACAAACGCAAAATTGCGATGTCAGAAGAATTTGCTGCGCACAAAAACATCATTGAATACTGCGTCGAGTCGAAAATGACGCCTACACAGACTTTACAGAAAAAGAAAGAAAAAGAAAAACACAAATCAGTATCGCGGGCACTTGTGTAAAAGTGGTATACCCAATTTCAAACAGATAGACTCACGAACAGAGTCTCAAATTACTTATCTGAATAGTCACAAAATATTGTTTCCACACTTTTCAACACTTACGTACAGAAACTAAAACAAAATATATTAGGAACTTAAAAATATACATCCTGCAAACGGAACAGAGTTTGCACAAATTTCAAAATATTACTAGATATAAATGGATGTGAAATCTGAATTATCAACATGATATCAATAAGTCGTCACATTGTACAGCACAGAAACCATTGTATCATGGTCAGATAGTAAGATTTATACACCCCTTAAAATCACGTCAGAAATGGACCAGCGTTGTGTACATATTCCGAACCGCGTACAGTAGAAACTGGTTCAAGGCACTACAACTTGTAATTACATTTTAAAGCAATGTTAAACGTTACCTAGGGTCAATCATGTTCAAATGCCAATGTGTAGTAGGTTATGGCAATATTATTTTGAAAATGGTATCCTGTTCCACACTTAAGGCAATAACGGATCTCACTTTTGGTCAGATTTATAAATAAATAAATAAATAAATAAATAAATAAATAAATAAATAAATAAATAAATAAATAAATAAATAAATAAATAAATAAATAAATAAATAAATAAATAAATAAATAAATAAATAAATAAATAAATAAATAAATAAATAAATAAATAAATAAATAAATAAATAAATAAATAAATAAATAAATAAATAAATAAATAAATAAATAAATAAATAAATAAATAAATAAATAAATAAATAAATAAATAAATAAATAAATAAATAAATAAATAAATAAATAAATAAATAAATAAATAAATAAATAAATAAATAAATAAATAAATAAATAAATAAATAAATAAATAAATAAATAAATAAATAAATAAATAAATAAATAAAAAAATACAAAAATAAATAAATAAATAAATAAATAAATAAATAAATAAATAAATAAATAAATAAATAAATAAATAAATAAATAAATAAATAAATAAATAAATAAATAATAAATAAATAAATAAATAAATAAATCAATAAATCAATCAATCAATCAATCAATCAATCAATCAATGTAGTTTTAAAATTGCCAATGTATAGGAAACAAAAATTGTCGACCCAACAGGGGTTTTTACGGTTTCTGCCCTAGGGTTAGGGTTAGGGATAGGATTAGGTTTCGGTTCCCTTAGTTAAGGCTAGGGTTAGGTTTAGGGCTAGGTTTAGAGCACCAACTGTTGCTGGTTTAGAAGTTAGCCCTACGATTATATATTTTAAACTTTGCCGACATATTGGATCTTCCCCATTGTAAACTCCCATAGGTCGATTATAAGAACGGACCCAGTAATCATAGGGCTTAACCCTAGCCTTAATATACGATGTTTATTGCCAGATTTATAAAGTTACAACATTGGCAGTTTATAAATTATATACAGAAACAATTAAGGAGAGCATTCGTTGGTCTATATCTATGTGTTATCAGTACAATGAAATCTTCTTGGTTGGAATAAACAGTCATATCTGATAATTGACAGTCTGTATCAGTCAGTGAAGGGCCACGAATGGATTTGGATAATTTTCGATATTTTTGAATAATTAAAGCCAACTGGTTCGAAATCTCCGACGCGAAATGAATGGTTAAGCAGCTAAACGCATTTCTTTTAATAAACCGGACTGTATAACCAGGGAAGCCAGTATGAGCTTTAATCTGTGTAATGTTTATCGTATAGTAATGTTTTGCATGGACAAATCAGACATTTACATAAGAGACCGATTTTGTAACCAGTGAGAACGTCACTTTAATAGGTTAGTCTGTTTGTCGGGGTCGAGTATTATTTGTCGTATAATACATTTGGTAAAAGCTACACATGATGACCGAATCGTGGTTTATATAGATCACATATAATTAACATCGCATACCGACCTCAATATCGCTTTGTCCAAAAACGGGCTTTACTAGTAATACTACACAATGTATTAACTGTAGCGGTTTAGTTTTATTTACTTTGCACCAGATTGCGTCGGAGGACAGCAGGCTCGACCATTCTTGTACTTGTCAGGGTTATCGGCTGTTTGGCTTGTAGGGCTACGTAAGCAAATTAAAAATTGACCCCATCCCCTGTTTTTTTTTTTTTTACAAAATGCATTTACATAATCAGTTTCATTTTAATAGCGCAATTACTTCTTGCGTTTTCAAGGAGAAACATTTTTTCTATTTTTAGTACCGATGACATTGACCTCAACCCTACCAATCCAGTATGCGAAGTTTCATTACAATAGCTCAATTTGTTCTCAAGTTATTGAGTGGTAACTGATTTTTCTATTTTTGAGACAGTGACCTTTACCGTTACTCCACCCACCTCATATGCAGTCCAAATATCTTAAATACATTTACAATCTATAAATAAATTTGTATTACTGTAGCACAATTTGCTCTCGAATTATATAGCAGAAACCGTTGTTCGTTGTAGTACTGATGACCTTGACCTTGAACCACCCACCCACCCTTGATGCAATCCCAAGCGAGGTAAATATATAACATATAGGGAGGTTTTTACTTAACTGCTCATTGGGTTTTGTTAACAATTTATCAGGATTTTTGCAAATGAAATCGGACATTTCAATTCCTTCACAATAGACTGATGCAATATCATTTAAATTTCGATTAAAGGATCTTGGTCTTTTTCAAGGTTTTTAACATCACTGTTTTTCCTTCTTTGTTCAAAGGTAGAATTTCGCGAAAACGCACGAATGGCCATGTTTTAGTCTTTAAGAGTATTAGATAACATAATAACATAAAATTTTCGCAAATATGTGGTTATTCATTTCAACAGGATTGTATTTATGTACACTTTGATTTTGAATTCTGACAAATGCTATAATATTAATTAATTATAATATTAATTAATCTAGAAATAACCATGATAATAAAACTCAATCAATTTCAAACCTATTTCCATTTGATTCCTTGCAGAGTGGAATACTTTGCCTTGAATAACTTCAAGAAACAGGACGAAGAAATCATTTTCGAGACATTATCCTAATAAAAGTTTTCAACAACAAGAATGTTTTATTAATAACAATCATCATCCTTTGTCATTAGCTGGTTTTAACGAATATTAATTTATTAATGAATTGTTTTTTTTTTTTCAAACTAATTATCGCCATCCGTACTGTCATGTAATGTATCATTCTGATCACCATCACCATACAACACTACATCCACGCTGGGCATTTGTATCTATATCATGAACAAAACAACACGAAAGTCGAATTTTATATTCATTATTGCTATTTCTTCTTGTGTATAAGCTCGAGGCTTGGGATTCTATTTAATCTTTCCATTAAGCATATAATCGGCTAATAATAACGCTAATACACTAAAATCATGTGAGTTATGGGTGGATTGTTTTAGAATAAAGGAATACTAGTATTTGTTTGTGTGGAGTTGAATTTCTGTAATAACATTTTACAAAAGAAAACTCAAACATATAAAATCGATAATTTGGTATCAGCTGGCATTTGACCTAGTCAAAGCTGAAGGTCGACTTAAAAATAATGTGACGCGCGGCTTATTGACGCTGATTCTCAATCAATAAAATTGTAAACGACAATCGCATCATAATAAAATTGTTTTGATTTCTAAGTAGCAAACATATAGGGATCGTGCAAACTACTATTTAATGCGAACGGAATAACATGCATACTTTTAACCAAGTCATTCTGGAACGGGCAAAAGTTGCCGATTTGTTTGTAGTTTCGAATTTAGTGCTTCCTACTCTGCAGTGTCACAAAAACGGTCACAGGGTGCATGTAGTTGATTTTCAGAACTACAGTTTAACATTAACCACCAAATACATTAATTCGCTGTCAAAGTGTTCAGAAGAAACATCGATTAAAGGAAATAACATTTTCCTCAGCCAGCTTAAACACTAGCCAGCGGAGCGCATTGATTTATTGGTCTTATTCATGGACATTCAGGTAATCATTTCGGTTGCAAACACGTAAATATCGATTTATCAAGATATTAATTGTTATAAATCACCTTTCAAATAAATATGTTATACAACATGGAAAATTATTAAAATGTAGGTAATACATATTTGTGAGATCATTTATGTATGTATTTATTTATTTTTGTGAAAGAAACGAATTCAGTATATTTTGCAATGCATGAGTAAATAATAAATTTATGTTTCAACTAGTCACTTGCCTGACATAAAGGGGCATTAGTTGTTTCTCTGCTGTTGATGCAGCCGGAGGTTTATCTTTTATATTTCTAAACAAACAACTTGATGCAAACTTTACAATCGATATGCCCGTATAAACGTGCATTTTCTGGGACTTAGGCAGTTAAATGGGAGCTTGTATCGCATGATCGTTGTTCAGGAGTTGAATTGTTATAGTTTCGCACTAACTTTGGAGAACATCCGCTACAAATATTCGCATGAAATAATGAGACATTTAGTAAACATGAAACAACATTATTCAACGCTCGAAAATGAGAGCTAGGCATATATTGATATGTTTCACTGTTGTTTCACAATAAACGATTACAGAGCTAATGGCAACATTCTTTGTGTATTTTTTCTGTTTTATTTATCATTATCAATAGGTATTTAATTACACTACGAAGATGGATGTATGGCTGCTATGGCACGTATGTTTTAATATTATAATTGCAAAGGTCAACATGGTAACATTATGCATATAAATGTAATAACATAAAAAAAAAAATACAGAGCCGTTTGATCTACTTTGTTCAATGCCTAACATTATTCAAGACATCCATCTGTGTCTGTAATATTTATATGAGGAGGACCAACTTTACTCAATTTCATAAAGTGCATATGAGGGGTGTTGTGGGAAACCGGACTTAATGCATGTGCGTAAAGTGTCGTCCCTGATTAGCCTGTGCTAATCCAGGACGGCACTTTCCGCCTACAGTGGATTTATGTTTAGAAGATACTTCCTTGAAACAGAAAATACCATAAAAGCGGAAAGTGCCGTCCTGGATTAGCCTTTGCGGACTGCACAGGCTAATCCGTGACGACACTTTACGCACATGCATTAAGTCCGATTTTCCAACGACGCGCCTCATTAATAGTTTGTTGATAACATAACATGTCTATGCAATACACTGCATTCGGAAGGATTGCAACTTTTTAGAATGTAAAATATTGTTAACAATATAAATAATACGAACATATTAACTTCGCATTTCAGTGTTATATATGGATGTACGGTACTTCATTTATTGTCGTAGTATATCAGTATTGTTGAACAAACGCATAAAAACACAACACATGATACATGCATGCATTACTATGATTACAATTATTATCCGACAATAACAGGTCCCTGCATCCCATTACAAGTCTAAGTACTGTCCACGGAGAGGTCGTGTGAGCTACAGTAGGCTTCACTGCAGAAGACATTCATTCCCTAACGATGGGAAACGAACTCGTAGTTCTGAAACAGGAATGTGATCTCGTGCGCCTCAACGGAAATCATAAGTGTACCGCTCTCCACCTCGCAACTGCAATACGAGCACAAATATTATATAGCTAATTTGTAATTATATATGAATATATTGCTCATATTTGTGAATTGGAGGGAGATTAAATACGTACATGTATAGGATGTTTCGAATGTATGTATGCATTTATGAGTGTAAGATTGTTAACCTTGTATATACTTAATGACAGTGAGTTCCTAAACTAATATACAATACAATATAAATATTAAGAGATTTATTTTACCGAATTTAATAGCAATACGTCATTAAAGGTATTTTGAAAATGCAGGCTATCTAGCCGGGAATCATTATTCAGAGTAGGTCTGACAAGTCATGATTTCAGCTGCAGTTAGATCTCTGGATCAATGATCGGACTTGAACCCTTTACATACACGATTTCATCTATGTGCACATGTAGTGGGTTACTAGGTAGAAGAGTTTGGAAGAATTGATCACTGTAGACAGAGATGCTTATACCGTTCCCATTGCTTTGCAAAGAGTGTGTTGAGATGCTACTCACGGCACCCTTATTAATTACACTGTAATGAAAGTTCTCTGTTTAGTTGTATTCCTTGGACGCTAATCTGTTTTGAGGCTGAAATACAAGCACGAACTGGTTCTCGAATGTGACGAGATTAGCTGAAATCTTCATCATCAAACATGGTTTAAAGCATTGCTTGAAACGAAAACATATATAATACAAATGCGATATGTTATAATACATATACAATACAAATGCGATATGTTATAATACATTGCAATTATCAACATCTTTATTTTATCGGAATGCTATTGAAAGACAAAACAATATATCACCTTTCTTCGCGTCATACATTCGTTGAAATCATTGTCGTAAACAATAAATCCATTTCGTTCTTCGCCTATACAGGGTTTAATTCCTAAGAAGATTTGTAATTCGGTCTTGTAATTCGGAAACAAACGTCGCAACAATGTCAGATTGACAGTGATGTTCCAACTATAATTTGAACATCCAGGGTTGACTGCACTTGACATGGTAGAATCTGAAAATAATAAATACTCTACAGTGCCACCAATATACATGAATACTATATAATGTACATACATAAAACATTATGTAAGCATAATTTTGCAATGTGATCAGATATGTTGTGGTCATACTTACCAATTGATAAACAAGTTGTATTTTCATTGGATCATTTCCCATTGGTGTCACAAAGTCCCATGTAAATTCCTTCCATAAAATAGCTGTAGTTGCAGCTGACAGTGGAATAAGACCCTAATGACGTTGAAGTTGACGTGACATGGTCGTTTAATGCCGCTATGGGAGTTCCACAGTCTACAAATAATGGAATGGAGTTAAATCAAGTTACATAATAATTCAATAAAACATATGCTTCTCAAGAAAAACTATTGAGAGTGATAGTTAATTGCAATTTATCTTACCTATCTGTTCACAGCTCGGTGCGTCAGAGGTCCACGACCACTGTGTACATGTTGCACTGGAATTTCCTACCAGGCGATATCCTACGTGCAACGAAAGTATGCTGTGCTGTGGTCCACAGTTATTTGTCCGTTAGATATATTAAGAAGATCGCAAGCTGTAATGACAGTTAAAATACAAGGAAAACACAATATATACAATATTATATTAGAAACAGGTACATAAATGTAACCGACTTTACTATTTTAGCAGGGGATTTATTTATCTCAAATATGATCACGATATTGAAAGAAGCGATAACCCTCGTTACAATAGCCCAAAATGTATCCTCTTTGCTACGGTACTTGTACCGGTCATGTTAGAACCAAACGTACATGTAGGTGGAATGGTATACCCTTTAAACCTATGTGTTTTTTTAAACCGAAGACACACGTAGACAAATATTCTATTGGTACATACACTACCTTTTAATATCTGTATGTTATCAATTTGTAATATTCCCTCCTTCGTTTCATTAGCACGCAAAACAATCTGTAACAAGATGGGTACACTCAATCGTATTTTGTATTAATTAAAAACGATAGATGACATGATAAGAAACTAGGATCCGGTTAGGAACCAACGAAGCGAGTTGACTTTCTAAGTGATACAACACACACCATATAAAGGTATGAGAAAGGTATTCCAGTTATATTGCCTACGGAAAGAACGAGTAACAATTCGTGCATTTCTGTGATATTTACATAAATTCTTCATGTTCTTGTGAAAGGTTGGGACTTTTTATAACCGGCGTTTTAAATACTTTTCTAGCTTAAACTATACATTACTTATACTATAAAATATCCACCCTGAAATCTCGTTCTTCTGTAAGAATAACGGTTTCGTTCAACCATCTTTTATCGCGTTCAAAGTAGTTAAGACATTTAATGACATACATGTACTTCAAAAACACAAACATCTGTTAACAAGTCCCTTTAACGCAAAAGTAACAAATACAATTTACATATATACGATCTCAGAAGGTCACCCAGTGTCGCATATACATGTATGCATGCATTTTCAAAATTGGTGAGTATATGCATTCATCTCAATCGGATAAATGTAAAAAGAGGTGAAAATTATAATACTCACTTCCACAGTCAGTAAATATATTATATAATTCTCTATTCTCCAAATACTTATCTGAGCAAAGCACTTTCAACAGGCTTACAAGGTCATCGACAGTCATCATCAAGTATCTTCTTTAATCTAAATTAATCATCATCAGTCATCAATCCTAATCAGTCATCAATCATAATAAGTCATTAGTAGTAATCAGTCATTAATATCATTAGTCACCATCATCTATCAATCCTCTTTTTTTATATCATCCTCATCATCAGTCATTAATCTTCATCTTATACTAATCATCTTCATCATTCATCATCACCAATGCACTTATTATCAGTCTTCATCAATCTCAATAATCAATAACAATCATCAACATCATCATCATCATCATATCATTATCATCATAATCTCATCACCATCATGATCAACATCATCATCATCATCATCATGATCATAATTATCACCATCAAAATCATCATCATAATCATCAAAATTATCATCATCATCATCATCATCATCATCATAATCATAATCATAATCATAATCATCATCATTATCATCATCAGGATCATCATCATCATCATCATCACCACCAACATCACCATCATCATCATCTTCTTCTTCATCATCATCATCATCATCATCATCAGTCATCATGCTTATCAGTACAATAACAAAAACAAATAGCAATAGGTATTTGTATTTTACAGCATTTTCACAAATAATCCAAGCGCTCCTAGAACAATTGTGGCATCGACGATTTAAACACGACACTGTAGAGGTGGTTGAGGAAACAAGAATCTTAACTAGCAAAACAATTAGCCTTTGAGTAAATTCTCAAAAGGAAAACTATACTGAAAATTAAATCAAACTTTGCATCTTGTGGCTGTCATACTCGAGTTAAGGTAAATTGGCTAAACAAGGCAAATATACCATTGCGCGAGAATTCTGTGCATTAAACCGCCAAATGATTGATGTTAACACAATTCCGTATTTTTTGAAAAGAGAATATTTTAATTGTTGAAAACATGAGATGAAGTTTAAATTCCGTTCAGTATACCAAAACAACTAATGCTCATGTTCTTGTTTTCTTTTCATTTAACGCATTTGTTCAGAACATAGAAGAAACGTTGGAATGCAAGATATAACCGTTTTCTGCGAATTGTAATTTAACCCAAAACTATACAGATTAATTGTACATTAGCACTTCTGGTGTTATATACATCGATATATCACTAAATGACATGTTTGGGGTCGCACAATAACACGAGAATTGCGCGAAACACGAAGCGAGACACGATATTCCCGCGAGACACGAAGCGAGGCACAATATTGGAACACGAGATCTCGCACTGTCGCAGTATCCCATTCCACGAAATCTCGCGGGCGATATTTAACGATATAATATCGTGCCTCGCTTCGTTTCTCGCCTTGTCGGAAACCACTGGCTAACTTTCAAAATAATTTCACATACATGTTCCTTGGGTGACCGTCTGGCTTCTGGAACTTGCACAAACACGGGGTTAAGCATGCATTCCAAACGTGTGCTCTTCCATTGTCCATCATTCCAACAGGTGATGTAGGTAATCCTTTGCACACGTAATCTTGACTATTGATTTAAATAAAGTGGATCCATAATTCATATTGCCATGCACAGGTCCGTCAAATAATCCGCACAATGTGAATGTTATATAGATTCTAATTTATTTAAATATTTGTTGAATGCGCATGTAACGATCACTGGGCATAAATTGTTTTTTATTCAAATGTTAGCTCCTTGTATAAATACTCTTTAGGAACGATTCGTTTAAAACGTGATAATATGCGTACCAATAAATAAACCGACGATACTGATTAATACACAGGTAAATCAATATGAATTTATCCTTACATACATAACAACTAATAACTATGGCATAAAGTGTGGTTATCATATCGTGTTTGATTCATTTTTTCCTTTAAACCTCCAATAAGTAAATAGTATGTTTCGTTTTAATGTAATAATAGCCATAATCTGTTTGCAAACAATGGCAATGGCAATCAGAATGACAGCGCAGTAATACTGTTGGCGAGAAAAGAAACTTGAAGGATGTAAATTATGAATTAATTTTTACCAGGAATGACACATTTGTCTGAACGAATTTGAATTTCCGCAATGTCGTATTTACAAAAGAAAACGTGAACTCATATTTAAACCCACTTTTGATCATTCAAAATAAGCTAGTGTTTGACCTCGTTGAAAATACAGATCAAAGCCACTGTATTTCAAATGAGATTGTGTGACCATTATCATCTTTTGCAAAAAGAAAACAATTTGGCGCGCGTGTGACTGATGCTGCTTCTAATTCAACAAAGTGTATGCGACGTTCGTATCTTAACATTTTGCTATTTGTAAACATATTAGTATTGTGTCAGTTATTTTATGCAAAAGGAATGTGCATATCTGCAAACTAGCCAATCTCCAACCGGCTAAACTAACCAATAAAACGTATTCTTCTCAGTATCGATTTTAGTAGATTGTAGCCTGCCGAGTCAAAAATAGGTCATACGATGTGTGCTCTCGATTTTTCAACCAAAGTTTAAAACAAACCGCTAAATACATTATAGCAATTAGTCGTCAAAATATTCAGAAGAAGCATCAGTTACAGGAAATAACACTGTTCTGATGTTCAAAACGAGCCAAAATGGAACGCTTTAACTTAGTTATTGGAGTCAATGAAATTTAGATGAATATATTGGTTACATGCAACAATAAATAGCGAAGGTAGGATTTTGATGTTCGAAGTTATAATTTTTATAAATGGACTTGACATAAAACAATTATAGTACTTTATCACCTTTAGAATACACTGGTTTTCAACATTTAAATATATGATGATTCAAAACAATGCGAACTGGTATGGGATTTCGCTGTTTTGAAGAAGGCCCCGTTGTGGTTTCGATTTACTGACCCGTTGACTGCAAATAAAAAAAAGTAGTTCCCGTGATACAGATTTGCAGATAGCACTTCTATATCATGTTGTCTACCGCCAACAGTTAAAAAAAATGACTCCTTACTTAAAATAACACTAAAACAATGTTGGGAAAACAACGTAAGCTAGATACCGGCACCAAATCTGATTTTCAGTATGTCTACAAGACAATTTCTTGTATTTAATATTCAAATTGAACAGAACACAATTACGATACTAAACCCAGTACGTTTGAAAAAGTTCAGTTCTTATTCCCGACAAAACGAAAATCTTAATCTTCCTTCATTTATGCAACAACATATTTACAAAATAATTGTAAAACATATACCCAGTGATTCACACGTCGGCACTGTATTACTGTAACCTGCACAATATGCCTCAGCTTCCGATCTAATGGGTCGGTATCCAGCATAACAGTTAAAACACTCTGTAAGGTAAGACATTGTTAACCAAGTTGCAACTATTACAATTTAATACTATGATATACGTTAGTCAGAAAACATATAATATATAATTTGTATAATTTTTATAATAGTTTTATCCGAACGATTTCTATGCCCGGTTGAACATGATGCACGTGCAATTTCATTTCAGGTACATAAGATATTTCCAGGTAAACTTGATTCATATTAATTACTTTGTAATGCATATTTATGAAACATGTTCACGAATCCAAACTGTCTTTGAATATTAATAAGGTGTGTTTATTAATCAGAATCAAACTGGATATATATTGTTTAATCACTAAATAAGTTTTAAATGCATTAAAACTAAATATACCTAACTAGTTGGATACATATAAATACGTACCAATTGTTATATTATCAACACCTATTAAAGCATTTTTGCCTGCTTTAGCAACACATTTCACCTGCAATTTAAGGAGTTAATAACAAATATTATTTAGAATGCATTCTAATCATAAATCAGCGTTCATCAAATTGAATATTCACGTCGTTTCTGCAATTGTATAAAAATACTGTAATCGTAAGTTACGAGATGTTTGATTAAGCGCCTTTTTACTGCAACGTCGAAATTTAATACATCATATATTGTAATCTGTAGTAAAACCGTTGATATGACACGTTTAACGCCTACAAGTAATTGTTAATAAACATTTTACTAAATGATCATTATTCTAATGCTTATTGAGACAACCAATATAATTTATAACATTTACACAAATCACCATATATTTGTTTACAACATGGTCAATAACCAGTCCCTCCACTCTTGTCCAGTCCTTAATTGAGCGATTAGTCACGCTGTGACGTTGTCCTCTGTACGTGTCCTGACTTAAAGTGTTGCCATTGAAGCAGGGCGAGTATAGTAGAAACTGAGACACGCTGCTCCTCTTGGTAATATTGATGAGGTCATGGGGAACAGGGGATTTTCAGTAGTCGCAGTAGCGGATGGAGATTCAAAGAACAAATAGAAAGTGTCGTTTAAAATATAAAATATGTTGCTATATTAAACATATACCATTACCAACAATCACTATATAGGTCGGTCTAATACTGATTACTGCACCAAACAGCAACAAACAAACGTATTTTTCTATTAATATGTAGATCTTTTATTCTGTTGTTATTTTACACAAACTATATGATACTATTTGAATAACTTATTTGAACACTGAAATAACGTTATATGTCTTAAACAACAGCAACAACAAAATCTGGACTACCTTGTCCTCCGTTAAGTAACGATATATGGTCATTGATCAAAATTAATCCTCATCAGTCATCATAAGTCATCAGGTGTAATGAGTCATTAATATCATCAGGCACCATCATCCATCAATCCTATTCTTTATACTATCCTCATCATCAGTCATTAATCTTCTTCTTATACTAATCATCTTCATCATTCATCATCACCAATGCCATTATTATCAGTCTTCGTCTATCTTAATAATCAATAACAATCATCATCATCATCATCATCATCTAATCATCAGCATCATCATCATCATCATCATCATCATCATCATCATCATCGTCATCATCATCATCGTCCATATCATTATTATCATTACCATCATGATCATCATCATTACTACCACCACCACCATAATCATCATCCTCATCGTCATAATCATCATCAGTCATCATCCTCATCAGTACAATAACTAAAACAAATAGCAATTGGTATTTGTATTTTGCAGCATTTTCACAGATAAAACGATAACTAACCAAGCGCTCCTAGAACACTTGTGGCATCGACGATTTGAACACGACACTGTAGAGGTGGTTGAGGAAACAAGGTTCGTCACTAGCCAAACATCTAGCCACTGAGTAAATTCTCATAAGGAAAACTAAACTTAAAATAAAATCAAACTTTGCATCTTGTGGCTGTCATACTCGAGTGACGATAAACGGCCTAAACACGGCCAATATTCCCGTGCGCGAGAATTATGTGCATAAAACCGCCAAATGATTGCTGACATAGTTCCGTATGTTTTGAAACGAGAATATTTTAATTGTTGAAAACATGAGATGAAGTTTAAATTCCGTTCAGTAAATACCAAAACAACAAATGCTCATGTTTTTGTTTTCATTTCATTTAACGCATTTTGTCAGAACATAGAAGAAACATTGGAATGCAGGATATAACCGTTTTCTGCGAATTGTAATTCAACCCAAAACTATTCAGATTAATTGTACATTAGCACTTCTGGTGTTATATATATCGATATATCACTAAATGACATGTTTTTGTTCGCACAATAACAGGAGAATTGCGCGAAACACACGCGAGAACACGATATTCCCGCGAGACACGAAGCAAGGCACGATATTGTAACACGAGATCTCGCACTGTCGCAGTATCCCATTCCACGAAATATCGCGGGCGATATTTGAACGACATAATATCGTGCCTCGCTTTGTGTCTCGCCTAAATATCGTGTATCGCTTCGTGTCTCGCTTCGCATCTCGTGTCTCGACCTTTGAACGCGAGGCACGACAATTGCGAGAGACACGAAGCGAGGCAAGATATTTTACCGCGAGGCACGAAGCGAAACACGATAATCCGGCGAAACACGAAGCGAGACACTATATTCTGCCGCGAGATTTCGTGGTATGGGATACTGCGACAGTGTTTCGCTTCGTGTCTTGCGGAAATATCGTGTCTCGCTTTGTGTTTCTCTCGTGTCTCGCCCTTGGAGTAAGAGGCGTGATATTTCATATGACACTAACCGTACAATTACAAAATTCTGATTTAAAATATACGTTGTTATTTAAAACGTTGTTTTTTAAAACGTGTGTGATGAACAATGGGCTATTAAAAATATCAACATATGACAGTAAGCACTAAGGTTGATGGTCTTTCTTTGTGTGTTTGCAGTTAGTTATCGTTAAAATGAAATCGACTCATTAGCATAGCGAAACCATATCTGATAATTGTCAGTTGGTATCAGTCAGTGAAGGGACACTTAAGATTTGTTAAGTCCCATAATTTCTTACTACATTAAAGCAACTCAGTTCAAAATAACATTTCGAACGCGCTTTGAATGGTTTCGTAGTAAACTTGGTTGCTTGCTTTGTAACAACTCAAACTGCATAACCATAAGCCACAAGATCAATTTTAGTGGTTTTATTTGCCTGTTAATATTTCATGTGTGCTAAAATGGAGGTCGGCGTGTTTTGTTTTAAAACAAAGTTATTATTAAACGATGTTTGTAGATACCTGCATTGATGTAAAATGTACAATCGACAGGCACGTGTAAACTTAACATTCTGTGCGGGGTTTATGCAGTTAGGTGGAAGTGAGTGATCATATCGAAGAGCCCATCAATTGTCAATTTCTTATTTGGGGTCTTAGAAAATACGAACTGGATGCAAAAATAATCACATATGCTAGGCTTACATTTATCGGTGTCAATGTAGTTTCACAAGCGCGTTTGCAGAGCGTATGTTTATATTATTTTATTAAACATGACATTTGCTTTATTAATGAAAGTAAGAAAGTAAACAAATACCAATGATAGTAAAGTAAAAATTCTAGTGGAAACATTGCGTAGAAATTTATATAATGACATTATAAAACGTAAGCACGTTTAAATGCTTAATGTCATTGTTCAAGACTATCTTCTCTTTTAGGTTACATATCAGTAACTATAAATAGGTATATTTTTAAGAATTGTTAAGAAAAAAAAGTTCATTAACATGTACATTTGGTTAATGTATACCATTTGAACGCAATACAATGTATACTGAATCATATTAACATTTTACAATACTTTAAAATAACTATTGAAAGCTATAATGTACTTCAAAATGTATCACACATTTCCTTTTAATAGAGTAATGGACATCAACTGACCTTATTCATCTTTATTGTATAACAAAACCCTGAAAAACATTATATGGATATGGAGTACAGTAATACAATAACATTAATTATCCAACGATGACAGGTCCCAGCATCCCAGTACAAGTCTGAATACAGTCTACAGAGAGGTCTTGTGAGTTACAGTAGGCTACATTGCAGAAGACATTCATTCCCTCACGATGGGAAACATACTCGTAGTTCTGGAACAGGAATTTGATCTCGTGCGCTTCAACGGAAATCATGTGTGTACCGCTCTCCACCTCGCAGCTGAAAAACAAACACAACACACATATTATATAGCTTATGAAAATATTGCTCACATTTGTGGAATTTCTTTTAACAGTAGTAATGAGATTAAATATGTGATGTTTCTAATGTTACAGGTACTTATTTATTTATTTGTGTTTAACAGTTTATTAACTTAACAACAATATAGTTTATGACCAGTGAATAATACCAAATATGACAATATAAAAAATAGAGATTGATATTACCGAATATAATATTTAAATAAAATAAATTGAAAACAATAATTAACAAATACCCATTCTGTATAAGCAGGCTATCTAGCCGGGAATCAGTATCCAAAGTAGGTCTGACAAAGCATGATTTCAGCTGCAATTTGATCTCTTGATGGAGGTTCGGACTTGAAACCTTTACATACACTGTGTCACCTATGTGCACGTGTAGTGGGTTACTAGGTAGACGAGTTTGGAAGAAGGGATCACTGTAGACAGAGATGCTAATGCTGTTCACATCGCTTTGCAAAGAGTGTGTTGAGATGCTACTCACGGCACCCTTATCGACTACATTACAATGAACGTTCTCTGTCCAATTGAATTCCTTGGACGATAAACTGTTTTGAGGGTTGAATACTAGCACCAACTGGTTCTCGAATGTGACGAGATTAGCTGAAACCTTTACGATCAAACATGGTTTAAAGCATTGCTCGAAACGAAAACATATACAACAGGAATGCTATATTACATGTATATATAATATATTGAAATTATCAACAACTATAATATATCGGAATGAGACTGAAAGACAAAACAATATATGACCTTTCTTTGCGTCAAACATTCGTTGAAATCATTGTCGTAAACAATAAATCCATTTCTTTCTTCGCCTTTACAGGGTATACTTCCTAGGAAGATTTGTAATTCGGTCTTGTAATTCGGAAACAAACGTCGCAACAATGTCAGATTGACAGTGATGTTCCAACTATAATGTGAACATCCGTGACTTAGTGCACTTGACATGGTAGAATCTGAAAATAATAAATACTCTACTGTGCCACCAATATACGAACATGCATAAACATATGTTAGCATCATATTGCAAAGTGATCATATATGTTGGGGTCATACTTACCAATTAATAAACAAGTTGTATTTTCATTTGACCATTTCCCATTGGTGTCACAAAGTCCCATATAAATTCCTTTCATCAAATAGCCGTAGTTGCAGCTGACAGTGGAATAAGAATCGTATGACGTTGAAGTTGAAGTGACATGGCCGTTTGATGGCGCTATAGGAGTCCCACAGTCTACAAATAATGGAATGGAGTTAAATCAAGTTACATAATAATTGACATAAAACATATGCTTCTCAAGAAAAACTATTGAGAGTGATAGTTAATTGCAATTTATCTTACCTATCAGTTCACAGCTCGGTTTGTCAAAGTTCCACGCCCACTGTGTACAGGTTGCACTGGAATTTCCTACCAGACGATAACCTTCATTGCAACGAAAGTACGCTGTGTTGCGGTCCACGGTTATGTGTCCGTTAGTTAAGTTAAGAAGAACACAAGCTGTAACCACAGTTCAAATACGTTAAATACTTTCTAAACATGCTTTTATTTTTAAAACCTGAAGCACTAATGTAACTCACTGCTACTGAACAATTATTTAGGTAGCAATGTGCCCAATCTCAAATGCAATGCAGCAACGTATTGTTTTTCGTTGCACACAACAATAACGGCTATGATACGGCTGGTATTATTTATATATGTGTTATCTTCACACCTTTTTTGGTTCAATTCTTTAAATATACTAAGTAAAATAAGTTTAGAAGCAACTAGGATGTAAGCAAATATAACATGCATCTTAAAGTGAAAAAAAAAACATTGTTTATTGGTTTTTTGTATTTTATTATAATATTGTGACATTTATTCCAAGCATGATGTTTATAGTCACTAGTTAACTGTCTTTAAAGGGTAGTACCAGAACTAGAAGAAGAAATGAAATGCTATTAATTTAATGATGACTCAATGAAACACATCAAGTTTTGCTTTTGTTGGAAAAGTGATTTTACTTAGAATAGTAAAGTACATATTTTGTCATTAATTGTAATCGAGTTTTGACATTGTGTTAGGCAAACACATTTTTAAATTAGCTTTAAAATTATATTTTTAGAATTCTAAAACTAAAATCACGACATCGCAATCAAACAAATATGTGTGGTGTTTTATATACTTTTAACCTTGTATGCGCTTCTTAATGAACCCATCTGTAGGCAAATCCTCTCCGTTACATACACTACCTTTTAATATATGTATGTCATCAATTCCGAGATGTCCACCCTTTGTGTCATTAGCCCGAAAAACAACCTGAAAAAATATGTTTTTAATCAATTGTATATTGTATTACTGGAGAGCTACATGGCATAATATGAAACTAGCATCCACTATCTTCGTTGACGATTGAAACAAACCGTCGAATGGGGAAAAATCCGTTAAGTTATGTGAAACAGATCGTGCAAATTAGGGAACGTATATAATTTCCTTTGAAAGGTATGCATACTCTTTGTCTGCATTTAGGATACGTCTCTTGTTTAAATTATACATGATGTATTAGACTTGGCAACTATCTTTAATGTATATTTGAATACAAGAAAAAAACTTCTGAATTGTATTCAAGTTCCTACCCTGAAATTTCTTTCTTCTGTAAGAATCACGATTTCGTTCACCAATCTTTGATCTCGTTCAATGTAAGTTACATTCTTGGTTTCGTTGGCATCTGTTTCAACGGTAACATGCAGCTCTCCAACGGAAAATATGTGTTCGAGACTAATTAAATATAATCCTGGTTGAAGGGTGGGTGATGTCATTGTGAAGCTGGTAAAGGATTGTACTGACGCGTTATCAGGGGCAACTAAGTAACAGGAGGCGCCTACAAAATACGGTTATATAAAGGTGATGTTATTTGATCATTTATGCACAGTATACTTTAGTCCACTCAACATGAAAAAATTACCATGTGGTTACAACTGTCAAATACAAATTGCATTGATATCACTGACCACTTGTGCAACAATAATACCGCATAACTTCATTTTGTTTATGAACTAATAAAATAGCAGCCAAGCTACTCAGTGGAGAATTTTGTAATTTAAGTTACACACTAATTTACAAAACTAATGAACAAAACTATGAAACATAGTATCCTTAGATCTTAATTTGTACTCTTGGTATCAACTGCATTATCAAACCTTGACCACTAGGAGAAAAGCTGTTATTCATTTCATTTAGCATATTAAATGTAATGTTCCCTTCCAATGGTAGTGATGGTTTGGAAATATCACAATTGCACGTGTCATTGTCTGCAAATGTACAACTTGCTTCTGGCACTTTTAGAAACACGGTTTGAAGAACGCATTCTTGGTCTGCATAACGCCAATTCCCATTTTCTCCGCACTTAGATGTATCATTTCCAGAAACTGTGTAGCCCGGGAAACAAGTTATTGTAACCGTTGAATTATATGTAGTAGGTCCAGTTGACAGGTAGCTTTTCATTGGCCGTGGGAATGGTCCACAATCTATGAGAAGTTAAAAAAGTTAAGTTCGATGCTGGGTCGTCGAAAAGTAAGTTTTATATTAACATTATCATACTAATTAATTCATATCACTAAGAAGTGTAAACATATCAATTAATAAAAATAATAGAATAAAAATATTTTGTCGTTCTGATGCGTGGTTTGACTCATACGCATCAGAACTCCAAATCGTTGTTTTTAGGCCAATAAACAACGATAGATCGAAACTATTTTTTAAACATATATAAATGAAACAAACAAAGAAATAAAAAACATGAATGGACCTACGGTATGCACTCACCAACTGGTGTACATGTTTCGACATTATTGCTCCACGTTCCATTGCTGTTACATGTGGAAGTTGAGCTTCCGTGTAGAATGTGTCCTGCATGACACGTGATCGTCGCTGTCGATCCGTAGATGGTGGCAGATGACGACACCTTACCATGCGATGGAGGTGGTAATGGTCCACAGTCTAACAATACGTTTAAGTTGCACCACAATGATGTGTTGTGTTTGTACCCAATCATATAAGACAATATAAAATAAACTGTCAAAACACTGACTATGACATTTGTTGATTGTATCAGTTAAATGATATAGAAAATAATTAATTACTTTGAATATGTAACTATACACCCATAATAAATGATCGATGAAAACGTTGAATTCATAAAAAAAATGTTTTCCTTACCAACGGGTACACAATTTAGTCCAGTATGGTTCCATTCGCCATTGCTCCCACATTCTACACTGCTGCTGCCATTAAGTGTATACCCTAAATGACACGTGATTGTTGCGATAGATCCGTATGTTGTGTTGAGGATATCTACGTTGCCATGATTAAAATTGTAAAATGGTTCACAGTCTGTTAAAGAAAAGAATACCATTACACGGAACAGCACTCCTAACCCGACAAAATAATTGAAAATAAAGGTTAATTTCCAAGAAAATACCATAACTTGCACGGATATTATTTCAGTGACATAAGTATCCGCCTCTAAAAATGTTGATGCATTTCGTATACAATTTATGAGGAAACCAAACAAATCAAAACAATTCGAAAATCGTATTTCGCAAATTGTTGCGACCAAATCCTAAACAATATTTTAACTATTATAAAGCATTTGAACGTTCATCTAAGAATATGTAATGACTTTTGTATAATGTGTGTACTTCCATTGTTGAAGACGTGCACCGACACACTGAAACTTCTGTTAACTTCAAATTAATCAACGTTCGTCGGCATCTATAGGGCCACCGATATAAGTGATATGCGATCGCTTCAAATCTAGTTGACTAGGTGCTCGATGATGAATGAGCGCAAATATAAATGTAATTTTTACTTATCTACATCGTGGCATTCCATGACTTAACACGTAATGAAACCAATGTCTAATAGATTTAACGCATTTTGTCATGAAATATTTATTACTATTTCTCAATTTATCGACACATTTCCCCTATAAATTCTATTAGATAAAAATGGCGGTATTTTGTGTTATTTTTTTCGACAGACTGTTTTAATTTGTTTGGTTTTTATAATTAATTAAGCATTGAATGTAATAAAATTTTACAAGCCGGTGCTTTTGTCATTAATTCAATTCCTGTGCAAATGTGATGACATTTTCTTGAATACTAACCATTTTATTACGAAATGTGTGAGTGTCGGGTTATTAGTGCTGTTCAGTGTATGTCGTTGATACATAATAGTTCGAAGACATGTACATGATTTCAACACTATAAGTAAGAATTATAATGCGTTGGTATTCATGATAAAGATATAGTTATAGACACCGTTTGCACACTTTTGTATTATAGATGAAGGTATACTGTAAATATAATAAATTAGACTTATATAATTATACATATGCTATGTACACATTAATTTTGCTTAATATAACAAATCTTCTAGTATATAGGGCCACAAAAAGAAAAAAGGGAGAAAATAGAGGTATTGAGAATGTCACTTCAAAACATTAGTTTCGTTTCTCCCGTATTTTTAAATTCTTGATACGATCTTTTGCAGATATACTCGAATAAAAAACGTGTATTTTATTCAATCTGTTTGATAACATACAAACATGGTGATGATATAATGTATTTAATTTTACAGTATATGTTATTTACATAAAAGTACCGCGGTATGTTCTATTCATTCTTATCAACCGCATAACGAAACACATATACACCTGATAGTTTTCCGAAAAATGAAGAAGGCGTTATTGATATTTATTTAAATAACAACAAAAACAACAATATTGTTATATTGATTACATTGATAATTAAGTATTATTGAAATTATAACTGTTACCATGTTGTTCACACGAAGGTAGCGTATTAATGGCAGACGCGCAATACGCCAACATTTCCGACTTAACAGGTGAGTATCCAGGGTCACATTTGAAACTTTCTGTAATATTAGGTTTTTGTTCTTACACAATGGATACATGACAGACATAACAAATGGTAAAACAATTTTGTACAGCAACAATTATCCTGACTGAAGGGTAATGTCCCTTTAATTGCTTATTTTTCTATTCATCTTCGTTAAGCTTATATGCGGTTTGAAATATCATTAGTGTTAGATTAGGTACATGTAACGTAGTAACCCACCTACAGTTATGTTGTCAACACCAACGAAAGCATTGCTTGCTGTTCTGGCAACGAATTCTATCTGAAAACAAATGGGTTTCAATCTTATTTTAAACGGATCTTATATGAAATACCTGGGTTATGAAAAAATACAAACAAAATCAAGTAGTTTAATTTATTATTCGAAAGAGAAACTGAATCTACGTGGAATTAGTTAATGTTTCTGCGCATTAAATGCATTATAAAGGATTATATTTGCTCCATAGCATTTATATTTAGGCGCATACGAATATGTATTTTGTGTTCAAACAGACCGTCCTTTCACAGGCAAATAATCATTTTTTAACAGAGTTCGGATTACACACACAAACAGTTATCCTAAGATACTAACTAAATAAACACAGGTTTTGTTACTACATAGAATGATATTTAGTCGACGTAAATAAAGTCCGAAACATGTAAAATAACTTATTTGATGGCAACGTTTTTCATTAAAAGCCTGACCTCGTGTACATGAATGATTACAATGCAGTGTTTATCCTTAGCCTCTGTGTTGGTTCGAAACCGAACTGAAAGGATTTTAATTCACAGAATGCCTTTCAATGTTATTATATCATGCCTGATGCACACATAATGTAAAAATAATAGTAAATATCATCATTGGAATATTAGAGTTAAAATACTAATTGCAAACTCCAACTTTTTAAGGGTACCATGTATGCTTCGTTTTGTTCGACAACCAGTCCCTCCACTCTTGCCCAGTCCTTGATCCTAATACCAGTCACGTTCCACAGTTCCGCTGAGACGTTGTCCTCTGTACGTGTCCTGACGTGAAGTGTTGCTATGGTAGCAGGAAGAGTGTAGTAGAAACTGAGACACGCTGCTCCTCCTGGTAACAGTGGGGAGGCCATGGAGAACAGGGGATTTCTATCGCTGTGTTGAGGTTCAAAGAACGCGTAGAAGTCATCATCTGAAATATACCTGGAGGTGAGTGTAACAAAAATAAATTTCCCAATGCCCCTTGTGAGTTTTTAAATATCGTCACGGTGATACTTTGTTAATAATATATATTTTATAATTCAATGTATACAGTCTCTTTACATATCATATGCAATAAACATGTAGATTGTTTGGTCCCACCCCCTCGTCGGGTCTATATGATGCACAAAATAATAACAAAATGAACATATTTGATAACTAATTTAGAATATTCATATACCACGTTCTTTTACATTATTAATGGAGCCAGATTCCCGATTTCCGCGTCAATACATCCCATTCAATTATAAATTGCATATCAAAATAACGAGAAATATACCCAGTTGGATGCCATATGTGCTCCATCGATAGTATTTGTATTCCCGACACATTTATTAAATATTTCTCTCTTAACACACTGACCCGGCTCCATCTCTGGAGCTCCATTGTTATTTATTACTTTGTCACTTTCCGTAATGACCCAGATGTTACCGATGTCTATTATTCGGTAACGCATGTTGCATAAGAGTGCGGCCCGATCGTTGGAGGTATCCGTACGTCATCGTAACTCGTCACGTCATTAGGAAAATACCTCGCCATAGCATATAAACTCCGAATTGTAAGCTCCATCGGTCAATCTCTCTTAAACACCAGATCTGACACCGTCGCAATATCAGCTTCATAACAAAATGACTTACCGACATTATATTATCATAGTATTATAAGATTTCAACTTTTATACAAATACATTACATATATTTGTTTATGTTAAGATTGAAAAATACAATTCGCATCCTTAATCTCGATACCCCACCCACGACGTCCCTTATATTGTGGTTTCTGGTACTCCTTGTTCTGTATTGTGGCCTAAGATAACACCATGTTATTTATTAAATCAGGCTCAAGAACTTTACGAACAATTCTCCTCCATTACCGCAGGGTGGCAGCAGAACAATATTTAATTATCATTTAGTGACTTGTTTAATTTACAGACGGCATTCAATATATGAATAAATAACTTGAATTAGAAAAAATTATATAATACTAGAATGTAGCTGTTATTAATAAAACATACTTACAGGAATGCATGGATTGTAAACAAGTTTCATCTTAAAGTACAATGAATCGTTTTGCTAGTACCATATACCTTGTCCTCCGTGAAGGAGTGATATTCGACCCATAAACAAGAACGATCCCTCGTGAATTTCCCACGGACTTTGAATGTTGTATCCACACGTGTCGTTGTGATCGAAGGTACAGCTGCCCACTCGTGTTTCAATGACACTTATGTTGTTTGCGTTGCATTCTGTATAACATAAGTTGTTGATTATTGTTAGCATTTCTTGAGTTTTTGCGATGAATTCTGTCGCATGAAACTTAATAATTAAATAATTCATTTTCATACACTGTTTATTTTTGTAATGCTGGCAAAGCCCTGTACTTGCATGTAAAACCAAGATTTTACATGGTATGAGAATCAATCGGGAGCCATTAAAAAGCTGTTTGAAATAAAGGTTTGTTTAGATAGGCATGCACGCACAATATGATAATTTATAATACACAAATGTTTCCAAAATCATGTGTCCCTTTATGTTTGTAATTGTTAAATACAAGCTATACATTTATTATATTGCTAGTGATTGCTGGTTTTCAACTCCTATAGGTGTGTATGAAATTTACTTACATTTTCATATTTTTTTAATTTTGAGTTTCATCATTAACGAACATCAAAGGCTTACACAAAAACAGTTTCAATTATAATGCATTATCCGAAAACATGGCATTTGCATAAACATATAATAAACGAACACTACATACGACAGCAACAAACCTGTTGTTATAATGACTAATATAATAAGTAATTTAACCGGATCCATGATAAAAACACACTTTTATCAGCAGCTCTAATAAGTATAAATTGTGTTTCGTTTTCGTTGAATGCAATATTTATTATCTTCATAGGTTGACCTATCGAACTGCATAGATATCAATTTATCAGTCAGATAGTTATACCAAAGTTGATAACTTAATAATTTTCATTTGTTTTGTTATTAAAGTGTGACAGTATCTAAATCGAAGTAGAAATGACCGTTTGTATGTGTAAGAAACTAAGAAGTAAAAGTAGAAACGTAAAATGTATGTATGGTCATGCTACCTTTTGATAGAACGTAACTAACCTTACAATTGCGAATTCTAAACGGGTTGTTAGGTGTAATTTGCGTTTGATAAAACCAGCTTGTAAAATGTACATTCATATCTACCATTGGACTTTGAATCGTGATAAACACAATCCCGTAATAGTGATACATAAAAGTAGTGTGACGCTCTCTAGGGTATATAATTTTATTTAGAAAATGACCGTCATTTCCTTCCTCCTCGATTTTGTTTGTTCAAAGTATATATTGATAGCAACGAATGGTTCAATTAGAGAAAGCTCCATATTAAAAATATAATTCTTGAATGTAAGTTAAACGCTTCTCCTTAAATATATATTTAAAGCACAGGGCATTCGTTGAAAGGCTTGTTTTAATTTTAAGATTACTATCAACAGGGTTGTAAATATATATAACAATATTGAACACAACATAGTTAATACATTTGAAAAACATATTCCTCGCTGAGTCTCTTTAATTGTCAAATAAATAAACTCAATATACAGTATTCTCATGCAAAATTCTATGAAAAACATGTTCAAATCAACACCAATAGTAAGATTGACGACCATCCCCAAAAGCATCAGTGATTGAAAACATGGGTAATGTTCCTTCTCCTATTAACAGTCACCGCATTGATATTGTTGCTTATAATAATATAGCTATTCGCCGAATGAATGAGCATGTAATCCAGTTGTGCATCAGGATCCAGAGCACGTCGGGCAGAGCACGAATGTAGGCGTAATTTGATAGCGGGATCACTAATCGGACTTAAAACCTTTACAAACACTGTTTTGCCTCTGGGTACAAACAGCGGGTTCCCAGTAATAATGTAAGGGTCACTGTAGAATGTCATGGTAATATCATCGGGTGAGGTGTCACATGCAATATTCACCGTCCAGTTGAAGGGGTCTGGTCTCGATAAGACAAACGCCAGTTCATTCTCGAATTGGACGATACTTTCTGAACACTGAATAATAGAGATGTTTAAAATATTTCATGAAATAAGTCAGGTGTTAACAATTACTATTTACATCAATACACGTTAACTTCACGGTTTCACATATTTATATGGCAGTTATTATTCTAATTAAAGTAATTCTAATTATAATTTTAATGAACGTTTATTCATGTCTGACAATCGTCCAACCCATGTTGAAATGTAAATCTTATTCTATTGTATATGCTTCAAATAAAATTGCTTGGGATTAAAATTTGCAGTGTTATTCTGCGCAAAAAATTTATATTTGCGCAATAGTGGTATCGACCTGTTTTAGCCTGAATATCAAATCGTTTATTAAAGGTGCTGTTCTAAAAAATATTTATTGTTCATATTTCAAGGTCTGAAACTTTTGACAAAAATGTGTTATTTATCAAGATAAACGATCTAAAAAAGGCTTCATAAATATCAAAATGAAAATGTTTTGCAACCAATACAGCATAACAGACGAATAGTTTCGATATAGTCTACATAGTCCTGCACGAATGAGCTCCATATATGGATGGTTAATTAAGTCTATAATCCAAACTTACAGTTAACATGCAGAAGTCAGCTCTTATCGGCTTTTCTTTCATACTGATCGGACTGCGAAATACAAGGTTTCTACTTTCACTTTAAGACAACGAATGACTGTAATAGGCTTGGTTAAAACGGTCACTAAAAGACGACCTTCCATCGAAAAGTCCTTTGATCTTAATACGAAGCGTGTACTAGAATCTGATTCAATCAGATTGGGGACTAAATTATACATACATATGTAATGGAATATGTTAGAACACAAAAATTTAGACGCGAGAAAAAGGGTCGCAAGCAACGATGCTTTCATTTGTTCGATTTGTTGTTCACGTATAGAAGTATTTAAAACGTCTTGTATAATTTGTTGTAATAACATTCGTCAGCAAATATTCTTATTGTTCCCCCATCAAAACACGTATAACCTGGACCCACTACTACTGCTGAATGCACTCGCCAATGTTGAAACGAAAGAAAAAAAATCTAAATACGGGACTGCTTAATAAACATGCAACGGTATACAACAGAACATACTTTTAATCATTATTAGTCATTGAAAATAGTTGGTTGAGATAATGTTCGATATTGGGTAGCATGTACGTGCCTAACATAGGAAAACTAATTTAGGAGTTTTAGTTTTACATGTATTAAGCGACACGTTTAGAACAACAAACACAATCATGTTTCAATCTAAATGGCATTATACTAATTATCATTTTCAGCATATCCGTATCAATACATTCAATTAAAACATCTCAACTGTAAGCTTATTTATATTATCTCTTGTTTTCATCTTGCTGTTGCTTTGCAAATGTTAATGACATCTTAATGATGACATATGTAAAGGTATAACTTATTGTATTTCGTACGGTTACTAACAATAATATATACATTATGCAAATATTATCTGACCTGTCAAGTAAAATATAAGCTATATATTTTTTTCTGACCAACAAATACAACCAAATGCACTGATTCAATTCATAACGTTTTATAAATACACGGTGTTGAAAACGATTTGATGTAGATAAATATATATCCTTAAATTACTTATGAAAGAAGAACATCAACCTAACATCTCTATTTAGAATGGCTTATTGTTGTACATTATAAGATTGTTAACAAGCTTCAGTGAAGTCGTTTGCTGGGCAGAACGTTTCGTTTCAGACCCTCTGGGTTTGAAGAATATGCAATGTCTTGAAACATGAAGGTTGTCTCGTGCGTAGACTGGGACACGATGTACGTGTTGGCGTCAACTTCACAGCTGCAACGTATATTTAAACATTCTAGTTCATTTTATTGGAGAGAAAACAAGTATATTAAAAGACCTACACATTATTGTAAAACTTCTCCAGTCTCTTTTTTTTGATATTACGATAAGGGGTGTATCCATGTTGATGTTTAGAATAAAATAGATATATTTCGTAAAATATCAGCAATAACGTATTTCATACACAACAAAATACAAACAATTCAATTTATATGTTATATATGAAGCACATACAAAATGCATGAACATGTAATTTTTACCCGTCTTTAATCAGCATGTAGTCCAATGTTGAATTCGAGTTCTGCGAAGGTTTCGTATGGTGGCACAGTTTTAGCCAAAAATTGGAATTGGCAGGGGAGAACATTCAAATAAATAGGGATACAGTGAAACTGAGCAGCATTTTGAGTGTTTTAGAAGTTGTAAGTATCAGATTTAAGGGCTGAAGTTTTGAATTGCATGCTTAGTGAATTCGAAAATATGACCTATGTAAAGCCAGTGCATGTGTTGAGCCACCTTGCACATAATATTCGTAAATGAGGATTCCTAGCTCTGAACGCCATTTTGGCAGGATATTTAAAAGGGCGTACATACATTTGAATTTATCGGAAAATCTCAATGGTTGACCCCCAGTTTGCTCAGTTGCAATCAAGTACCTGGTAAGTTACGCAAACAGGCATGCAGTGTTTGAGGTGCTCGCAATTGCAGGAAAATTGATGTTGAAAATCACCGAAATGCTCGCGAAAACTGGTGAAATTTGAACCCCACAATTGGCTGATCATGCATGTTAAAAGTATAGTGGAACTGTGTGCATAATTCTGTTCCCTTCATTTTTGTGAAGCCACAGCCACAACAATATTGAAATGATGTTTGGTTTGTTTTCAGGTGTTGACATTATCAGTGTGTGCATGACGGCTCGAACCCAGACCCCACCAGGCCGAGTCCGAAGCCAGTGAAACTGTATAGTGCCCCCTATAGCAGGAATGGAGGCGCATCTTTATCGACCAATCATAAATCGTTATGTACACCTTCACGTATATTGTGCTACAAACGCTCGCATACAATGGATTTCCAAGAATTTCCCTTGGAAAGCTTGGGTCAGAATAAAATCCAAAGCAGATATTGTTATACACTCCTACCGAAGAATGGTGTGTATTTACGTCGTTGTGAATGTGAGGAGACGTTGCTTCGCGACGTATGACGTCACATTAAATTGTATATGTTCAGATGTGATTCGGAGTGGTGTGTGGATTGAGTGGTTCAAACGTGGCGTAGATGAGTTTGTTTTCATATATCATGGCTTCTCCAGATATCTAAATAGAAATAATTTTGCATATATTGGCATACATCATTACTGACAAATATGTCTACAATATCGAGATTTTATTGACATAACATGCTATGGTAAATAAACTTTAGAAATACCTTTTCATTTGTTCACTGCATTCAAACTGCTTACTGCATGTTAGCATGTTATTTAAGCACACATTAGATCTATTATGCATAAGTAACAAATGTTTTGTTGGACTATATAAGTCTCCCAATAGTGGACAGACACAATAGTGGTGTACCGATCGTTCCGATGTACAACTGAGATGGCGATTAGACTAGAACTGTTCTGCCAATAAAAAAATATGTTAAGTTATCGAAATAATGATTTGATGTCATTTTTTATGAAGGCAAATTTAATGGACTTGCATTTTAACGTACAAAAGAACTTACTCTCAGACGTGCATAACTGTCCTGTTCTGCTCCACAGCCCATTGCTTTCACAAGTGGATGTACTACTATGGAGGCATATATTTTTCTTTTGTCTGTTGTTGTTTGTTTGACATAATATTTGTGTTTTAGTTAAGATGCTTTAGTGTTGGCTTTAAACATTGTGTGACATTGAAAAAAATATACGATTTGATGTGAATAAGTCATTTCTAAATCATGTTAAAAGTAATGCCATACAAAGTCAATATACAATCGTGAACAGACATACAATCTTAGCTGATAATTACTCTATACTCAATACTCAAACTAAAATTTTCACCATCAGAAGTGCATGTGTGACTAGTATTGTTCCACATGCCGTTGCATGACTTAAAGATATTTTTACCTGAGATTGAGATAGCTTAAGACAGAGAATAATAAAATAACCCACTGCAAGCAATTGTTAGTTTTGTAATGAAACTGTGACCGAGCCATTCGAGTATGTGGTGTTGCTGGTATATACTATAATGCTTACGAACGTCGGTAGCGTTTCACAGTCTGAATATTTAAATAAACAAGTCGGCCAGCATGACCTTAAATGCGTAAGTTCACACCACTGTACATTTTAAATTGGCATTGTTTCTGATACATGTTAATTATTGACGTATCTTGATTTATAGGATCAACTGGTGTCAAATCAAATGATGTAAATAATTGAATTGACATTTATTTGTTGATGAAATATTTATTTACACATTTCTATAAATTGTACCTCACATAAATATGCTCTTCTTTATATATATGACCGTTTTAGGTCTGTAAAATGCGATAGTGACAAGTCCGTCCGTCTGTCCGTCCGTCCGTCACGCTTCCTGTGTGGAGCAAAACTCCATTAGTATTGAAGGGATTCAAATGAAACTGCATATAATGATAGAGGACAATAAGGGAAAAAAATCTGTTCCGTGAAAATTGCTGAATGTTCGATATGTTAACAAACTGCAAAAAAGAAAACAGGCGGTCACCGTGCTTGTTTTCGAGAATAAATATGTAGTTTACAGGTGCGTATTGGACATTTTTCAGTAAAAAACAGGATGGAATGACGGTCATAATTTATAACAATACACGTATAAAAATAAATAGATATATATTATATATAATTATTTAAGTACCAGTAGTTGATTATGACTATGTACAAAACATTATTACAGCCAAAACACTTTCACAATAATCGCAAGAGTGTGCACAGCTATATGCGAGTCCAATGTTCAGTCAGCGTGTTCCTACTTTCGTTTTCAGTGTATTATCAAACTTTCGCAAATAAATCGAGTCACAAGTCACTCCTACCATGATCATGGCAATTATTACTTCCCATTATGAAAATTTAAATCAAATGCACTGATGCGCGAAAAGATGTTCAGAAAAAACTACCGAAATCGTCTTTAAACTCAACAAGGTATTGTTTGATTATATTGAACTATCACTGTTGAATAATTACACGCTCATTGAACCCGGGTATTTTTATACTCGGCTTTATCTTGAGAATTACGTGATTATAACGGAAGTTAATGAGCACTAAAATACGAATGCATAGTCCGTCTTTTTCTGAACTGTCAAAACATGAATAGTTTTACGGTAGTTGAATGCGTTATTTATATCCTCGGCCAGCATTCGTGATTTTCCGATAGCGTGCTTCGGGTTTCGGGTAGAAAATACTACGTGTGATGTATGATATTTAAAGCAGGGTTTTCAATGAAGCAGTAATTTCTACCTATAAAATATTAGAGAGGAAATAGCTTAGTGGTATTATGCTCGTCACGTCAACCTAGCTTTTGCTAGTTCGAGTCCCGTCATTTAAACAATATTTTGAGCTAAAAGGTAATATTGTAAATGTTAAATTGCATTTTTTTAATATTAGATTTTATATTTACAGATAGTTGTATAATAATAATGTCTTTTTCTTTTCTCTTTTCTCCAATCTTTTCTTTTTATTATGTTTTAATGTTCATTAAATACATAATTGATAACATAACAATTTAAAAACAAAATGAGATAAGCGCTTCTTCGTCTTCGTCTGCGGTATTCGCCTCTGTGGAGTTTTTCATATCATTTTATTCGCGAAAATCATGATTCACTTATTAAAGCAATGCACAATGAAAAGAATCTTGCGTTAAATAATAAAATAAAAAGTATAACTCGCTGGGATTCGAACACGGTTCGCTCGGTTAACAACTGATGTACTTCTTCTTTAAAACACTCGGCCATTCCGACTGATGGTCAGTACAGAATTGCTAATGTTCTTTATCATGTATTTTGCATAGCATAAAAGGCTAATCATTACCCGTAAATACGACAGAAAACTGCGATGAAAGTCAAATTCTAAAATAAAACATTCAACCACCGTGAAATTATTAATGTTTTGACAGTTCAGAAAAAAGGACTTTAATTAAGTTCGAATACAATTTAATGAACGCTTTAATAGCCTAGTTATATAAGCATTTGACTTAAAGACATTGGGTGTCCTAGTTTCCCGTCAAAGGAATGCTAATCCGATGAATGATTTTTGCATGGTGAAATCCCGCTATTGTAGTCAGTGAAGTGTTTCAAGTTTTAGGGTCATCTCATAAATCTATACTAGTATCCCAAATTGAACAAAACGATTGGTACAGCAAATGGAGAAAAATAGGTAATTGTAAACACATTGGCGTGGTTTTTCAATGCAAATTTACTTATTGGTGAACAAAAACTTACCAAGTGATTTTTAGTTCGTAAATTGTTGAATTTATTATATATTGTAAACTTCTAATAGTGTTCAACATGTTTCATAGACGGCCCTTAAAATGACTTGTCAATTTGATGACAGTTAATATTACCATTCGAAGTACAGTTATTAATGGAAAGCATGAAACATGAGAAAATTAACAATAGAGTGTCATTTGTTTTTAAAACTTGAAGGTCTCCGCCAATCATATCTTATGTGACACGTGTATATAAGGTCACAGAAGGTTAGTTAAAAATGACTACACCAGGCGAGTTTAAAGGGCGTTAGGATTCAAAGGCAGAACAAATAGTGGTTAATATATCATATTATTTTATAGATGAATTTAAACGTGTTAAATGTACTTACTCCTACATTGACCGAACAACCAAGGCCACTGGAGTAGGACGACGGACCGTCCACAGAATACGATGGGAAACAATTGCGCGCCGTCGACTGTCATCGCCTCAACAAGGAAAGCGATCAGCCTTTAAGGCAATCGATGACTTCGATGCGACTGTTATTAGAAACAAAGTGCACGAATTTTATACAGATAGACGGCATTTCCAACGCAGAAAGCACTGCACATGCCTCTAAACGAAAATATTAATTATAATAGCATCGTCTGTACCTTGACGAAAATTGTTTAGCAGCTTGCTGAAGGAAAACATCCAAAAAAAGAAAGGTCCTCGTAGAAAAGTCACAGATGTTGTTTTTTTAAGGGAGAAAACAATAACTCGAACAACACGGATTTAAATTGATATATGTTGATGAAACGTGGGTCGACACAGCGTATTGTGCCAAACGTTGCTGGCAAGGACCATCCATAAGCGGGGTAACACCTCTCTGCAATCGTGGCCAACGTCTGATCGTGGTTCATGCTGGCGGCAAAGATGGGTTTGTTCCTTGTGCCATTGTAATGGACAATGCGATCTACCACTCAATGCAGACTGATAAGTGTCCAACATCTAAAAGCTGAAAAGACGACATTAAGGTATACTTTAAATTTATTTTATTTAATATGTGCATATTAGTATAAACATTGATTTTTTCTACTTCAATGTTGTGTTTTATAAATTAAATTTATATTTGCATGAATGTTTACTTCGGCACATGATTCAATTTGATAAAACAATGCTAAGACCACCGTTGTTAGAGTTAGCGCGCACCCACAGATCGGCGCCATCGTATGCTATCGACGAATTGACAAATAGTCATGATGTTCTTCGTCTTCCATCATATCACCGGATTTCAATGCAAAAGAGCTAATCTTAAGTCAACTGAAAACAATCGTCCGCCAAGGAAACGTTACATTCAGGTACTTGTATTTATTACAGGTTTTTGACACTATTTTGCATGTCATTTCTTACAACAATAATTATGATATGAGGGTATTAATATATTTGCAGGTTAGATGACGTTCACAGCATAACAAGTTCCGCATTTGCAGATATTGGGGTTGAGCAGTGGTGCCGGGCATGTGAACATGTGGACAAGGTTATATATTATCATAGAACTAGACGACAGCGAGCACACGGACGACGCCAGCTATAGCAGCACCGACACAGAATGATTTACTTTATCTCTTTATTTTTGTATTTGTTTTTAAAATGTATTTATGTAAAATCTAATTATTGATAACTATTAGAAACGGAATAATAAATTTACAGGAAAAAATCGAAAGCGTTGTTTAGTGTAATACAACTACTTTGTTATCAATTGCGCTGTGTTCTAAGCTTAACCAAGCGTAAATTTAAACAAAATTTTAATAAAATTATCGCTTTCTTGCGAATTGCGAAATGTCAATAATTCTCCGGTTATCAAGACGGAACATTACGGCTATTTAACGAAGCTATAAATAACCGCGTTCAATGAGCGTGTAATTATTCGCCTCTGACAGTTCAATAAAATCGAACAATAAAAACATAAAACACACATGATGGAAGGGAAGGGATGGTGTCACCGTTATTTTCCATTATATCTAAATAAAGAATTCTTCTACTTTGGATCAATTTATCAGAGACAAATTCTCAACTATACTAATCTTAAAATGTAGCAAACAATTGATAGAGTCTAAGAACATTGATGTCAGTTTTAATGCAGATTAATACATGTACATAAGACAGTGCATCGTTGACCTGGGTCATTTATATCTGGGAAATTGAGAAATATCGTTACGTATAAAGTTACCCGCGACACAAGTAAAACACTGTCAACCTTTGCTAAAAATGAACCATAACTCCACTGATGTCGGAAAAAATATGTCCAATTTCAAGAAGTGTGCTTTTCAACTTCTCTACCACCATGAATTTATTGTAGAGTGACAACATACGCATTACACACCGTTCACGTGACATTTATCAAGTGACAACGTAAAAAACGAGTGTTCCGATATGACATAATATCGAATAACGTCATAGCGAGTGAACAGAACAGCATGGCTATGCAACACAACAACGTATAACCACGCAGCATATGATTATAACCTCACAACATGTAAATATAACCACACAACATATGATTATAGCGGATAGCATACCATTATAACCACACAGCATACCATTATAACCACAGAGCATATAATTATAACCTCACAGCATAACGTTATAACCTAACATCATTTCATCATAACCACACAGCATACCATTATAACCTCCCATCATATCTTTGTAACCTCACAGCATATCATCATAACCACACAGCATACCATCATAACCCCACAGCATACCAGTATAACCTCACAGGATACCATCATAACCAAACATCATACCATCATAACCACACAGCATACCATTATAACCTCACATGATACCATTATAACCACACAACATACCATTATAAGTTCACAGCATTCCATCATAACCAAACAGCAGACCATTATAGCCACACAGCATACTATTATAACTACACACTATTATAACCACACAGCATACCATTACAACATCACATCATACAATTATAACCACACAGCAGTATTTATTACAACCACACAGTATACCGTTATAACCACACAGCATACCATCATAACCAGACAGCATACCGTTATTACCACACAGCATACTATGATAACCTGACATCACACCATCATAACCACACATCATACCATTTTACCACACATCATACCATGATAACCTCTAATCATGTTATCATACCCATCATCATTTCAATTAACCATTTAATATATTAACTATTAACATAAGACAGCCTAGGCGTTCCATATCAATACATGGCAACATTCGATGTTATAACATTTTTTTTCAATTAACCTTAAGCGAAGCATTATAGTGAATGACCAATATTCTTCAAAAAATCTCCTGTGTTAAGATGCCCTGTTTAAATACATGTTATCTTAATTTTTTTTCGTGACTTGTAAATATTGACGAAAATAATGTCCTTACACCGTGAGTTCCCAAGGCTGAATGACCACTTTGGCGCGAGAACACGAACTCCTCGTGGACATAACAACGCGGCAATCACTTACTAAAGGGAAATCAATTTTCGTCTCATTCAAAATATCTTTAATATGCCGAGAATTACAATTCCATTTAATGCCCTGTCACACTGTGGCGAATTATAGCTACGAGTTTTTGGCGGGTTGTAACTCGCCACAACTTACCTGATGTCTTGTAGATCTTCCCGGCAACATTTTATTCTCCTACACGTGTCGAAGACATGTCGAAGGAATCTCGCGCACACTCAAACACAGTCGAACACATTCCGTAGACATGTCTTCTCTTGTCGTAGCGTTTCGCCGTATATTATCGTTCTTCGACATAACACGAGTTTGCTGCGAGTTTGAGTGACTTGCCTACGACATTTGCTCGTCTGTTTCTCGTAAAATGTCGTCATAAACTCGTGCTCATGTTTCCAAAAGTCGTACAGACTCGTCCACACTCGTACATTCTAGCAGACAAGTCTTTGATTGTACAAAATATATCGTAGGCATATCTCAAAATATTAATAATCAATTTGTAAATGATTACATTATAAATATGTACATAATATTCAAAAGTGTTAAATAAAAGTGTTCGATACACCACATATGTAACTAGGCTGAAAGCTTGGTATAGTGTTACCTGTACAGTTAGGTTGCAGTTGCTGACGTATTGGGTTTTCTCCAGCGAAAGTAATCAGGTTACGCATGCGCATATAAATTCCTTCATTGTTACATATAAAATATTCAATGTTTGATCTCAATTTTCACCATGACCAAGCTACTTTTCAATATATCACCATACATTGTTGGAAAGATAACGCAATAACCTTTTGATAAAACAGAATGTCAAAAAATTATATGCGTTGTAATCAAAATATTTACCTTAGAATAAACACAACGATTTTGACGGGCATGGAGGCTGCCATTTTGTGCATGAATACATGGGCCAAAAGTTATGAAGCTGGGAACCACTTAGACAAAGTAGGGCCACAAAGACCCTTTTTTCTTATTTCTTACATATATACCTTTAAATTTATACCAAAACATATCATTCAAACCGTATTTTAAAAATCATATGCATTATACACTGAACGATATGTGTTTATTATCTAACTAACTGTAACCCTGAGGATGTGACTTCCATTTTGGGGTAATAAGACCTTATAAGATTTTATGGCTGGAAGACAGTTTATTTGGCAGATAATACATATCCATGATTATTTAATGTAGTAGTTTGAAATCTATAGCTGGTAAGATAGCAGTAGTATTTAGAGGTATTGATCTTTGTGTATTTTCTTGTATTGACTCGGATTCTTCTTTCTATTCTTTTATTCCTTGCATCAAACTTAGGCTGTCAATGAACCTATAATATATCTTGGATGCATAACTTTCACTTTGCAATAATTCGTTATTCAGCTGTCTGAACTAACCACACTATACGTATTTAGCACCAGAAGTCTTGAGTAGCATATACTCAGTAACTACAATACGTCTGTGTGTCTTTGTATGTTTTGTATCATTGTATTGTGAAGCCTGTGTATTGTCTATGTGTGATAATGATTGTTTTTAACTTCTTTTAATTATCAAATATGCTAGTGCTTTGATTCTTATTAATATAAACTATTATATGATGTTAATAGGAACCACGAAACAGCACGGCTATCGGAATAATATCTTTTGATACTATGAATTGTATATAACGGTTACGACGACAACTTGTATGTATTTAAAGATGAATGTTATTTGGTATATTTTTAGGACGTTGAATCAATCATTCAATCATTCATTCTGCGAGATTATAATTCGTTTGATTGTAACCTGACAGTAATACAATCCTAATAAACTGTAATCAAACCTGTCATAGAACTCACAGTTCTTTATACCCATACACAATGGCAGGAGGTTACACATATAACCGACAGCCGATACCGGCACGTCGTCCCGTGCTCTCTCGCATTCACCACACCAGTGTGTTTTATCGAGCCACTGTGGCTATCCTCCCTCGTGAGACAACATGCAGTAATCTGCAATCCGAGTTCTATCATTAGAGCAATCATCCTGGATTTCGAATTCTCCTTACCAAATATACCAACACCATTTCTGCATGGTACATAAAACTCCTTGTTTGTTGACAGAAAAAATAAATCTTTTATAAACAAACTAAAATCTCCTGCGTTTGGACAGATCAGAGGCCAAAACATAGCCGATTTATTTCATTTTTGGTACCACTATAACACATTTACTTAAGCAAAAACCAGTATGCTCAAAACTCTCGGAATCAGTGTAATTGGGGAAACAAACAGACCAAAACACCTGCCCAAATCACAGGGTCAAAGCATCCTCTCCCGCACACTTGCGACACCAAAATCTGCTGAACAACTTTGGAAGTTTAGCATTATGTTCAGAAGCAAAGGCCTCAACATCAATACTTCCCCACCGTCTTTGTTTCAAAGACATCCCCTCCAATTCCCAAATCTATTCCCTCTACAGCCGGAGACAAATAGTCTGCCGACCATTCTCTTCTCTTGAAATCCACTCCACTTCTAAATTAATAGAATTTTAGCAGTAAATTGGAACATTTTCATAGCTTGACCTTGCAAACCGTGTTTCATATAGCCTTTAGCAACAATACTGCAAATACCATTATCTTCTGTAAACTACTTTACTGATTTATTGTTACCAAGCAACGCCTGGTCGGGCAAAGACTAAAAGTGAATTGTATATGCCTCATCAAAAGAATTCAGAATAAATTGATTTACACCAATATCTGCCAAAAATTGAATATGTTCCTTTAATCTGTTCTTCACAATAATATATTGTTGCGCTTAAATGTAATAATCAGTTATAATTTTGTCTTGATAAAAAACAAATTGTGATTCGAACAATACTCATTTTGTAAGTCAGTAAAGTTTTGCTCGGGTCGGGGGAATCCATGACGTCACTATTTCTGGGACTGGATGTCTGCTTGTAGGCCTCTGGTGTTTGGGCACGTGCGCCGGAAGTGACCGTTCTCGCCATACGCGAAGCAAGGCGCGAGCTGGGGTCCGAAGGTACCAGGAGAGAAGAGGCCGGAAAGGAGCCATAAGTAGGGACGGGTCTCTTCGGGACCGGATATAGGACGCGGAGCGAGCTCCAGACTGTCCGTCTTACAGGTGACGAACGGCATCCGAGTGGCCATAAAGAACCGTTGGTTTCGTCTTCTTGGACTTAAATTGTAGAGTTTGTTTTCTTTTTGATGGCTCTTTAATCAGCTCTGTTAATTCGCGACTCGTACTCTGAGTTTACTTCGCATACTAGATTTTCAAACTGTCAGTGGCCAACATTTACTGCTCCACATTTTCCTTAATGTCCGCATTAAACTCGTGTTGTTTCTTTGTTCCCTCGAACGTCCATTTTTATGTCTATGGCTGTTTATTGTCCTGAACAAAATTGAAGTGAACGTTCTGATTCAAAAAAGAAATTTCAGCTTGTTGTTTACTCAGATCGGAAAGAATATCCTGTAAATTCCTATTTATGTCTGCATTAGTGGAGCACGTGTTTTCTCCCATTGTTCAGGCTAAATTGATTACGTCTTTAATTACATTTGTTAAACATCATGGTAATGTCATCGAATGCAATGTCACAAGCAAAAGTCACTGTTCATCTGAATTTGCCGATCATTGTCCGATGTCCGATCATTCTCGAATGTGACGACATTTTCTGAAACCTGAATAATCGTTATTATATTAAAATACACCATTTACGTGTTAACAATCACAATTTTACATTACCAGACGCTAAATTCAACATCTGCAAATAATTCAAAGTACTTACATGATTATTTATGATATAAATAGTATGACTGGAATCGTCCGTCCTTTTAATTTCGTAATTATATGACATGCGTAATGATTACCGACGACTATAACCAGGACGGAATTTAAAGGTCGTTATTCGTTTTCTGGATGCATAGGTGTCGATGCAGTATACTAACACGTGCCTTTGTCTTTGACAGCTTGCTTCTTCATAACCTAATGACCTCGATATATGACATTCTTTTCCAGTATTCCACCACTTTTCGTACATACCCAGCGTTGATATTTTACTACCGAAAAGAGTGTAAAAACAAGATTTCAAATTATAGTAACAGCTGTTGTTGTTGCGCAGATGAAATTCTGCCATGCACTGGTTCATTGAACGGCCCAGAAGCTAATATGAAACATTGGAAGTGATATCAAGTAAAATTTAAAATCTAGTATGATTGATTGTTAAAAAATAGTAACTACTTATTTTTACGCATCAATATATATTACATACTAGGATTAATACATGAAGAAATTGAACTAGCGTCTGATGAACAGATTTATAGTTTCCTACTAGCCAGATCGTTTTTCGATTCTATGGCTGATACAATCCAGTACAAACAACCCCATTTATTTCAAGCTTTAAAAGGATTGAACATACGAAGTAAAAATACCATTGCCCTGTCACCACTGTCGATCGGGATGATATCATTTGATGCATCTGGAATATCACAACTTGAGTACTAAATAGTTATAACAGAAATTATGAACAATTTTGAAACATGCATGTAGAAGAAAATGTGGATTGGAGGTAATGTTGCTTGTCTGTTGCAAGCTACAACAGACAAACAAAACATTCAAGAAAATTTCTTTGAGCGAAGTTGCTGTAAAAGGTCCGACTGTGTTACCATCTCTGTCAATAAAGGACACATTTAGAATAAATGTATAACGTCATAACGCAGAAATTATATATAATTATCCGGTGGATAGCAAGTGTTTTTTGTAAATATAATTTTAATTTAAAAATGGATTATAACAGTACACTAATACTAAAGTAATTCATTTAAATGGCGGTCAAAGCCAAATATTTATTTCAATCAGAGTTGGTCATCCTGTTCTGTATTTCACTACTCATGAAATACATCACGAATAAAACTGAAATAAACACCGATCCTCCGTAACATAGACGTATGTCTTATCAAAGTAAATGTGAAATATATCTAAGGTTTCACACGTTGGCAACGAGACTTACAGTACGGCAATATGATGTCTGGGGCATCCACGAATATATTTTAGAATATAACATATTGTATACATAATTATACATAATGAATTGTCGAATCAGTATTTTATAATATATTGCTAACAACAATCGAACCGATATTGCAAATATAACATGATTTCCATATGGGTGAGTATAAAAGACGAAAAACTGCTTTGTAACGTGTAGTCCATATTTTTCACGCTGGTTAGTTGTATATATTTTGTCAATAGAGCAACACAACACGAGTCATGCTGTATTCGTTTGTTTTATTCATAATTGCTATTGCTTATTGTTGTATTTTAATCCGAGAAGTGATATAACATGAAATAAAAACGAAACCAGAGTGTTTTGCAGTGTTTAAATGAATAGTCACTGAAATATCGTTGCAACTGATCGCTTGCTTGACATAGAGGAATTTTAGTTGTTTGTCTAATGTTGTAAATTGAGTTTCATCTTTTATATTTCTATAAACAACATTTTAAATGATATTTGTACACATCCATTATTATGAGAAGCTATATTAATATGGAATAAACATATGACAGCAATATTTATATCCGGCATGATGCAATATGTAATATATGCATGTTAAAATGTTGTTAAAATTTAAAATTTTAATGCCATACATAGCATGCTGAAAGATTTCGAGGCTTTACACATCATTGTTCATTCAAGTACTTTCTTGGAATGCATTTGATCTTTATACAATTGCTACACGAATGTCCAATATGAATTGGTCAAGTCAAGCATCTTCTTTGTGAAACAAACATGACACACAATACATTTTACGTTGATTGAGGTTATTTTAAAACGTCCGACTTTGTTATCTATTATGAAACACATGGTATGAAAATACAATACAGAATTTTATTTAAACAAATGTATCCGATGATTTCAGGTCCAGGCATTCTGTTGCAAGTCTGAGTACAGTCTAATGAGAGATCCTGTCAGTTACATTAGGCTACACTACAGAATATATTCAATCCCTCACGGAGGGCAGCGTACTCGTGGTTAGAGAACAGGAATTTGATCTCGAATCCCAGAAACGGTAATAACGTGTGTACCGCTTTTAAACCTCGCAGCTGAAATATAACAATAACATACACATGAACGTCCTTAGTAAATTTTCTTCGCATAGTGATACTTCTAAGGGTGTGATTTAAACCTCCGAATACGCGTTAAACAGTCAACAAATATCAAATATATGATAGTTTTCTAAAAAACATTACATGATGTACCATTCCTATAAATTAAAACTATACCGGATTTACATTTTCTTAATCCAAACAAAAACCCAATGAAACGCCAACCGTTTGATATGTTCATTGACATTGAGTCAGCTTATCTATTTGAAAAAACATGAACTATGCTGAACTTGCAGAATCGGAAAAAAATGTGTTTTGTTTGTGTTATGATTTATAGCGTGTACAATTGAATACAACTTTATGTACACAAGGTAATGAACCCTCTCGCCTCACAATCAAACTACATGGACATGTGTCAACTAAATAGAGAGCTCGGTCAATGTTGTTGTCAACGGCTTGCACAATATCAATAAATAATGCAAACTACGTATACGTAAACGATTAAAAGTACAACTGAATTTATTAGAAAGTTGTTTTAAATTAAAATTCAACCATATATAAAGTAAAATTGCCTATTCTACAAAAGCAGATTGAGGGCCTTTCACATATGACATGTATCGAAATTAATTATCGATACATAATTAATGTTTAAAAATTTAATATATGATCGCTTGCTTCAATGATTTTGAGCAATTATTAACTGTTTAAATACTGTAGGACAATTAGCTACTTTCATAAACATGTGTACTGAATACAACAATATATAACTATAATATATAAATACCCATTTTGTAAAAGCAACCTATCTAGCCGGGAATCACTATCCAACGCTGGCCGGACATATCATGATTCAAGCAGCAGTTTTATCTCTGGATCTCGGATAGGACATGAAACCTTCACATACACTGTGTCACCTACGTGCACGTGCAGCGGGTTACTAGGTAAGATAAATTGGAAGAAGGGGTCACTGAAGACTGAGACGCTTATGCTGTTCCCATCAATTTGCAAAAGGTTTGTTGAGATTATTGTAACACCATTCTCGATGACATTATAATGAACGTTCACTGACCAGTTGAAGTTATTGCATGCTAAGTTGCCACCTGGATGAAACAAAAGCACCAGGTTATTCTCGAGTGTGACGAGATTAGCTGCAACCTTAATAACCAAATCAACATGGTTTAAAATAGTGCTCGAACATTCATGTTATACACATTTAGTATATTCAGGCTAATAAGACACATTTATTATGTTACAATATGATTAAATCACAAACCGAAATATCACATTTCTTTGCGGCATACATTCGTCCAAGACATTGTCAAATACAATAAATTTACTTTTTCGTTCGCCTTTACATGTTGCTTTTCCTAGGAAAATGTCGGAAGTCATGTAATTTAGAAATAGCTGTCGCAGCAATATCACATTAACGGTGATATTCCAACTATTATGTGAACATCCGAGCTGAACCGCATTTGACGCGGTACACTCTGAAATAAATACACTAAATGCATCACTGTGTTACTATACTAACATAATACCCTTCACACATTTCACTCCATGCAATATACACGGCGTTGTACTTACCAATTGACAGACACGTTGAATTTTTGTTTGACCATTTTCCATTAGTGCCAAAATATCCCATATAGATCCCTTGTAGGAAATAGCCGGTGTTGCAGCTGACCGTGGAATAAGACCTATATGATGTAGATGTTGGTGTGACTTGGCTGTTAAATGGCGCTATAGGAGTCCAACAGTCAACAAATAATGGAAGTAATTAAATCAAGATACATGGTATTGATATAAGACAATTGTAGCTTTTTGAGGTGTCATTTAGATCCGACTGCTCATACCTATCAGTTCACATCTCAGGGCGTCCAAGTTCCATCTCCATTGTGTACAAGTTGTACTGGATTTTTCAATTTGAGACGATTACCTTTGTTGCAGTGAAAAAAAGGCTGTGTTGTGGACCACAGTTATGTGTCCGTAAGTTATTTTAAGAAGATCACACGCTGTCATGATATTTTAAATACAGTTAGCAAATATTACAAATAATAATTATTTTATATAAAACTTGTATACAACTATGTTTCTGCTACTAAATTGTTTAGAAGGGTGACGTTTTTCAGGTTTAATTATAATGGAGCAACTTACGGGTATGACGCTCGCCGCTCACAAGAATATTGGCTATGGTATGGCTGGTGTGTGTTTGATTTGTGAAACATAATTATTTTCATATCCGATTCTAGAAGATAGGTGTCATGGTTTGTCGACGAGTTATAATTAAAATAGAATGTGAAATTAACTGAGATGAGCTCAAAAAAGACAAATGAACCTTGTTAATGTAAAAGCTCTCAAACCATGACTATAACAACAAAGACGCTTAAATCATTGAAACGTATGAGGTATTTGATACACTATAAAGTATTTTCTTAACCAAACCAATTGTAGATGGTTTCCTCTGCTATACCTTTTAATATATGTATTCCGAGAAGTACATCCTTAGTTTCATTAACACTAATAACAATCTGTAAAAAGAAGTGTTCATTATATTGTTATATGTATTGTATTTAAAAATAACATTACACTACAACAAGTAACTACCACCAGTTTTATTTGTTGGGCGGCGACATAAACAAACCATCAACTGAACAACAAATTAGTCTAATTGTCTTTCAAAATACTCATTAATATTGAATTTAAATTTGATTCATACCCTAAAATTGATTTCTTCTGTAAGAACCACGGTTTCGTTTATCCACTTTTTATCTCTTTCAATGTAGTTCCAAAAGGAAGCTAGATCTTTGGTTTTGTTGACGTCTGTTTTCACGGTGACATGCACTTCTCCAACGGCAAACTTGTTTCAGAATTTAATTAAATGCAATCCAGGAGAAAAAAAAGCAGATGCCATTGTGAAGCTGGCATTGGATTGTACTGACGTGTTATCCCACGTCATCGTGTTACAGAAGTCACCTACAAAATGTGGTTACGTTATGGTTATGTGGATAAGTACTATTTTCATATGGCGCCAACTTATGCATGAGTCTCATTGCTTAAGCATTTGCAAAAATCGTCATACAGTCTTGTAGGATATATCTTGGTTTAAGCACATAATCTGCGCATCATTTTATTTTATTTGAAAAACTAACCCGCCGGCTTTTTCAATAATAGAAACGTTTTGTCCCTTTGTGTTCACTTGTAAATAATGTTCAAAAGTGAAACGCATTTGAGTGTCTGAAGCTAAAATGATGATATAGTTATCGTGTTTAAACATGGTTTTTATAAGAATGTACGGAAAATTTGCTTGTTTGGATTTTTCTTTCATTCCTCCGCGCAGTGTATTTAAGTGTATACACATTTAGCCAAACATGGATCGTTGTCAGTTCCTAGTATAGAGGTTAGACGAGCACAGTGACGTCACACTCGATATACAGAAGGGTTACAGATATTAATGTCTGGAGTGGTAAAACAATGAGTCTATAATGTTGTTTTCAGACTATGTTGTCGCAAATGAACCGGTATATACATGTTTCATGCGTGAAATAAACACCTTAATAATCATGTATGTATTAGTCTTTAGACTTCCAGCCAAAGATAGAAACTTGTGAATGACTCTTCCAAAGATATACGTTTTATTTCTTTGAAATTTAAATTGATGATGAAGATAAACAGAATAAGGATGCCAATGACGATGATGTTAATTGATGATGCTGCTGATGGATATGATTGATTACGATGAATTATGGTGATAATGATGATGATGCTGCTGATGATAATTCGTTGGCAGTGTTATTGTTCTGCTAACTATTTAGAATAGAGACTAGTATATTTTCTCACTAAATTAGTCACTAGAACAAAGCAATTGTATATTGGCATACAATTATTAAACGAGATTTTCTAGAGGAAATGTATTATAGTATAATCGGTATATTTCTATTAAAATTCATTGTATTTAAATATATTTTTTTGTAAAGCGGTCGTAGTATCATGTATCTGATAACAACAGTGTGTAACCTGTACACACATATCTGCTACAGGAAGTTGTTTCAGATTAAGACCGATCCCGTATAATTGATACATAAACTTGTTGAAGTTACTAACGCTGCTTGGTTAAAGATGTTTCATACGATTTTCAGATTTACTTCTTTTCGTTTTGGTTAGTGTAGTCATACATTAAATAAAGTGGACTGTTGAGTTAGATACAGAACACGTTTTCCATATTTAAGTGATTCATGAAATTTTGCCAAGCGATTCTCTATTGGTCCAACAAATGCAGTTAGTTGGTAATATTTAAGACGTAACAAGGTACCCAGCCAGCCCGATATCTATTCGTTATCGCTAGCAAGCATGCAGCCTACTGTACATATCGGATAGATATCGGCCAGTTGTCGGCTATCGATATAATAGTTCGATATATATCCGTTCTCTATCCGATATAGTTATGGTGTAAAATAAAAAGTAGATGTATACATTTAGTGCATGTGATATATGTTAAACAAATCCATATATGAGTGGCATTTTTTCAATATGTGTTACGTTGTCGTCATTTTAAGCAACGATGTCGGATCGATGTAGGGCCGATATCGTTCATGGCAAGCAGTAATTTCTCTTTATTTTCATAAAATTATTTATGTGTATCAATCCGGCAATACTAAAGAGTATTTTACTGAAATGAATGTGCGTTCTATGACTCCACATATCTTATTTTAAATAGCTTCGAAATTATTTTCGTCGAACAAAATCTTTTTCGGTTGGCGCAAAATTATTGTTATTTTAAACTGGAACCGTTGATCTCGAGAAAGTAAAAGTAATATTAAAATGTTCAGTTTCCTCTTCAACGCAGACAAAACAACAAGAAGTAAGTACTTATGACTATTTGTAGACATCGTGTTTCTTTCTATCAGCTATTCAAAATTTATTAAGTCTTGTAGGCGTAGAAAAATCCAGGTTATTGAAATGTACCGTATTTTCGCGAGTATTGTTTATTATTATTAGTATATTAAGATACTGTTTTGTCATTTCTACAAATGTAAGTATTTACAGAGAGATAAGTTATTTTTGTACATGTTACAGGTTCAGTATACTTCAAATATTTGTATTTTAAAGGCTTACAGTTTTAATTAATTTTAATTTTAACAGTATTGTATACATTATATTTAAAGGGACTTGTTCACAGATTTTTGTATTTTTTGTTATATGTCATTCATTATCTTAACTCTACAGATTGAAGCCCTGAAACTAAAAAGCTCAAGTATAATGACGAGAAAAAAAAAGAAAAGAAAAAAAGTTGCTCCCACCGGGGTTCGAACCTCAGACCTCTAAATTGGTCCCTTTAAATAAATGATTTGTCTATACTAAAGTACCCACAATAAAACCAAATTATATTGAAAACAATTTAGTTTTCTGACGAATTACCTGCTTCGCAATGGTGGCTCTTGGGCCACTTTGGACGACAATAAGGTCTTCGACTTGATAAAGTTCACCACTGACAAACCGGCTGCATATTAATATGGACAGATTCATTTAATTTGAATTTGTTATTTGGACAGACGAAGGTAATCAAATATACATTGGATGTAGTAATACTTGGTCAGAACATGCAGTTTACTTCTATTGATGTGAGCAAGTTAGTAATACATTGTTTAAGGCTTAAACTTTAAGCGGTTTCTGCATAACACCATTACAGAGATCAAGTACAATTTCTCCAACTGTGATTAAATAATTATTATTATGACTCAACATGTTCTGTATAATATTGTTACAGTTGTGTAAATTGGAGTGTATAGTAAAAAATGTATTGCATTATATGACTACAATTATGAATTGAACTACTTTCTGTAAACTAAACTTCTTTTATTTTATTTATTTTTCAACATACATCTCATACATCTCCATTACACAATGTTAATATATAAAACTACAAGTTATACATACATCTCCATTACACAATGTTAATATATAAAAGTACAAGTTATGCATATAAACAATATTAATACACTAAAATCAGTATTTATACTACATTGATTTATGTGTATTTTGCGTATTTTTTTTTTAAATATTCGTTTAAATTTTTAGTTTTGAGATGATGCTAGATATAAAAAGTGAGATACAAAAACACTAAAAAGGAAAGAGAATGATAAAAAGGGAGGGTGTTCCTTTAAAAGACGTGAGATGTTTGACTTATTGTCTTCAAAACTGGAAGACTGCTATGGGAAGGCACATGTGTTGGCGCAAATACACAGCAGTTTCCCTGAGGTATGCGAGAAAATAAAAAATAAAAATGAAGAAAAAGAGAAAACTCCAATCCTGAGAAAAAGAGGGGAAAAAAAGACAGAATAGGCAAGATTCACTTCAAAGTATTAGGATGTGCAATTTTTTGCCATTTTTTAAGTGCAGATCAATTTCATTTTTTTCAAAAGCAATCTGCTTTTCTAAATGTATTTTCATTCTGAGAGCATTTTTGAAAGTCTCGATATTTAGATTTTCGGCTCTTGATTTAACGCTAAATATATATGACTTCATCAGAATGAGTATATAGTTTATAACTGAATTATTAGCGCCACCTTTTTGTGTTCCAAGGACAATATCTTTTACATTAAGATCAATATGTTATTTTTTACTGCTTAAATAAATTGTGAGGTCCCGCCATATGGGTTGTACAATATTACATTCAAATCAAACATGTGTAATAGTTTCTTTATAACGTGCACAAAATGTACAAAGGTTAGAAGCTGCTATCATACATTTATACACGTATGCATTAGTGGGTAATATACAATGTAGAATCTAATACTGAAAGTTGCGTAATTTATTATCTATGGCGGCTTTAAATGGTATTAAATATGTATTTTTCCAGTCAATACTTTGATTATAGTAAGTCATTATAATTTCCCATTTCTGTTGCTGTTTGGTTTTAACTTCATCAAAAGTTTGTTGAAGATTATATAAATATTTACACACCGTGTTTGTTTTTTGCACTTTTTCAAGTAATGTACTGTTGCTAAAATTGAAAAGGTCTGTTTCAGATAGTTGTTTTTGTAAGTTTCTGGTATACTATTAATCAGTGTGTAATATTTTAGATAATCGCTTGTAGGTAATCTAAACTTCTCACACAAAAATAATAGTAATTTTAATTGACATATATTCCAGCTGCCAGTGGCATACAGTGTCTGCTTTGAACAACATCGTTATCATTATCGGGTGGAGTGCTGCATCAAACACTGTCTTAGGAATTTTACTGAGATAAAGAACAGTGGATAAACAACATTCTACTCATCATTAATATTATGAAGACTTCTAAAGTAAGCACTCTTAAATGTGTGATAGGGACTGGAAAGTTCCAATTTATGAAGTTATTTTTAATTACTATAACCACAATTCTTAATAACAAGTGTACTATGTGGTTTATTAAAATAAACAATTTAATGACACACACTGTTTAGTGTTACCTAATTGTTTTACATTTTAATGTTTTTGTGAAGACATGCAAAGGTCTTTGAATTCTGATACTTTTTTAAGATTTGATGCAACCTATATGTAATGCTAACAAATTACATGTAATTAATACATATAATCATGACTGAACCATAGTTTTATTTTATTTGCAAAATTAAATGTAAAAATTTTGTGAGGATAAAAACGAACCATTTCATCTAGGATGCTTTTGGAAGCATAATATTGTCAAATATATGTTGTTGGTTTTTGTATTTCAGTTTGTTTTCACTTTTTACTGGAATTTTGTTTTCACTTCCAGTTTGGAATCGAATTAGATTTTCATTTGGTTATATGATTTTCAAATATTTAGTTTGATCTAAATTAAGGCCATTGAAATGTGGAAATTTCAATATGACACTAAATGTCTAATACAATTGTTTGTCGGTTAAGTATTGCTGAATTATTAACTTTTTCAATTTTGTTGAAAGGGTTTTATAGCATGTATGATGGTGGATGATGCTAATATTAATAAATGACTAACATATTGATTATAAGCATTTGTAATTGTTTTCAGTGGCAATTCAACTTATAATAAATGATTGCATTTCTTAGCTTTTCCTAGGTTGCTGTCACATCACTTACATGTTGTATGTGACTTTTTATACAAACTTATAAGATTTCAATGTGACATGTCCGTTAATGTTTTTAGCTGATTTAAATATTAATTAAAAATGAAGACGTTAAAAGATTATATAAACCTTTGTCTAAATAAATAATGTATACATGCACTTGATGATTTTCTATTGCTTCTGTTATATTTATCACAGCTTTTTGGGGATTGTTTTATTATAATTTGGTTCTCAAACGTAGCAACTGTTTTGAGAAGATAGAATTATATGTAGTTAAAAATGAAGATATGTACACTTTCTTGAGTGTTGTTGCACATTGCACATCATTTTGAAATTAAGCATTAAAATAAAGAAGTGTGGTTATCAATTCCAAAGAAATTGACAACATCGTCGAATAGATGTCTATCCGATATTGTTGTAATCATATCTAATAGATATCGGACCAATGTAGGCTTGCTAGCTGAAACGATATTGGCCCGATGTCTAATTGATATACGTCCGATAAACAATGCTCCGATATCTATCCAATCAAATGCAGATGGGCAAAACGTTGATCGGATAGATATCGCTCACGATATCTATCCGATATTCACAACATATCGGATAGATATCGGACCAATGTAGGCATGCTGGCTGGGTAGAGAAGTAATATAACACGTCTGCATTACATCTATTTATGTATAGTTATACAATCCAAACATATGATGCAGTCATCATAATATAATTTAAACCTCAATACACATTGATAGCATTGTATCAGCATTAAACAACAGTACTCTAGATAAGCTTTGTACTGGGGGAAAATGTACGCGTACTTTTGAAAATTTGGGAGTAAATGTACACTTTCTGCAGAAGTTATAGGCGTAAATGTACACGATTTTGAAATAGTGGTGGTTAATTTATATGCAACAAGACCTTGCAGCATGTGAAAAAAACAACAACATATAATATATTATTATAATTATCCTATACTAATCCTTAATTATGTAGCACCGCCTTTTGAATACAATTCAGGTAGGCAGGCCTGTCAAAACTTCAATCTAATATCTTCCAGTCACTAGAGTTTGATGTTATGTACGCGAAGTCGGGAAAATATGTGCGTAAATGTACACCTAATTTTTAGTTTCTCTGCGTAATTGTACACCTAAATTTTATTTTCTCTGCACATCTTCCTTACCAGTTTTTTTTTTACAAAACACTTTATTTACAGCCGTCTGCTATTGTGTGCCAAATATAATTTAAAATTTCAACAAATAAACGCTGTTTCTTTTAGTCCAATATGTAATATGTACGCTAGACTATTAGTCCATACATTGTAAATTAAGTTTTCAGAAGAACAAGATACAGTTAATTAAAGTGTTTTAGAAGAACAGACATTGAGTTGAATTGAGATTCAATTTAATTACTCAATTTAATTGCTCAATGGTTAGAGGGTACAGATAATAAATACTTGGATACTAAATAAATTATATTGAACCAAATTTTAATTTGTAAATTATTCCCATTAAATAGTATTGTGATTCTGCTCTTCCGTACACTAGCTAGCTAACATGGTACAAGTGGTAAGTGCTGTGCAAAATATTTGTATTTAATTGTTGAATGCATAAAAATGTTTTTGTTTCTACTACCTAATTGTTTAATCTTGCCCGGTAATAATGATGGAAAGCGCCAAGTATTTTTATTTCCAATACCTTTGAAAACTTCTATGTTGTTAATGCCGACAAATCCGTACCTTGTTTCATACATACGGAACACTAACTGTAAAAAAGCAGATACTTCTTAGGTACCTAAGTGATACAACCTGACGTTTGATATACATATTGTGAAAAACATTTGGCATTGTCATTGTATGTATGTACACTACAAATTTATTATCTCAATAAGATTTTCAATTGTAATATCTTAAGTAATGATAAATAATATCGTTACCGTGCTTTTCCCGGTTAGCGGACGTCTGGCCGTGTATTCCCATATTATCTGAGAACCATTGGCATTTTGAGTTCTAGTTTCCACCGCCATATGACTCACGCCAAGAGGAACTTTGTATCAGAAAATAAGTGTATACAACCCAGCGGACAATGCTGGGGATGACATGGTGTAACTGGCATTTGACGCTGATGTAAGATTATCCCAAAACATAACGTAAAATTCATAATCTGTAATTATTGTAAAATCTTAATATTAACAATATTTATAACATGACTGCATTTATAAAATGCCATAATTATATATCAAGATATATATACATTAGCGATATTTTGTATATTTAGACACGTCATACTTAATACCTTGACCAATCCATGATAGCTGACGACTTATACCGGGACGAAGTTCAAAGGACGTCATTCCTTTTACTGGGTTCAGGTGTGTTGATGAATTTTACTTGCATGTGTCTTTGTCTTTGAATGTACAACTTGCTTCTTCTAAAGGTAAAAACATCGCTTTACGAAATGTTTGACTTTTGTGGTCCTATTGTCCGTTGATACCACACGTAGATATGGTACTACAGATAACCGTGTAACCAAGATCACAGGATATATTCACACTTGATCCAAATGAAGTAGCGCCAGATGAAATTCTGCCAAACACTGGTTCACTGAACGGCCTACAATCTAATGTGTAAGAGAGGAAGCGAGGTCTGAGCTAGTAACATTGACAGTGTAAAGTAATAGTTATGTCGTTAGATTTATGAATCAAAGTCTTTTAGATAATAGTACTAATAAATAAATAAATTTGTATTGTACGTACATTTTGCAATGAGTCGCATATTCTTAGTATTTGGTTTGATGTTCGGTAAACAATTATCAAATATCTACTGGCTGAATATAAATGAAGATTTAGGTTAGGTTACTTGTCTATCAAGCGCAACAGCATTCAACGGTAGCTGTATTTCAAGAAATTAAACACAACAACAACAACAACAACGTTTCACTTTGTTATTAAATTGCGAATGACATCCTAATACTATAATACTATTAAGTACTCGTATAATGTTTAACGCAGTGATATTTTAAGGCCACCCATGTTTTTGTTTTATGGTACAATTTGGTTTTGGATAGTACTTCATTTAAATGATTGTCATAATAGTTTTAATCAAGACTGCAACTCTCGTGTCATATAAATCACGATTCTTGAGATACGATAATCTTGAACTAAATCTTAAACAAATATTAAATCAACTCGAATGGTCATATGTATCGGTAAAGTTAATGTGAAATCTACCTAACGGCTCACAAGATGGGAGTCTGTAGTTATCACGTCAAAACGTGTCGTTTAATTAGGTTGTAGCCAGAAGAGCATTCAAGGGTTTCTGAAAGAAGAAAACATGTTGGCGTGTTTAATATATTGTGGTATCAGTAGTAACATGAGATAATTACGAGCACTGATATATTATAATGTTGTATTCATGGTAATTTTGTTAGAAATATCGAATTGACATTGCACTACTACATTATTTATATCTCAATGTTTTCATTTAGACACAAATAACTTGTAATGCCAGACAATACCTTCTATTAGTTTGCTAAATATGGGTATTAAAATGTGCATTTCTATATGAATATGGGTATTACAATTGACACCTTTATCATACTAAAAATATTGTGTAGATATACCTAAACTAATATTATCAAGCCAAGTCAAAGCGTAGCCCGTGGCTACAAACGAACAGCTGAAACATAATAATAATAATAACAACAATAATAATAATAATAATAATAATGATAATAATACTAATTATTATTATTATCATTAGTATAATTATAATTAAAATAATACGAGCATATTATTATTACTATTATTATCATTATTATTATATTTTTAGTAATCGAATATTCAAAATGTCATTTGTTAAATGAATTTGTTTGATAGTTTTTGTATTTTTGGGCAATCTTAATTGCACTACAAAATACGCATGTTGTTCTTGTACCGCTATTGTGGTCTCTGTCCAGTTGGTGTGATCAGTCACGTTCCACTGTAACGTTGTCCTCTGTACGTGTCAGGACGTGCAGTGTTGTCGTGGAAGCAAGGAGAGTGTAGTACAAACTGAGACAAGCTGCTCCTCCTATTAACAAGGGGGCTGACACGAAAAACAGACCATTTGCAGAGGAGTGCGGTGACGTCTGGTATAAGGCATAGTAACTGTCATCTGAAACATATTTTAAACATGCGACTTAAAACAGAATGCCTTAAAATAAATAATAATATAATGCTTTAAAACACATTATTTATTTTGAAAGAAAACACGACAACGACGCATAAGGCCTTATATAATACTGAAGAAAAAAAAACAACGGCATTGTCTTTGGCAAATTAAACACATACCTAGACCAATCTGCGCATTTTGACCCATATGCGAGTGAATTTCCCATGGAGATATAATATTGTAACCACACGTGCTGTTGTTATTAAATGTGCAACTTCCAAAACTGCGTTGATTCAAAACCGATTGGTACGATGTACATACTAGTGACAAGAAAAAAAGTTTGTTAATCAAACATGTACCTATGTACAAATGTACAAACTATCTCTAAACTCACAAATATTTCAAACACATAACATTGTTTAAATCATTTGAATATCTCTTAAAATTCAACTTTATTTAAAACATTAGCCTAATTGCTATAATGCGATGACTAACATCGAACAATAGTCATATACTATTAATGGTTTAATAATCAAAAGAAAGATTTGGAATGAATACATGTAATGACACTGGCAAGCAGAAAAAGGACGCAGATATCCATCATTACGTGACGTTAACTAATACATCATAATGCGTTTACATTAGATACAAATTGTAACACGGTCTACTTTCGTAGCAGTTGAAAGAGAGACATATTAAAAGAGTGACCTGATAAAATAATTCAGTGTACATGACACAGAAAGGAGGCTCATTTCGCAATAATACAGCAGATAATAATTAAGACTTATTTTAAATAAGAAGATTCACAGTTATTGTAATGAGTCTCGTTAATATAAATTGTAATCAGATAAATTTCCATGCAGACATAAACTATTCGGTTATAAACTAGCAAAGCCCCATTTGTGTGCGACATTACATGCACATAGCTGTGTTACATTTGATATGCGAATTAACATGGTAGCAAATATTTATCATCATACTGTGCATAAACTAGATGAACATTTGGCTGAAGTTGTATAACATTAATCTGAAAAACACAATTAACAGCCTTGATGGACTTAATCGAAAGAAGTTCAATTACAGTTTCAGTTATTGCAACAGGTAGTAATAAAGAATTAGTCGAAAAAATATTATTGCTTACAACGAGCACCTATAACCACTTGTTAATGGTTATATGTGAAAGCACGAACATTATTTCAAATTCGTTTTAGCCTTACAATTTCGAATAACAAATGTGTTCGCTGTTGTGGCTGAAAGTAAGTAGTCCAATTTGATATCATGCCAGTGTGTGCCCAAAGTAGAATTGCAATAGCTAAAGTATATGTATGCTTCTCTTCCATGTTTATCAAAATATATTTAGATATTCAGGATCGCGGGAAATCCTCTATCTGACTAAAGTGCACGATATGTACGATATAACATCTGACGACGTCCTTTGCAATGATCTCTTCAAAGGTTGTCCAAATGTATATCGCAACCGCTCATTGTGTACACTAATGATTTCTAAATCGTGAACATGCGATTGTCTACTTTCACTTTCAAGACAATGTAAGCAATGCGTTGACTTGTTTTCTGAATCCAGATCTTAACGAATAACGTGCGTTAGAATCGGATTATTTTTTCATATTTATTAAATACGATAAATATATTTTTAATGAAATATGTTAGAAAAAAACAACAGTCAAACACATAAATAACAACGATAATATCAATAATTATATTTGTCTTCCACGAAGAGAAGCATTTAGAACGTCTTTCATGATGGTTTCCAACTGCAAGTGCATACACACACACACACACACACACACACACACACACACACACACACACACGCACGCACGCACGCACGCACGCACGCACGCACTCACGCACGCACGCACGCACACGCAAACACACGCATACATACATTCATACATACATACGATGTTCGAATTCCTTATTATTATTTGAATAGTTTTCATTATTAGCATATTCGAATATTCGTTGCCATCGCTACTTTTGATAAAAAAAATTAAACACGTTGGTCCCAGAGTCGTTAACAAAATATTATTCTATGTTAATATACAATATACAAATGACATTTTGAATATTCGATTACCAAAAATATAATAATAATAATAATAATAGTAATAATAAAATACGGTATATGGTCAAATATCGAATTGACATTGCACTATTACATAATATATATCTCAATGTTTTCATTTAGACACAAATAACTTGTAATGCCAGACAATACCTTCTATTAGTTTGCTAAATATGGGTATTAAAATGTGCATTTCTATATGAATATGGGTATTAAAATTGACACCTTTATCATACTAAAAATATTGTGTAGATATACCAAAACTAATATTATCAAGCCCAATCAAAGCGTAGCCCGTGGCTACAAACTAACAGCTGAAACATAATACTTATAATATGTTTTTAATTATAAATATACTAATGACAATAATAATAATAATTATTATTATCATTATTTTTTTGTTGAAATTTTATTTGGCACACAATAGCAGATGGCTGTAAATAAAGTGTTTTGTAAAACAAAACTGGTAAGGAAGATGCGCAGAGAAAATAAAATTTAGGTGTACAATTAGGCAGAGAAACTAAAATTTAGGTGTACATTTACGCACATATTTTCCCGATTTCGCGTACATGACATCAAACTCTAGTGACTGGAAGAGAGAAGATTGAAGTTTTTACAGGCCTGCCTGCCTGAATTGTATTCAAAAGGCGGTGCTACATAATTAAGGATTAGTATAGGATAATTATAATAATATATTATATGTTGTTTTTTTTCCACATATTGCAAGGTCTTGTTGCATATAAATTAACCACCACTTTTTCAAAATCGTGTACATTTACGCCTATAAATTCTGGAGAAAGTGTACATTTACTCCCAAATTTTCAAAAGTACGCGTACATTTTCCCCCAGTACAAAGCTTATTTAGTGTACTGTTGTTTAATACTGATAAAATGCTATCTATGTTTGTTGAGGTTTAAATTATATTATGATGACTGCATCATATGTTTGGATTGCATAACTATATTAAATAGATGTAATGCAGACGCGTGTATATTACTTCTCTACCCAGCCAGCATGCCTACATTGGTCCGATATCTATCCGATATGTTGTGAATATCGGATAGATATCGTGAGCGATATCTATCCGATCAACGTTTTGCCCATCGGCATTTGATCGGATAGATATCGGAGCATTGTTTATCGGACGTATATCAAATAGACATCGGGCCAATATCGTTCCAGCTAACAAGCCTACATTGGTCCGATATTTATTAGATATGTTTTCAACAATATCGGATAGATATCATGAGCGATATCTATCCGATCAACGTTTTTCCCATCGGCATTTGATCGAATGGATATCGGAGCATTGTTTATCGGATGTATATCGGATAGACATCGGGCCAATATCGTTCCAGCTAGCAAGCCTACATTGGTCCGATATCTATAAGATATGTTTTTAACAATATCGGATAGATGTCGTGAGCAATATCTATCCGATCAACGTTTTGTCCATCGGCATTTGATGGGATAGATATCGGAGCATTGTTTATCGGACGTATATCGGATAGACAACGGGTCAATATCGTTCCAGCTGGCAAGCCTACATTGGTCCGATATCTATAAGATATGTTTTCAACAATATCGGATAGATATCGTGAGATTCCGATCAGCGTTTTGCCCATCAGCATTTGATCGGATAGATCTCGGAGCATTGTTTATCGGACGTTTATCGGATAGACATCGGATCAATATAGTTCCAGCTAGCAAGCCTACATTGGTCCGATATCTATTAGATATCTTTTCAACAATATCGGATAGATATCGTGAGCGATATCTATCCGATCAACGTTTTGTCCATCGGCATTTGATGGGATAGATATCGGAGCATTGTTTATCGGACGTATATCGGATAGACATCGGGTCAATATCGTTCCAGCTTGCAAGCCTACATTGGTCCGATATCTATAAGATATGTTTTCAACAATATCGGATAGATATCGTGAGCGATATCTTTCCGATCAGCGTTTTGCCCATCGGCGTTTGATCGGATAGATATCGGAGCATTGTTTATCGGACGTTTATCGGATAGACATCGAGTCAATATAGTTCCAGCTAGCAAGCCTACATTGGTCCGATAACTATTAGATATGTTTTCAACAATATCGGATAGATATCGTGAGCGATATCTATCCGATCAACATTTGGCCCATCAGCATTTGGTCGGATAGATATCGGAGCATTGTTTATCGGAAGTATATCGGATAGACATCAGACAAATATCGTTCCAGCTAGCAAGCCTACATTGGTCCGATATCTATTAGATATGTTTTCAACAATATCGGATAGATATCTATTCGACGATGTTGTCAATTTCTTTGGAATTGATAACCACACTTCTTTATTTTAATGCTTAATTTCAAAATGATGTGCAATGTGCAACAACACTCAAGAAAGTGTACATATCTTCATTTTTAACTACATATAATTCTATCTTCTCAAAACATTTGCTACGTTTGAGAACCAAATTATAATAAAACAATCCCCAAAAAGCTGTGATAAATATAACAGAAGCAATAGAAAATCATCAAGTGCATGTATACATTATTTATTTAGACAAAGGTTTATATAATCTTTTAACGTCTTCATTTTTAATTAATATTTAAATCAGCTATAAACATTAACGGACATGTCACATTGAAATCTTATAGGTTTGTATAAAAAGTCACTTACAACATGTAAGTGATGTGACAGCAACCTAGGAAAAGCTAAGAAATGCATTCATTTATTGTAAGTTGAATTGCCACTGAAAACAATTAAAAATGCTTTCTATCAATATGTTAGTTATTTATGAATATTAGCATCATCCACATGCTATAAAACCCTTTCAACAACATTGAAAAATTTAATAATTCAGCAATACTTAACCGACAAACAATTGTATCAGACATTTAGTGTCATATTGAAATTTCCACATTTCAATGGCCTTAATTTAGATCAAACTAAATATTTGAAAATCATATAACCAAATGAAAATCTAATTCGAATCCAAACTGGATGTGAAAACAAAATTCCAGTAAAAAGTAAAATTAACTGAAATACAAAAAACAACAACATATATTTGACAATATTATGCTTCCAAAAGCATCCTAGATGAAATGGTTCGTTGTTATCCTCACACAATTTTTACATTTAATTTTGCAAATAAAATAAAACTATGGTTCAGTCATGATTATATATATTAATTACATGTAATTTATGAGCATTATATATATAGGTTGCATCAAATCTTAAAAAAGTATCAGAATTCTAAGACCGTTGAATGTCTTCACAAAAACATTAAAATGTAAAACAATTAGGTAACACCAGACAGTGTGTGTCATTAAATTGTTTCTTTTAATAAACCACATAGTACACTTGTTATTAAGAATTGAAGTTTAGAAATTAAAAATAACTTCATAAATTGGAACTTTCCAGTCCCTATCACATATTTAAGAGTGTTTACTTTAGAAGTCTTCATAATATTAATGATGAGTAGAATGTTGTTTATCCACTGTTCTTTATCTCAGTAAAATTCCTAAGACAGTGTTTGATGCAGCACTCCATCCGATAATGATAACGGTGTTGATCAAAGCAGATACTGTATGCCACTGGCGGCTGGAATGTATGTATATTAAACTTACTATTATTTTTGTATGAGAAGTTTAGATTACCTACAAGCGATTATCTAAAATATTACACACTGATTAATAGTATACCAGAAACTTACAAAAACAACTATCTGAAACAGACCTTTTTAATTTTAGCAACAGTACATTACTTGAAAAAGTGCAAAAAACAAACACGGTGTGTAAATATTTATATAATCTTCAACAAACTTTTGATGAAGTTAAAACCAAACAGCAACAGAAATGGAAAATTATGATGACTTCCTATAATCAAAGTATTGACTGGAAAAATACATATTTAATACCATTTAAAGCCACCATAGATAATAATTTACGCAACTTTCAGTATAAGATTCTACATTGTATATTACCCACTAATGCATACCTGAATAAATGTATGCTAGCAGCTTCTAATCTTTGTACATTTTGTGCACGTTATAAAGAAACTATTACACATGTTTGATTTGAATGTAATATTGTACAACCCATATGGCGGGACCTCACAATTTATTTAAGCAGTAAAGAATAACATATTGATCTTAATGTAAAAGATATTGTCCTTGGAACACAAAAAGGTGGCGCTAATAATTCAGTTATAAAGAATATACTCATTCTGATGAAGTCATATATATTTAGCGTTAAATCAAGAGCCGAAAATCTAAATATCGAGACTTACAAAAATGCTCTCAGAATGAAAATACATTTAGAAAAGCAGATTGCTTTTGAAAAAAAATGAAATTGATCTGCATTTTAAACATGACAAAAAAGTGCACATCCTAATACTTTGAAGTGAATCTTGCCTATTCTGTCTTTTTTCCCCTCTTTTTTCTGAGGATTGTTGTGTTCTCTTTTTCTTCATTTTTATTGTTTATTTTTTCGCATACCTTACGGAAGCTGTTGTGTATTTGCGCCAACACATGTGCCTTCCCATAGCAGTCTTCCAGTTTTGAAGACAATAAGTCAAACATCTCATGTCTATTAAAGGGAACACCTTGCCTTTTTATTATTCTCTTTCCTTTTTAGTTTTTTTTCGCATCTCACTTTTTTATATCTAGCATCATCTCAAAACTAAAAATCGAAACGAATATTTTTTAAAAACAATATTTATTACTCAAAATACACATAAATGAATGTAGTATAAATACTGATTTTAGTGTATTAATATTGTTTATATGCATAACTTGTACTTTTATATATTAACATTGTGTAATGGAGATGTATGTATAACTTGTAGTTTTATATATTAACATTGTGTAATGGAGATGTATGAGATGTATGTTGAAAAACGAATAATAAAAAAAAAAGTTTAGATTACAGAAAGTAGTTCAATTCATAATTGTAGTCATATAATGCAATACATTTTTTGCTATACACTCCAATTTTACAAAACTGTAACAATATTATACAGAACATGTTGAGTCATAATAATAATTATTTAATCACAGTTTGAGAAATTGTACTTGATCTCTGTAATGGTGTTATGCAGAAACCGCTTAAAGTTTAAGCCTTAATCAATGTATTACTAACTTGCTCACATCAATAGAAGTAAACTGCATATTCTGACCAATTATTACTACATCCAATGTATATTTGATTACCTTCATCTGTCCAAAAGACAAATTCAAATTAGATGAATCTGTCCATATTAATATGCAGCCGGTTGTCAGTGACGAACGTTATAAAGTCCAAGACCTTATTGTCATCCAAAGTGGCCCAAGAGCCACCATTGCGAAGCAGGTAATTAGTCAGAAAACAAAATTGTTTTCAATATAATTTGGTTTTATAGTGGGTTCTTTAGTTTAGAGTAATCATTTATTTAAAGGGACCAATTCACAGATTGGCCAACTGACAATTTTCCAACTTTTTGTCACATATTACCACAATGAAATAATAGCATATATAAAGGAGTAAAATAACACAGATGACATAGAAAGATACTATAAATACCGTATTATTAATGAGTAATCATCAGTGGAAATTTAGAAAATCAAAAAGCGTTTGTAAAGCTAAACGATGGAATAATTTAGAGTGTTTCTGTTGTTTTCGTTAAAATTGCTGACAACACGTGGATCGCGTACATAAATTATACAATCACATAATAAAATATATAATGCATCCACATATATAAAAGTTGGAATTGCCGAGTGGTTAAGACGGTAGCCTTTTGATCTAGAGGTCTGAGGTTCTAACCCCGGCGGGAGCAACTTTTTTTCTTTTCTTTTTTTTTCTCGTCATTATACTTGAGCTTTCTAGTTTCGAGGCTTAAATCTGTAAAGTTAAGATAATGAATGGCATACTACAAAAAAAATAATCTGTTAACAAGTCACTTTTAATATAATGTATACAATACTGTTACAATTAAAATAAATTATAACTGTAAGCCTTTACAATACAAATATTTGAAGTATACTGAACCTGTAACATGTAAAAAAATAACTTATCTCTCTGTAAATACTTACATTTGTAGATATGACAAAACAGTATCGTAATATACTAATAATAATAAACAATACTCGCGAAAATACGGTACATTACAATAACCTGGATTTTTATACGCCTACAAGACTTAATAAATTTTGAATAGCTGATAGAAAGAAACACGATGTCTACAAATAATCATAAGTACTTACTTCTTGTTGTTTTGTCTGCGTTGAAGAGGAAAGTGAACATTTTAATATTACTTTTACTTTCTCGACATCAACGGTTCAAGTTTAAAATAACAATAATTTTGCGCCAACCGAAAAAGATTTTGTTCGACGAAAATAATTTCGAAGCTTTTTCAAATAAGATATGTGGAGTAAAAAAACGCACATTCATTTCAGTAACATACTCTTTAGTATTGCCGGATTGATACACATAAATAATTTTATGAAAATAAAGATAAATTACTGCCTTCCATGAACGATATCGGCCCTACATCGATCCGACATCGTTGCTTAAAATGACGACAACGGAACACATATTGAAAAAGTGCCACTCATGTATGGATTTGTTTAACATATATCACATACACTAAATGTATACATCTACTTTTTATTTTTCACCATAACTATATCGGATAGAGAACGGATATATATCGAACTATTATATCGATAGCCGACAACTGGCCGATATCTATCCGATATGTACAGTAGGCTGCATGCTTGCTAGCGATAACGGATAGATATCGGGCTGGCTGGGTACCTTGTTACGTCTTAAATATTACCAACTAACTGCATTTGTTGGACCAATAGAGAATCGCTTGGCAAAATTTCATGAATCACTTAAATATGGAAAACGTTTTCTGTATCTAACTCAACAGTCCACTTCATTTAATGTATGACTACACTAACCAAAACGAAAAGAAGTAAATCTGAAAATCGTATGAAACATCTTTAACCCAGCAGCGTTAGTAACTTCAACAAGTTTATGCATCAATTATACGAAATCGGTCTTAATCTGAAACAACTTCCTGTAGCAGATATGTGTGTACAGGTTACACACTGTTGTTATCAGATACATAATACACCGACCGCTTTACAAAAAAATATATATAAATACAATGAATTTTAATAGAAATATACCGATTATACTATAATACATTTTCTCTAGAAAATCTCGTTTAATAATTGTATGCCAATATAAAATTGCTTTGTTCTAGTGACTAATTTAGTGAGAAAATATACTAGTCTCTATTCTAAATAGTTATCAGAACAATAAAACTGCCAACGAATTATCATCAGCAGCATCATCATCATTATCACCATAATTCATCGTAATCAATCATATCCATCAGCAGCATAATCAATTACCATCATCGTCATTGGCATCCTTATTCTGTTTATCTTCATCATCAATTTAAATTTCAAAGAAATAAAACGTATATCTTTGGAAGAGTCATTCACAAGTTTCTATCTTTGGCTGGAAGTCTAAAGACTTATACGTACATGATTATTAAAGTTTTTATTTCACGCATGAAACATGTATATACCGGTTCATTTGCGACAACATTGTCTGACAACAACATTATAGACTCATTATTATACCACTCCAGACATAAATATCTGTAACCATTCTGTACATCGAGTGTGACGTCACCGTGTTCGTCTAACCTCTATACTAGGAACTGATAACAATCCATGTTTGGCTAAATGTGTATACACTTAAATACACTCCGCGGAGGAATGAAAAAACAATCCAAACAAACACATTTTCGGTACATTCTTATAAAAACCATGTTTAAACACGATAACTATATCATCATTTTAACTTCAGACACTCAAATGCGTCTACGTGCGTTGTCAAGCAGTTTCTACTTTCACTTTTGAACATTATTTACAAGTGAACACAAAGGGACAATACGTTTCTATTATTGAAAAAGCAGGCGGATTAGTCTATTCAAATCAAATAAAATGATGCGCAGATTATGTGCTTAAACCAAGATATGTCCTACAAGACTGTATGACGATTTTTGCAAATGCTTATGCATAGAGACTCATGCATACGTTGGCGCCATATGAAAATAGTATTTATCCACATAACCATAACGTAACCACATTTTGTAGGTGACTTCTGTTACACGATGACGTGGGATAACACGTCAGTACAATCAAATGTCAGCTTCACAATGGCATCTGCTTTCTTTCTCTTTGATTGCATTTAATTAAATTCGGAAAATTTTGCCGTTGGAGAAGTGCATGTCACCGTGGAAATAGACGTCAACAAAACCAAAGATCTAGCTTCCTTTTGGAACTTCATTGAACGAGATAAAAAGTGGATAAACGAAACCGTTGTTCTTACAGAAGAAATCAATTTTAGGGTATGATTGAAATTTAAATTCAATATTTATGAGCATTTTTTTTTAAAGACAATTAGACTAATTTGTTGTTCAGTTGATGGTTTGTTTATGTCGCCGCCCAACAAATAAAACTGGTGGTAGTTACTTGTTGTAGTGTAATGTTATTTTTAAATACAATACATATAACAATATAATGAACACTTCTTTTTACAGATTGTTATACGTGTTAATGAAACTAAGGATGTAGTTCTCGGAATGCATATATTAAAAGGTATAGCAGAGGAAACTATCTACAATTGGTTTGGTTAAGAAAATACTTTATAGTGTATCAAATACCTCATACGTTTAAATGATTGAAGCGTCTTTGTTGTTATAGTCATGTTTTGAGAGCATTTACATTAACAAGGTTCATTTGTCTTATTTGAGCTCATCTCAGTTAATTTCACATTCAATTTTAATTATAACTCGTCGACAAACCATGACACCTATCTTCTAGAATCGGATATGAAAATAATTATGTTTCACAAATCAAACACACATCAGCCATACCATAGCCAATATTCTTGTGAGCGGCGAGCGTCATACCCGTAAGTTGCTCCATTATAATTAAACCTGAAAAACGTCACCCTTCTAAACAATTTAGTAGCAGTAACACAGTTGTATACAATTTTTATATAATATAATTATTATTTGTAATATTTTCTAACAGTATTTAAAATATCATTACAGCGTGTGATATTCTTAACATAACTTACGGACACATAACTGTGGTGCACAACACAGCCTTTATTTCACTGCAACAAAGGTTATCGTCTGGTAGGAAAATTCCAGTACAACTTGTACACAATGGAGATGGAACTTGGACGCCCCGAGATGTGAACTGATAGGTATGAGCAGTCGGATCTAAATTACGCCTCATAAAGCTACACTTGTCTTATATCAATACCATGTATCTTGATTTAATTCTTCCATTATTTGTTGACTGTTGGACTCCTATAGCGCCATTTAACGAATAAGTCACTTCAACATCAACATCATATAGGTCTTATTCCACGGTCAGCTGCAACACCGGCTATTTCCTACAAGGGATCTATATGGGATATTTTGGCACTAATGGAAAATGGTCAAACAAAAATTCAACGTGTCTGTCAATTGGTAAGTACAACGCCGTGTATATTGTTTATCTCTTGCATGGAGTGAAATGTGTGAATGGTATTTTGTTAGTATAGTAACACAGTGATGCATTTAGTGTATTTATTTCAGAGTGTACAGCGTCGAATGCGGTTCAGCCCGGATGTTCACATAATAGTTGGAATATCACCGTTAATGTGATATTGCTGCGACAGCTAACTCTAAATTACATGACTTCCGATATTTTCCTAGGAAAAGCAACATGTAAAGGCGAACGAAAAATTCAATTTATTGTATTTGACAATGTCTTGGACGAATGTATGCCGCAAAGAAATGTGATACTTCGGTTTGTGATTTAATCAGATTGTAACATAATAAATGTGTCTTATTAACCTGAATATACTAAATGTGTATAATATGAATGCTCGAGCAATATTTTAAACCATGTTGATTTGGTTATTAAGGTTGCAGCTAATCTCGTCACACTCGAGAATAACCTGGTGCTTTTGTTTCATCCAGGTGGCAACTTAGCGTGCACTAACTTCAACTGGTCAGTGAACGTTCATTGTAATGTCAATCGGAATGGTGTTACAATCATCTCAATAAACCTTTTGCAAATCGATGGGAACAGCACAAGAGTCTCAGTCTTCAGTGACCCCTTCTTCCAAGTGATCTTAAGTGACGTGCACGTAGGTGACACAGTGTATGTGAAGGTTTCAAGTCCTATCCGAGATCCATAGATAAAACTGTTGCTTGAATCATGATATATCCGGCCAGCGTTGGATAGTGATTCCCGGCTAGATAGCCTGCTTTTACAAAATGGGTATTTATATATTATATTTATATATTGTTGTATTCAGTACAAATGTTTATGAAAGTAGCTAATAGTCCTACAGTATTTAAACAGTTAATAATAGCGCAAAATCATTGAAGCAAGCAATCATATATTCAATTTTTAAACATTAATTATGTATCGATAATTAATTTCGATACATCTCATATGTGAAAGGCCATCTATCTGCTTTCGTAGAATAGGCAATTTTACTTTATATATGGTTGAATTTTAATTTAAAACATCTTTATAATAAATTCAGTTGTGCTTTTAATCGTTTACGTATACGTAGTTTGCATTATTTATGGATATTGTGCAAGCCGTTGACAACAACATTGACCGAGCTCTCTATTTAGTTGACACATGTCCATGTAGTTTGATTGTGAGGCGAGAGGGTTCATTACCTAGTGTACATAAAGTTGTATTCAATTGTACACGCTTTAAATCACAACACAAACAAAACACATTTTTTCCGATTCTGCAAGTTCAGCATAGTTCATGATTTTTCAAATAGATAAGCTGACTCAATGTCAATGAACATATCAAACGGTTTGCGTTTCATTGGCTTTTTGTTTGGATTAAGAAAATGTAAATCCAGTATAGTTTTAATTTATAGGAATGCTACATCATTTTATTATTGTTTTAGAAAGCTATCATATATTTGATATGTGTTGACTGTTTAACGCGTATTCGGAGGTTTAAATCACACCCTTAGAAGTAATCACTATGCGAAGAAAATGTACTAAGGACGTTTATGTGTATGTTATTGTTATATTTCACCTGCGAGGTTAAAAGCGTTACACACGTTATTACCGTTTCTGGGATTCGAGATCAAATTCCTGTTCTCTAACCACGAGTACGCTGCCCTCCGTGAGGGAATGAATATATTCTGTAGTGTAGCCTAATGTAACTGACAGGATCTCTCATTAGATAGTACTCAGACTTGCAACAGAATGCCTGGACCTGAAATCATCGGATACATTTAAAAAACAAATTAAATGCTGTATTGCATTTTCATACCATGTGTTTCATAATAGGTAACAAAGTCGGACGTTTTAAAATAACCTCAATCAACGTAAAATGTATTGTGTGTCATGTTTGTTTCACAAAGAAGATGCTTGACTTGACCAATTAATATTGGAAATTCATGTAGCAATTGTATAAAGATCAAATGCATTCCAAGAAAGTACTTGAATGAAATATGAAGTATAATATAATTATTATTTGTAATATTTTCTAACAGTATTTAAAATATCATTACAGCGTGTGATATTCTTAACATAACTTACGGACACATAACTGTGGTGCACAACACAGCCTTTATTTCACTGCAACAAAGGTTATCGTCTGGTAGGAAACTTCCAGTACAACTTGTACACAATGGAGATGGAACTTGGACGCCCCGAGATGTGAACAGATAGGTATGAGCAGTCGGATCTAAATTACGCCTCATAAAGCTACACTTGTCTTATATCAATACCATGTATCTTGATTTAATTCTTCCATTATTTGTTGACTGTTGGACTCCTATAGCGCCATTTAACGAATAAGTCACTTCAACATCAACATCATATAGGTCTTATTCCACGGTCAGCTGCAACACCGGCTATTTCCTACAAGGGATCTATATGGGATATATTGGCACTAATGGAAAATGGTCAAACAAAAATTCAACGTGTCTGTCAATTGGTAAGTACAACGCCGTGTATATTGTTTATCTCTTGCATGGAGTGAAATGTGTGAATGGTATTTTGTTAGTATAGTAACACAGTGATGCATTTAGTGTATTTATTTCAGAGTGTACAGCGTCGAATGCGGTTCAGCCCGGATGTTCACATAATAGTTGGAATATCACCGTTAATGTGATATTGCTGCGACAGCTAACTCTAAATTACATGACTTCCGATATTTTCCTAGGAAAAGCAACATGTAAAGGCGAACGAAAAATTCAATTTATTGTATTTGACAATGTCTTGGACGAATGTATGCCGCAAAGAAATGTGATACTTCGGTTTGTGATTTAATCAGATTGTAACATAATAAATGTGTCTTATTAACCGGAATATACTAAATGTGTATAATATGAATGCTCGAGCAATATTTTAAACCATGTTGATTTGGTTATTAAGGTTGCAGCTAATCTCGTCACACTCGAGAATAACCTGGTGCTTTTGTATCGATAATTAATTTCGATACATCTCATATGTGAAAGGCCATCTATCTGCTTTCGTAGAATAGGCAATTTTACTTTATATATGGTTGAATTTTAATTTAAAACATCTTTATAATAAATTCAGTTGTGCTTTTAATCGTTTACGTATACGTAGTTTGCATTATTTATGGATATTGTGCAAGCCGTTGACAACAACATTGACCGAGCTCTCTATTTAGTTGACACATGTCCATGTAGTTTGATTGTGAGGCGAGAGGGTTCATTACCTAGTGTACATAAAGTTGTATTCAATTGTACACGCTTTAAATCACAACACAAACAAAACACATTTTTTCCGATTCTGCAAGTTCAGCATAGTTCATGATTTTTCAAATAGATAAGCTGACTCAATGTCAATGAACATATCAAACGGTTTGCGTTTCATTGGCTTTTTGTTTGGATTAAGAAAATGTAAATCCAGTATAGTTTTAATTTATAGGAATGCTACATCATTTTATTATTGTTTTAGAAAGCTATCATATATTTGATATGTGTTGACTGTTTAACGCGTATTCGGAGGTTTAAATCACACCCTTAGAAGTAATCACTATGCGAAGAAAATGTACTAAGGACGTTTATGTGTATGTTATTGTTATATTTCACCTGCGAGGTTAAAAGCGTTACACACGTTATTACCGTTTCTGGGATTCGAGATCAAATTCCTGTTCTCTAACCACGAGTACGCTGCCCTCCGTGAGGGAATGAATATATTCTGTAGTGTAGCCTAATGTAACTGACAGGATCTCTCATTAGATAGTACTCAGACTTGCAACAGAATGCCTGGACCTGAAATCATCGGATACATTTAAAAAACAAATTAAATGCTGTATTGCATTTTCATACCATGTGTTTCATAATAGGTAACAAAGTCGGACGTTTTAAAATAACCTCAATCAACGTAAAATGTATTGTGTGTCATGTTTGTTTCACAAAGAAGATGCTTGACTTGACCAATTAATATTGGAAATTCATGTAGCAATTGTATAAAGATCAAATGCATTCCAAGAAAGTACTTGAATGAAATATGAAGTATAATATAATTATTATTTGTAATATTTTCTAACAGTATTTAAAATATCATTACAGCGTGTGATATTCTTAACATAACTTACGGACACATAACTGTGGTGCACAGCCTCGAAATCTTGCTATGTATGGCATTAAAATATTATATTTTGACAACATTTTAACATGCATATATTACATATTTCATCATGCCGGATATAAATATTGCAGTCATATGTTTATTCCATATTAATATAGCTTCTTTCAATAATGGATGTGTACAAATATCGTTTAAAATGTTGTTTATAGACATATAAAAGATGAAACTCCATTTACAACATTAGACAAACAACTAAAATTCCTCTATGTCAAGCAGGCGATCAGTTGCTACGATATTTCAGTGACTATTCATTTAAACACTGCAAAACACACTGGTGTCGTTTTTATTTCATGATATATCACTTCTCGGATGAACATACAACAAGAAGCAATAGCAATTATGAATAAAACAAACGAATACAGCATGACTCGTGTTGTGTTGCTCTATTGACAAGATATATACAACTAACCAGCGTGGACTCCACGTTATAAAGCAGTTTTTCGTCTTTTATACTTACCCATATGGAAATCATGTTATATTTGCAATAACGGTTCGATTGTTGTTAGCAATATATTATAAAATACTGATTCGACCAGTCATTATGTATCACTATGTATATAATATGTTATATTCTAAAATATATTCATGGATGCCCAAAACATCATGTTGCCGTACTGTAAGACTCGTTGCCAACGTGTGAGGCCTTAGATATATTTCACATTTACTTTGATACGACATACGTCTATGTTACGGAGGATAGGTGTTTATTTCAGTTTAATTCGTGATGTATTTCATGAGTAATGAAATACAGAACAGGATGACCAACTCTGATTGAAATAAATATTTTGCTTTGACTGCCATTTAAATGAATTACTTTAGTATTATTGTACTGTTATAGTCCATTTTTAAATTCAAATTATATTTACAAAAAACACTTGCTATCCACGGGATAATTATTTATAATTTCTGCGTTATGACGTTATATATTTATTCTAAATGTGTCCTTTATTGACAGAGATGGTAACACAGTCGGACCTTTTACAGCAACTTCGCTCAAAGACATTTTCTTGAATGTTTTGTTTGTCTGTTGTAGCTTGCAATAGACAAGCAACATTACCTCCAATCCACATTTTCTTCTATATGCATGTTTCAAAATTGTTGATAATTTCTGTTATAACTATTTAGAACTCTAGTTGTGATATTCCAGATGCATCAAATTATATCATTCCGATCGACAGTGGTGACAGGGTAATGGTATTTTTACTTCGTATGTTCAATCTTTTTAAAGCTTGAAATAAATGGGGTTGTTTGTACTGGATTGTATCAGCCATAGAACCGAAAAACGATCTGGCTAGCAGGAAAATACAAATGTGTTCATCAGACGCTAGTTCAATTCGTTCATGTATTAATCCTAGTATGTAATATATATTGATGCGTAAAAATAAGTAGTTACTATTTTTTAACAATCAATCTTACCAGATTTTAAATTTTACTTGATATCACTTCCAATGTTTTGTATTAGCTTCTGGGCCGTTCAATGAACCAGTGCATGGCAGAATTTCATCTGCGCAACAACAACAGCTGTTACTATAATTTGAAATCTTGTTTACACTCTTTTCGGTAGTAAAATATAAACGCTGGGTATGTACGAAAAGTGGTGGAATACTGGAAAAGAATGTCATATATCGAGGTCATTAGGTTATGAAGAAGCAAGCTGTCAAAGACAAAGGCACGTGTTAGTATACTGCATCGACACCTATGCATCCAGAAAACGAATAACGACCTTTAAATTCCGTCCTGGTTATAGTCGTCGGTAATCATTACGCATGTCATATAATTACGAAATTAAAAGGACGGACGATTCCAGTCATACTATTTATATCATAAATAATCATGTAAGTACTTTGAATTATTTGCAGATGTTGAATTTAGCGTCTGGTAATGTAAAATTGTGATTGTTAACACGTAAATGGTGTATTGTAATATAATAACGATTATTCAGGTTTCAGAAAATGTCGTCACATTCGAGAATGATCGGTCATCGGACAATGATCGGCAAATTCAGATGAACAGTGACTTTTGCTTGTGACATTGCATTCGATGACATTACCATGATGTTTAACAAATGTAATTAAAGACGTAATCAATTTAGCTGAACAATAGAAGAAAACACGTGCTCCACTAATGCAGGCATAAATAGGAATTTACAGGATATTCTTTCAGATCTGAGTAAACAAGCTGAAAATTTCTTTTTTGAATCAGAACGTTCACTTCAATTTTGTTCAGGACAATAAACAGCCAAAAGACATAAAAATGGACGTTCGAGGGAAACAAGAAACGAGTTTAATGCGGACATTAAGGAAAATGTGGAGCAGTAAATGTTGTCCATTGACAGTTTGAAAATCTAGTATGCGAAGTAAACTCAGAGTACGAGTCGCGAATTAACAGAGCTGATTAAAGAGCCATAAAAAAGAAAACAAACTCTACAATTTAAGTCCAAGAAGACGAAACCAACGGTTCTTTATGGCCACTCGGATGCCGTTCGTCACCTGTAAGACGGACAGTCTGGAGCTCGCTCCGCGTCCTATATCCGGTCCCGAAGAGACCCGTCCCTAGTTATGGCTCCTTTCCTGGCCTCTTCTCTCATGGTACCTTCGGACCCCAGCTCGCGCCTTGCTTCGCGTGTGGCGAGAACGGTCACTTCCGTCGCACGTGCCCAAACACCGGAGGCTTACAAGCAGACATCCAGTCCAGGAAATAGTGACGTCATGGATTCACCCGACCCGAGCAAAACTTTACTGACTTACAAAATGAGTATTGTTCGAATCACAAGTTGTTTTTTATCAATAAAAAATTATAACTGATTATTACATTTATGAACAAGCGCAACAATATATTATTGTGAAGAACAGATTAAAGGAACATATTCAATTTTTGACAGATATTGGTGTAAATAAATTTATTCTGAATTCTTTTGATGAGGCATATAAATTCACTTTTAGTCTTTGCCCGACTATGCTTTGCTTGGTAACAATAAATCAGTAAAGTGGTTTACAGAAGATAATGGTGTTTGTAGCATTGTTGCTAAAGGCTCAATGAAACACGGTTTGCAAGGTCAAGCTATGAAAATGTTCCAACTTAATGCTAAAATTCTATTAATTTAGAAGTGCAATGGATTTCAAGAGAAGAGAATTGTCGGCAGACTATTTGTCTCCGGCTGTAGAGGGAATAGATTTGGGAATTGGAGGGGATGTCTTTGAAACAAAGACGGTGGGGAAGTATTGATGTTGAGGCTTTTGCGTCTGAACATAATGCAAAACTTCCACAATTTTTCAGCAGATTTTGGTGTCGCAAGTCTGCGGGAGTGGATGCTTTGACCCTGTGATTTGGGCAGGTATTTTGGTCTGTTTGGTTCCCCAATAACACTGATTCCGAGAGTTGTGAGCATACTGGTTTTTACTTAAGTAAATGTATTCTAGTGGTACCAAAACGGAAATAAAGCGGCTATATGTTGGCCTCTGATCTGTTCAAACGCAGGTGATTTTAGTTTGTTTATAAAAGATTTAATTTTTCTGTCAACAAACAAGGAGTTTTATGTACCATGCAGAAATGGTATTGGTATATTTGGTAAGGAGAATTCGAAATCCAGGATGATTGCTCTAATGATAGAACTTGGATTGCAGATTACTGCATGTTGTCTCACAAGGGAGGTAAACTTCGGTCACGGGTCGTTGTGTTTACTGCGGTTACCTCTCTTGTCTAGTTATAGCCACAATGGCTTCATAAAACACACTGGTGTGGTGAATGCGAGAGAGCACGGGACGACGCGCCGGTATCGGCTGTCGGTTATATGTGTAACCTCCTGCCATTGTGTATGGGTATAAAGAACTGTGAGTTTTATGACAGGTTTGATTACAGTTTATTAGGATTGTATTTCTGTCAGGTTACAGTCAAACGAATTATACTCTCGCAGAATGAATGATTGAATGATTGATTCAACGTCCTAAAAATATACAAAATAGCATTAATCTATTAAAGTATCTTTAATTACATACAAGTTGTCGTCGTAACCGTTATATACAATTCATAGTATCAAAAGATATTATTCCGATAGCCGTGCTGTTTCGTGGTTCCTATTAACATCATATAATAGTTTATATTAATAAGAATCAAAGCACTAGCATATTTGATAATTAAAAGAAGTTAAACACAATCATTATCACACATAGACAATACACAGGCTTCACAATAAAATGATACAAAACATACAAAGACACACAGACATATTGTACTTACTGAGTATATGCTACTCAAGACTTCTGGTGGTAAATACGTATAGTGTGGTTAGTCCTGACAGCTGAAATACGAATTATTGCAAAGTGAGCTATATGCGAGTCCAATGTTCAGTCAGCGTGTTCCTACTTTCGTTTTCAGTGTATTATCAAACTTTCGCAAATAAATCGATTCACAAGACACTCCTACTATGATCGTGGCAATTATTACTTCCCATTATGAAAATTTAAATCAACTGCACTGATGCGTGAAAAGATGTTCAGAAAAAACTACCGAAATCGTCTTTAAACTGAACAAGGTATTGTTTGATTATATTGAACTGTCACTGTTGAATAATTACACGCTCATTGAACCCGGGTATTTTTATACTCGGCTTTATCTTGAGAATTATGTGATTATAACGGAAGTTAATGAGCACTAAAATACGAATGCATAGTCCGTTTTTTTCTGAACTGTCAAAACATGAATAGTTTTACAGTAGTTGAATGCGTTATTTATATCCTCGGCCAGCATTCGTGACTTTCCGATAGCGTGCTTCGGGTTTCGGGTAGAAAATACTACGTGTGATGTATGATATTTAAAGCAGGGTTTTCAATGAAGCAGTAATTTCTACCTATAAAATATTAGATAGGAAATAGCTTAGTGGTATTATGCTCGTCACGTCAACCTAGCTTTTGCTGGTTCGAGACCCGTCATTTAAACAATATTTGGAGCTAAAAGGTAATATTGTAAATGTTAAATTGCATTTTTTATATTAGATTTAATATTTACAGATAGTTGTTATAATGTCTTTTTCTTTTCTCTTTTTTCCAATCTTTACTTTTTATTATGTTTTAATGTTCATTAAATAAATAATTGATAACATAACAATTTAAAAACAAAATGAGATAAGTGCTTCTTCGTCTTCGTCTGCGGTATTCGCCTCTGTGGAGTTTTTAATATCATTTTATTCGTGAAAATCATGATTCACGTATTAAAGCAATGCACAATGAAAAGAATCTTGCGTTAAATAATAAAATAAAAAGTATAAATCTCTGGGATTCGAACCCGGTTCGCTCGGTTAACAACTGATGTACTTCGTCTTTAAAACACTCGGCCATTCCATTATCATGTATTTTGCATAGCATAAAAGGCTAATCATTACCCGTAAATACGACAGAAAACTGCGATGAAAGTCAAATGGAGAAACAATAGGTAATTGTAAACACATTGGCGTGGTTTTTCCATGCAAATTTACTTATTGGTGGACAAAAACTTACCAAGTGATTTTTAGTTCGTAAATTGTTGAATTCATGATATATTGTAAACTTCTAATAGTGTTCAACATGTTTCATAGACGGCCCTTACAATAACTTGTCGATTTGATGACAGTTAATATTACCATTCGAAGTACAGTTATTTATGGAAAGCATGAAACTTGAGAAAATTAACAATAGAGTGGCATTTGTTTTTAAAACTTGAAGGTTCGCTTTCGAAGCCCGTGGAAGAATTTTTTTTATAACTACAACATGCATAAAACATACTTGAATTTTTATTTTCTCGTGCAGATTCCCCGCCAATCATATCTTATCTGACACGTGTATAAGGTCACAGAAAAATGACTACACCAGGCGAGTTTAAAGGGCGTTAGGATTCAAAGGCAGAACAAATAGTGGTTAATATATCATATTATTTTATAGATAAATTTAAACTGGTTAAAATGTACTTACTGAAGTCAACTCAAAACAATCGTCCGGCAAAGAAACGTTACATTCAGGTACTTGTATTTATTACAGGTTTTTGACACTATTTTGCATGTCATTTCTGACAACAATAATTATGATATGAGGGTATTAATATATTTGCAGGTTAGATGACGTTCAAAGCATAACAAGTTCCGCATTTGCAGAGATTGGGGTTGAGCAGTGGTGCCGGGCACGTGAACATGTGGACAAGGTTATATATTGTCATAGAACATGGGATCACGTCATTGATGAGATAATTGATTCTTTTCTTATTGAACTAGATGACAGCGAGCACACGGACGACGCCAGCGATAGCAGCCCGACACAGAATGATTTACTTTATCTCTTTATTTTTGTATTGGTTTTTAAAATGTTATTATGTAAAATCTAATTATTGATAACTATTAGAAACGGAATAATAAATTTAAAGGAAAAAATCGAAAGCGTTGTTTAGAGTAATACAACTACTTTGTTATCAATTGCGATGTGGTCTAAGCTTAACCAAGCGTAAATTTAAACAAAATTTAAATAAAAATATCGCTTTCTTGCGAATTGCGAAATGTCAATAATTCTCAGGTTATCAAGACGGAACATTACGGCTATTTAACGAAGCTATAAATAACCACGTTCAACGAGCGTGTAATTATTCGCCTCTGACAGTTCAATAAAATCGAACAATAAAAACTTAAAACACACATGATGGAAGGGAAGGGATGGTGTCAGCGTTATTTCCCATTATATCTAAATAAAGAATTCTTCTACTTTGGATCAATTTATCAGAGACAAATTCTCAACTATACTAATCTTAAAATGTAGCAAACAAATGATAGATTCTAAGAACATTGATGTCAGTTTTAAGGCAGATTAATACGTGTACATAACACAGTGACCTGGGTCATTTATATCTGGGAAATTGACAAATATCGTTACTTATAAAGTTACCCGCTACACAAGTAAAACACTGTCAACTTTTGCTAACAATGAACCATAACTCCACTGATGTCGGGAAAAATATGTCCAATTTCAAGAAGTGTGCTTTTCAACTTCTCTACCGCCATGAATTTATTGTAGAGTGACAACATACGCATTACACACAGTTCACGTGACATTTATCAAGTGACAACGTAAAAAACGAGTGTTCCGATATGACATAATATCGAATAACGTCACAGCGAGTGAACAGAACAGCATGGCTATGAAACGCAACAACGTATAACCACGCAGCATATGAGTGTAACCTCACAACATGTAATTATAACCACACAACATATGATTATAGCGGATAGCATACCATTACAACCACACAGCATACCGTTACAACCTCCCATCATATCTTTGTAACCTCACAGCATATCATCATAACCACACAGCATACCATCATAACCCAGGCAGCATACTAGCATAACCTCACAGGATACCACCATAACCAAACATCATACCATCATAACCACACAGCATACCATTATAACCTCACATGATACCATTATAACCACACAACATACCATTATAACTTCACAGCATTCCATCATAACCAACAGCAGACCATTATAACCACACAGCATACTATTTTAACTACACACTATTATAACCACACAGCATACCATTACAACATCACATCATACAATTATAACCACACAGCCGTATTTATTACAAGCACACAGTATACCGTTATAACCACACATCACACCATCATAACCACATATCATACCATTTTACCACACATCATACCATGATAACCTCTAATCATGTTATCATACACATCATCATTTCAATTAACCATTTAATATATTAACTATTAACATAAGACAGCCTAGGCGTTCCATATCAATACATGGCAACATTCAATGTTATAACATTTTTATCAATTAATGTAAGCGAAGCATTATAGTGAATGACCAATATTCTTCAAAAAATCTCCTGTGTCAAGATGCCCTGTTTAAATATATGTTATCTTAAATTTTTGTGTGACTTGTAAATATTGACGAAAATAATGTCTTTACACCGTGAGTTCCAAGGCTGAATGACCACTTTGGCACGAGAACACGAACTTTTCGTGGACATAACAACGCGGCAATCACTTACTAAAGGGAAATCAATTTTCGTCTCATTCAAAATATCTTTAAAATGCCGAGAATTACAATTCCATTTAATGCCCTGTCACACTGTGGCGAATTATAGCTACGAGTTTTTGGCGGGTTGTAACTCGCCACAACTTACCTGATGTCTTGTAGATCTTCCCGGCAACATTTTATTCTCCTACACGTGTCGAAGACATGTCGAAGGAATCTCGCGCACACTCAAACACACTCGAACACATTCGGTAGACATGTTTTCTCTTGTCGTAGCGTTTCGCCGTATATTATCGTTCTACGACATAACACGAGTTTACTGCGAGTTTGAGTGACTTGCCTACGACATTTGCTCGTCTGTTTCTCGTAAAATGTCGTTATAAACTCGTGCTCATGTTTCCAAAAGTCGTACAGACTCGTCCACACTCGTACATTCTCGCAGACAAGTCTTTGATTGTACAAAATATATCGTAGGCATATCTCAAAATATTAATAATCAATTTGTAAATAATTACATTATAAATATGTACATAATATTCAAAAGTGTTAAATAAAAGTGTTCGATACACCACGTATGTAACTAGGCTGAAAGCTTGGTATAGTGTTACCTGTACAGTTAGGTTGCAGTTGCTGACGTATTGGGTTTTCGCCAGCGGAAGTAATCAGGTTACGCATGCGCATATAAATTCCTTCATTGTTACATATAACATATTCAATGTTTGATCTCAATTTTCACCATGACCAAGCTACTTTTCAATATATCACCATACATTGTTGGAAAGATAACGCAATAACCTTTTGATAAAACAGAATGTCAAAAAATTCTATGCGTTGTAATCAAAATATTTACCTTAGAATAAACACAACGGTTTTGACGGGCATGGAGGCTGCCATTTTGTGCATGAATACATGGGCCAAAAGTTATGAAGCTGGGAACCACTTAGACAAAGTAGGGCCACAAAGTCCCTTTTTTCTTATTTCTTACATTTATACCTTTACATTTATACCAAAACGTATCATTCAAACCGTATTTTAAAAATCATATACATCATTATACACTGAATGATATGTGTTTATTATCTAACTAACTGTAACCCTGAGGATGTGACTTCCATTTTGGGGTAATAAGACCTTATAAGATTTTATGGCTGGAAGACAGTTTATTTGGCAGATAATACATATCCATGATTATTTAATGTAGTAGTTTGAAATCTATAGCTGGTAAGATAGCAGTAGTATTTAGAGGTATTGATCTCGGATTCTTCTTTCTATTCTTTTATTTCTTGCATCAAACTTGGGCTGTCAATTAACCTATAATATATCTTGGATGCATAACATTCACTTTGCAATAATTCGTATTTCAGCTGTCAGAACTAACCACACTATACGTATTTAGCACCAGAAGTCTTGAGTAGCATATACTCAGTAAGTACAATATGTCTGTGTGTCTTTGTATTTTTTTGTATCATTTTATTGTGAAGCCTGTATATTGTCTATGTGTGATAATGATTGTTTTTAACTTCACTGTGGCTATAACTAGACAAGCGAGGTAACCGCTGTTAACACAACGACCCGTGAACGAAGTTTACCTCCCTTGTGAGACAAAATGCAGTAATCTGCAATCCGAGTTCTATCATTAGAGCAATCATCCTGGATTTCGAATTCTCCTTACCAAATATACCAATACCATTTCTGCATGGTACATAAAACTCCTTGTTTGTTGACAGAAAAAATAAATCTTTTATTAACAAACTAAAATCTCCTGCGTTTGGACAGATCAGAGGCCAAAACATAGCCGATTTATTTCCTTTTTGGTACCACTAGAACACATTTACTTAAGCAAAAACCAGTATGCTCAAACCTCTCGGAATCAGTGTAATTGGGGGAAACAAACAGACCAAAACACCTGCCCAAATCACAGGGTCAAAGCATCCACTCCCGCAGACTTGCGACACCAAAATCTGCTGAAAAACTGTGGAAGTTTGCATTATGTTCAGACGCAAAAGCCTCAACATCAATACTTCCCCACCGTCTTTGTTTCAAAGAAATCCCCTTCAATTCCCAAATCTATTCCCTCTACAGCCGGAGACAAATAGTCTGCCGACCATTCTCTTCTCTTGAAATCCATTCCACGTCTAAATTAATAGAATTTTAGCAGTAGGTTGGAACATTTTCATAGCTTGACCATGCAAACCGTGTTTCATAGAGCCTTTAGCAACAATACTACAAACACCATTATCTTCTGTAAACCACTTTACTGATTTATTGTTACCAAGCAAAGCATAGTCGGGCAAAGACTAAAAGTGAATTTTATATGCCTCATCAAAAGAATTCAGAATAAATTGATTTACACCAATATCTGTCAAAAATTGAATATGTTCCTTTAATCTGTTCTTCACAATAATATATTGTTGCGCTTGTTCATAAATGTAATAATCAGTTATATTTTTTTCTTGATAAAAAACAACTTGTGATTCGAACAATACTCATTTTGTAAGTCAGTAAAGTTTTGCTCGGGTCAGGGGAATCCATTACGTCACTATTTTCGGGACTGGATGTCTGCTTGTAGGCCTCTTGTGTTTGGGCACGTGCGCCAGAAGTGACCGTTCTCGCCACACGCGAAGCAAGGCCCGAGCTGGGGTCCAAAGGTACCAGGAGAGAAGAGGCCAAGAAAGGAGCCATAACTAGGGACGGGTCTCTTCGGGACCGGATATAGGACGCGGAGCGAGCTCCAGACTGTCCGTCTTACAGGTGACGAACGGCATCCGAGTGGCCATAAAGAACCGTTGGTTTCGTCTTCTTGAACTTAAATTGTAGAGTTTGTTTTCTTTTTGATGGATCTTTAATCAGCTGTGTTAATTCGCGACTCGTACTCTGAATTTACTTCGCATACTAGATTTTAAAACTGTCAGTGGCCAACATTTACTGCTCCACATTTTCCTTAATGTCCGCATTAAACTCGTGTTCTTTCTTGTTTCCCTCGAACGTCCATTTTGATGTCTTGTGGCTGTTTATTGTCCTGAACAAAATTGAAGTGAACGTTCTGATTCAAAAAAAAAAATTCAGCTTGTCGTTTACTCAGATCGGAGAGAATATCCTGTAAATTCCTATTTATATCTGCATTAGTGGAGCACGTGTTTTCTCCCATTATTCAGGCTAAATTGATTACGTCTTTAATTACATTTGTTAAACATCATGGTAATGTCATCGAATGCAATGTCACAAGCAAAAGTCACTGTTCATCTGAATTTGCAGATCATTGTCCGATGTCCGATCATTCTCGAATGTGACGACATTTTCTGAAACCTGAATAATCGTTATATTAAAATACACCATTTACGTGTTAACAATCACAATTTTACATTACCAGACGCTAAATTCAACATCTGCAGATATTTCAAAGTACTTACATGATTATTTATGATATAAATATTATGACTGGAATCGTCCGTCCTTTTAATTTCGTAATTATATGACATGCGTAATGATTACCGACGACTATAACCAGGACGGAATTTAAAGGTCGTTATTCGTTTTACTGGATGCATAGGTGTCGATGCAGTATACTAACACGTGCCTTTGTCTTTGACAGCTTGCTTCTTCATAACCTAATGACCTCGATATATGACATTCTTTTCCAGTATTCCACCACTTTTCGTACATACCCAGCGTTTATATTTTACTACCGAAAAGAGTGTAAAAACAAGATTTCAAATTATAGTAACAGCTGTTGTTGTTGCGCAGATGAAATTCTGCCATGCACTGGTTCATTGAACGGCCCAGAAGCTAATATGAAACATTGGAAGTGATATCAAGTAAAATTTAAAATCTAGTAAGATTGATTGTTAAAAAATAGTAACTACTTATTTTTACGCATCAATATATATTACATACTAGGATTAATACATGAAGAAATTGAACTAGCGTCTGATGAACAGATTTATAGTTTCCTACTAGCCAGATCGTTTTTCGGTTCTATGGCTGATACAATCCAGTACAAACAACCCCATTTATTTCAAGCTTTAAAAAGATTGAACATACGAAGTAAAAATACCATTGCCCTGTCACCACTGTCGATCGGAATGATATCATTTGATGCATCTGGAATATCACAACTTGAGTACTAAATAGTTATAACAGAAATTATGAACAATTTTGAAACATGCATGTAGAAGAAAATGTGGATTGGAGGTAATGTTGCTTGTATGTTGCAAGCTACAACAGACAAACAAAACATTCAAGAAAATTTCTTTGAGCGAAGTTGCTGTAAAAGGTCCGACTGTGTTACCATCTCTGTCAATAAAGGACACATTTAGAATAAATGTATAACGTCATAACGCAGAAATTATATATAATTATCCGGTGGATAGCAAGTGTTTTTTGTAAATATAATATGAATTTAAAAATGGATTATAACAGTACACTAATACTAAAGTAATTCATTTAAATGGCAGTCAAAGCCAAATATTTATTTCAATCAGAGTTGGTCATCCTGTTCTGTATTTCACTACTCATGAAATACATCACGAATAAAACTGAAATAAACACCGATCCTCCGTAACATAGACGTATGTCTTATCAAAGTAAATGTGAAATATATCTAAGGTCTCACACGTTGGCAACGAGACTTACAGTACGGCAATATGATGTCTGGGGCATCCCCGAATATATTTTAGAATATAACATATTGTATACATAATTATACATAATGAATTGTCGAATCAGTATTTTATAATATATTGCTAACAACAATCGAACCGATATTGCAAATATAACATGATTTCCATATGGGTGAGTATAAAAGACGAAAAACTGCTTTGTAACGTGTAGTCCATATTTTTCACGCTGGTTAGTTGTATATATTTTGTCAATAGAGCAACACAACACGAGTCATGCTGTATTCGTTTGTTTTATTCATAATTGCTATTGCTTATTGTTGTATTTTCATCCGAGAAGTGATATAACATGAAATAAAAACGAAACCAGAGTGTTTTGCAGTGTTTAAATGAATAGTCACTGAAATATCGTTGCAACTGATCGCTTGCTTGACATAGAGGAATTTTAGTTGTTTGTCTAATGTTGTAAATTGAGTTTCATCTTTTATATTTCTATAAACAACATTTTAAATGATATTTGTACACATCCATTATTATAAGAAGCTATATTAATATGGAATAAACATATGACAGCAATATTTATATCCGGCATGATGAAATATGTAATATATGCATGTTAAAATGTTGTTAAAATTTAAAATTTTAATGCCATACATAGCATGCTGAAAGATTTCGAGGCTTTACACATCATAGTTCATTCAAGTACTTTCTTGGAATGCATTTGATCTTTATACAATTGCTACGTGAATGTCCAATATGAATTGGTCAAGTCAAGCATCTTCTTTGTGAAACAAACATGACACACAATACATTTTACGTTGATTGAGGTTATTTTAAAACGTCCGACTTTGTTACCTATTATGAAACACATGGTATGAAAATGCAATACAGAATTTTATTTAAAATAATGTATCCGATGATTTCAGGTCCAGGCATTCTGTTGCAAGTCTGAGTACAGTCTAATGAGAGATCCTGTCAGTTACATTAGGCTACACTACAGAATATATTCAATCCCTCACGGAGGGCAGCGTACTCGTGGTTAGAGAACAGGAATTTGATCTCGAATCCCAGAAACGGTAATAACGTGTGTACCGCTTTTAAACCTCGCAGCTGAAATATAACAATAACATACACATGAACGTCCTTAGTACATTTTCTTCGCATAGTGATACTTCTAAGGGTGTGATTTAAACCTCCGAATACGCGTTAAACAGTCAACAAATATCAAATATATGATAGTTTTCTAAAAAACAATAAAATGATGTACCATTCCTATAAATTAAAACTATACCGGATTTACATTTTCTTAATCCAAACAAAAACCCAATGAAACGCCAACCGTTTGATATGTTCATTGACATTGAGTCAGCTTATCTATTTGAAAAAACATGAACTATGCTGAACTTGCAGAATCGGAAAAAATTGTGTTTTGTTTGTGTTATGATTTATAGCGTGTACAATTGAATACAACTTTATGTACACAAGGTAATGAACCCTCTCGCCTCACAATCAAACTACATGGATATGTGTCAACTAAACAGAGAGCTCGGTCAATGTTGTTGTCAACGGCTTGCACACTATCAATAAATAATGCAAACTACGTATACGTAAACGATTAAAAGTACAACTGAATTTATTAGAAAGTTGTTTTAAATTAAAATTCAACCATATATAAAGTAAAATTGCCTATTCTACGAAAGCAGATTGAGGGCCTTTCACATATGAGATGTATCGAAATTAATTATCGATACATAATTAATGTTTAAAAATTTAATATATGATCGCTTGCTTCAATGATTTTGCGCAATTATTAACTGTTTAAATACTGTAGGACAATTAGCTACTTTCATAAACATTTGTACTGAATACAACAATATATAAATATAATATATAAATACCCATTTTGTAAAAGCAACCTATCTAGCCGGGAATCACTATCCAACGCTGGCCGGACATATCATGATTCAAGCAGCAGTTTTATCTCTGGATCTCGGATAGGACATGAAACCTTCACATACACTGTGTCACCTACGTGCACGTGCAGCGGGTTACTAGGTAAGATAAATTGGAAGAAGGGGTCACTGAAGACTGAGACGCTTATGCTGTTCCCATCAATTTGCAAAAGGTTTGTTGAGATTATTGTAACACCATTCTCGATGACATTATAATGAACGTTCACTGACCAGTTGAAGTTATTGCATGCTAAGTTGCCACCTGGATGAAACAAAAGCACCAGGTTATTCTCGAGTGTGACGAGATTAGCTGCAACCTTAATAACCAAATCAACATGGTTTAAAATAGTGCTCGAACATTCATATTATACACATTTAGTATATTCAGGCTAATAAGACACATTTATTATGTTACAATATGATTAAATCACAAACCGAAATATCACATTACTTTGCGGCATACATTCGTCCAAGACATTGTCAAATACAATAAATTTACTTTTTCGTTCGCCTTACATGTTGCTTTTCCTAGGAAAATGTCGGAAGTCATGTAATTTAGAAATAGCTGTCGCAGCAATATCACATTAACGGTGATATTCCAACTATTATGTGAACATCCGGGCTGAACCGCATTTTACGCGGTACACTCTGAAATAACTACACTAAATGCATCACTGTGTTACTATACTAACGTAATACCCTTCACACATTTCACTCCATGCAAGAGATAAACAATATACACGGCGTTGTACTTACCAATTGACAGACACGTTGAATTTTTGTTTGACCATTTTCCATTAGTGCCAAAATATCCCATATAGATCCCTTGTATCAAATAACCGGTGTTGCAGCTGACCGTGGAATAAGACCTATATGATGTAGATGTTGGTGTGACTTGGCTGTTAAATGGCGCTATAGGAGTCCAACAGTCAACAAATAATGGAAGTAATTAAATCAAGATACATTGTATTGATATAAGACAATTGTAGCTTTTTGAAGTGTCATTTAGATCCGACTGCTCATACCTATCAGTTCACATCTCGGGGCGTCCAAGTTCCATCTCCAATGTGTACAAGTTGTACTGGATTTTTCAATTTGAGACGATTACCTTTGTTGCAGTGCAAAAATGGCTGTGTTGTGGACCACAGTTATGTGTCCGTAAGTAATTTTAAGAAGATTACACGCTGTAATGATATTTTAAATACAGTTAGCAAATATTACAAATAATAATTATATTATATAAAACTTGTATACAACTATGTTTCTGCTACTAAATTGTTTAGAAGGGTGACGTTTTTCAGGTTTAATTATAATGGAGCAACTTACGGGTATGACGCTCGCCGCTCACAAGAATATTGGCTATGGTATGGCTGATGTGTGTTTGATTTGTGAAACATAATTATTTTCATATCCGATTCTAGAAGATAGGTGTCATGGTTTGTCGACGAGTTATAATTAAAATTGAATGTGAAATTAACTGAGATGAGCTCAAAAAAGACAAATGAACCTTGTTAATGTAAAAGCTCTCAAAACATGACTATAACAACAAAGACGCTTAAATCATTTAAACGTATGAGGTATTTGATACACTATAAAGTATTTTCTTAACCAAACCAATTGTAGATGGTTTCCTCTGCTATACCTTTTAATATATGTATTCCGAGAAGTACATCCTTTGTTTCATTAACACGAATAACAATCTGTAAAAAGAAGTGTTCATTATATTGTTATATGTATTGTATTTAAAAATAACATTACACTACAACAAGTAACTACCACCAGTTTTATTTGTTGGGCGGCGACATAAACAAACCATCAACTGAACAACAAATTAGTCTAATTGTCTTTAAAAATACTCATTAATATTGAATTTAATTTGAATAATACCCTAAAATTGATTTCTTCTGTAAGAACCACGGTTTCTTTTATCCACTTTTTATCTCTTTCAATGTAGTTCCAAAAGGAAGCTAGATCTTTGGTTTTGTTGACGTCTGTTTCCACGGTGACATGCACTTCTCCAACGGCAAACTTGTTTCAGAATTTAATTAAATGCAATCCAGGAGAAAAAAAAGCAGATGCCATTGTGAAGCTGGCATTGGATTGTACTGACGTGTTATCCCACGTCATCGTGTTACAGAAGTCACCTACAAAATGTGGTTACGTTATGGTTATGTGGATAAGTACTATTTTCATATGGCGCCAACTTATGCATGAGTCTCTTTGCTTAAGCATTTGCAAAAATCGTCATACAGTCTTGTAGGATATATCTTTGTTTAAGCACATAATCTGCGCATCATTTTATTTTATTTGAAAAAACTAACCCGCCGGCTTTTTCAATAATAGAAACGTTTTGTCCCTTTGTGTTCACTTGTAAATAATGTTCAAAAGTGAAACGCATTTGAGTGTCTGAAGCTAAAATGATGATATAGTTATCGTGTTTAAACATGGTGTTTATAAGAATGTACGGAAAATTTGCTTGTTTGGATTTTTCTTTCATTCCTCCGCGCAGTGTATTTAAGTGTATACACATTTAGCCAAACATGGATCGTTGTCAGTTCCTAGTATAGAGGTTAGACGAGCACAGTGACGTCACACTCGATATACAGAATGGTTACAGATATTAATGTCTGGAGTGGTAAAACAATGAGTCTATAATGTTGTTTTCAGACTATGTTGTCGCAAATGAACCGGTATATACATGTTTCATGCGTGAAATAAACACCTTAATAATCATGTATGTATTAGTCTTTAGACTTCCAGCCAAAGATAGAAGCGTGTGAATGACTCTTCCAAAGATATACGTTTTATTTCTTTGAAATTTAAATTGATGATGAAGATAAACAGAATAAGGATGCCAATGACGATGATGTTAATTGATGATGCTGCTGATGGATATGATTGATTACGATGAATTATGGTGATAATGATGATGATGCTGCTGATGATAATTCGTTGGCAGTGTTATTGTTCTGATAACTATTTAGAATAGAGACTAGTATATTTTCTCACTAAATTAGTCACTAGAACAAAGCAATTGTATATTGGCATACAATTATTAAACGAGATTTTCTAGAGGAAATGTATTATAGTATAATCGGTATATTTCTATTAAAATTCATTGTATTTATATATATTTTCTTGTAAAGCGGTCGGTGTATCATGTATCTGATAACAACAGTGTGTAACCTGTACACACATATCTGCTACAGGAAGTAGTTTCAGATTAAGACCGATCCCGTATAATTGATACATAAACTTGTTGAAGTTACTAACGCTGCTTGGTTAAAGATGTTTCATACGATTTTCAGATTTACTTCTTTTCGTTTTGGTTAGTGTAGTCATACATTAAATGAAGTGGACTGTTGAGTTAGATACAGAAAACGTTTTCCATATTTAAGTGATTCATGAAATTTTGCCAAGCGATTCTCTATTGGTCCAACAAATGCAGTTAGTTGGTAATATTTAAGACGTAACAAGGTACCCAGCCAGCCCGATATCTATCCGTTATCGCTAGCAAGCATGCAGCCTACTATACATATCGGATAGATATCGGCCAGTTGTCGGCTATCGATATAATAGTTCGATATATATCCGTTCTCTATCCGATATAGTTATGGTGTAAAATAAAAAGTAGATTTATACATTTAGTGTATGTGATATATGTTAAACAAATCCATATATGAGTGGCATTTTTTCAATATGTGTTACGTTGTCGTCATTGTAAGCAACGATGTCGGATCGATGTAGGGCCGATATCGTTCATGGCAAGCAGTAATTTCTCTTTATTTTCATAAAATTATTTATGTGTATCAATCCGGCAATACTAAAGAGTATTTTACTGAAATGAATGTGCGTTCTATGACTCCACATATCTTATTTTAAATAGCTTCGAAATTATTTTCGTCGAACAAAATCTTTTTCGGTTGGCGCAAAATTATTGTTATTTTAAACTTGAACCGTTGATCTCGAGAAAATAAAAGTAATATTAAAATGTTCACTTTCCTCTTCAACGCAGACAAAACAACAAGAAGTAAGTACTTATGACTATTTGTAGACATCGTGTTTCTTTCTATCAGCTATTCAAAATTTATTAAGTCTTGTAGGCGTAGAAAAATCCAGGTTATTGAAATGTACCGTATTTTCGCGAGTATTGTTTATTATTATTAGTATATTACGATACTGTTTTGTCATATCTACAAATGTAAGTATTTACAGAGAGATAAGTTATTTTTTTTACATGTTACAGGTTCAGTATACTTCAAATATTTGTATTTTAAAGGCTTACAGTTTTAATTTATTTTAATTTTAACAGTATTGTATACATTATATTTAAAGGGACTTGTTCACAGATTTTTGTATTTTTTGTTATATGTCATTCATTATCTTAACTCTACAGATTGAAGCCCCGAAACTAAAAAGCTCAAGTATAATGACGAGAAAAAAAAAGAAAAGAAAAAAAGTTGCTCCCACCGGGGTTCGAACCTCAGACCTCTAAATTGGTCCCTTTAAATAAATGATTTGTCTATACTAAAGTACCCAAAATAAAACCAAATTATATTGAAAACAATTTAGTTTTCTGACGAATTACCTGCTTCGCAATGGTGGCTCTTGGGCCACTTTGGACGACAATAAGGTCTTCGACTTGATAAAGTTCACCACTGACAAATCGGCTGCATATTAATATGGACAGATTCATTTAATTTGAATTTGTTATTTGGACAGATGAAGGTAATCAAATATACATTGGATGTAGTAATACTTGGTCAGAACATGCAGTTTACTTCTATTGTTTAAGGCATAAACTTTAAGCGGTTTCTGCATAACACCATTACAGAGATCAAGTACAATTTCTCAAACTGTGATTAAATAATTATTATTATGACTCAACATGTTCTGTATAATATTGGTACAGTTGTGTAAATTGGAGTGTATAGTAAAAAATGTATTGCATTATATGACTACAATTATGAATTGAACTACTTTCTGTAAACTAAACTTATTTTTTTTTATTTTTTTTTCAACATACATCTCATACATCTCCATTACACAATGTTAATATATAAAACTACAAGTTATACATACATCTCCATTACACAATGTTAATATATAAAAGTACAAGTTATGCATATAAACAATATTAATACACTAAAATCAGTATTTATACTACATTCATTTATGTGTATTTTGCGTATTTAAAAAAAAAATATTCGTTTCAATTTTTAGTTTTGAGATGATGCTAGATATAAAAAGTGAGATACAAAAACACTAAAAAGGAAAGAGAATAATAAACAGGGAGGGTGTTCCTTTAAAAGACGTGAGATGTTTGACTTATTGTCTTCAAAACTGGAAGACTGCTATGGGAAGGCACATATGTTGGCGCAAATACACAGCAGTTTCCCTAAGGTATGCGAGAAAATAAAAAATAAAAATGAAGAAAAAGAGAAAACTCCATTCCTGAGAAAAAGAGGGGAAAAAAAGACAGAATAGGCAAGATTCACTTCAAAGTATTAGGATGTGCAATTTTTTGCCATTTTTTAAGTGCAGATCAATTTCATTTTTTTCAAAAGCAATCTGCTTTTCTAAATGTACTTTCATTCTGAGAGCATTTTTGAAAGTCTCGATATTTAGATTTTCGGCTCTTGATTTAACGCTAAATATATATGACTTCATCAGAATGAGTATATAGTTTATAACTGAATTATTAGCGCCACCTTTTTGTGTTCCAAGGACAATATCTTTTACATTAAGATCAATATGTTATTTTTTACTGCTTAAATAAATTGTGAGGTCCCGCCATATGGGTTGTACAATATTACATTCAAATGTGTAATAGTTTCTTTATAACGTGCACAAAATGTACAAAGGTTAGAAGCTGCTAGCATACATTTATACACGTATGCATTAGTGGGTAATATACAATGTAGAATCTAATACTGAAAGTTGCGTAAATTATTATCTATGGCGGCTTTAAATGGTATTAAATATGTATTTTTCCAGTCAATACTTTGATTATAGGAAGTCATTATAATTTCCCATTTCTGTTGCTGTTTGGTTTTAACTTCATCAAAAGTTTGTTGAAGATTATATAAATATTTACACACCGTGTTTGTTTTTTGCACTTTTTTCAAGTAATGTACTGTTGCTAAAATTGAAAAGGTCTGTTTCAGATAGTTGTTTTTGTAAGTTTCTGGTATACTATTAATCAGTGTGTAATATTTTAGATAATCGCTTGTAGGTAATCTAAACTTCTCACACAAAAATAATAGTAATTTTAATTGACATATATTCCAGCTGCCAGTGGCATACAGTGTCTGCTTTGAACAACACCGTTATCATTATCGGGTGGAGTGCTGCATCAAACACTGTCTTAGGAATTTTACTGAGATAAAGAACAGTGGATAAACAACATTCTACTCATCATTAATATTATGAAGACTTCTAAAGTAAGCACTCTTAAATATGTGATAGGGACTGGAAAGTTCCAATTTATGAAGTTATTTTTAATTACTATAACCACAATTCTTAATAACAAGTGTACTATGTGGTTTATTAAAATAAACAATTTAATGACACACACTGTTAGTGTTACCTAATTGTTTTACATTTTAATGTTTTTGTGAAGACATGCAAAGGTCTTTGAATTGTGATACTTTTTTAAGATTTGATGCAACCTATATATAATGCTAACAAATTACATGTAATTAATACATATAATCATGACTGAACCATAGTTTTATTTTATTTGCAAAATTAAATGTAAAAATGTTGTGAGGATAAAAACGAACCATTTCATCTAGCATGCTTTTGGAAGCATAATATTATCAAATATATGTTGTTGTTTTTTGTATTTCAGTTTGTTTTCACTTTTTACTGGAATTTTGTTTTCACTTCCAGTTTGGATTCGAATTAGATTTTCATTTGGTTATATGATTTTCAAATATTTAGTTTGATCTAAATTAAGGCCATTGAAATGTGGAAATTTCAATATGACACTAAATGTCTAATACAATTGTTTGTCGGTTAAGTATTGCTGAATGATTTACTTTTTCAATTTTGTTGAAAGGGTTTTATGGCATGTATGATGGTGGATGATGCTAATATTAATAAATAACTAACATATTGATTATAAGCATTTGTAATTGTTTTCAGTGGCAATTCAACTTACAATAAATGATTGCATTTCTTAGCATTTTCTTGGTTGCTGTCGCATCACTTACATGCTGTAAGTGACTTTTTATACAAACTTATAAGATTTAAATGCGACATGTCCGTTAATGTTTTTAGCTGATTTAAATATTAATTAAAAATGAAGACGTTAAAAGATTATATAAACCTTTGTCTAAATAAATAATGTATACATGCACTTGATGATTTTCTATTGCTTCTGTAATATTTATCACAGCTTTTTTGGGGATTGTTTTATTATAATTTGGTTCTCAAACGTAGCAAATGTTTTGAGAAGATAGAATTATATGTAGTTAAAAATGAAGATATGTACACTTTCTTGAGTGTTGTTGCACATTGCACATCATTTTGAAATTAAGCATTAAAATAAAGAAGTCTGGTTATCAATTCCAAAGAAATTGACAACATCGTCGAATAGATATCTATCCGATATTGTTGAAAACATATCTAACAGATATCGGACCAATGTAGGCTTGCTAGCTGGAACGATATTGGCCGATGTCTATTTGATATACGTCCGATAAACAATGCTCCGATATCTATCCAATCAAATGCCGATGCGCAAAACGTTGATCGGATAGATATCGCTCACGATATCTATCCGATATTCACAACATATCGGATAGATATCGGACCAATGTAGGCATGCTGGCTGGGTAGAGAAGTAATATAACGCGTCTGCATTACATCTATTTATGTATAGTTATACAATCAAAACATATGATGCAGTCATCATAATATAATTTAAACCTCAATACACATTGATAGCATTTTATCAGTATCAGTACTCTAGATAAGCTTTGTACTGGGGAAAAATGTACGCGTACTTTTGAAAATTTGGGAGTAAATGTACACTTTCTCCAGAATTCATAGGCGTAAATGTACACGATTTTGAAAAAGTGGTGGTTAATTTACACGCAACAAGACTTTGCAGTATGTGAAAAAAACAACAACATATAATATATTATTATAATTATCCTATATTAATCCTTAATTATGTAGCACCGCCTTTTGAATACAATTCAGGTAGGCAGGCCTGTCAAAACTTCAATCTTCTCTCTTCCAGTCACTAGAGTTTGATGTTATGTACGCGAAATCGGGAAAATATGTGCGTAAATGTACACCTAATTTTTAGTTTCTCTGCGTAATTGTACACCTAAATTTTATTTTCTCTGCACATCTTCCTTACCATTTTTTTTTTACAAAACATTTTATTTACAGCCATCTGCTATTGTGTGCCAAATATAATTTAAAATTTCAACAAATAAACGCTGTTTCTTTTATTCCAATATGTAATATGTAAGCTAGACTCTTAGTCCATACATTGTAAATTAAGTTTTCAGAAGCACAAGATACAGTTAATTAAAGTGTTTTAGAAGAACAGACATTGAGTTGAATTGAGATTCAATTTAATTACTCAATTTAATTGCTCAATGGTTAGAGGGTACAGATAATAAATACTTGGATACTAAATAAATTATATTGAACCAAATTTTAATTTGTAAATTATTCCCATTAAATAGTATTGTAATTCCGCTCTTCCGTACACTAGCTAGCTAACATGGTACAAGTGGTAAGTGCTGTGCAAAATATTTGTATTTAATTGTTGAATGCATAAAAATGTTTTTGTTTCTACTACCTAATTGTTTAATCTTGCCCGGTAATAATGATGGAAAGACCAAGTATTTTTATTTCCAATACCTTTGAAAACTTCTATGTTGTTAATGCCGACAAATCCGTACCTTGTTTCATACATACGGAACAGTAACTGCAAAAAAGCAGATACTTCCTAGGTACCTAAGTGATACAACCTGACGTTTGATATACATATTGTGAAAAACATTTGGCATTGTCATTGTATGTATGTACACTACACATTTATTATCTCAATAAGATTTTCAATTGTAATATCTTAAGTAATGATAAATAATATCGTTACCGTGAAATTAATTGGTTGCTTTTCCAGGTTAGCGGACGTCTGGCCGTGTATTCCCATATTATCTGAGAACCATTGGCATTTTGAGTTCTAGTTTCCACCGCTATATGACTCACGCCAAGAGGAACTTTGTGTCAGAAAATAAGTGTATACAACCCAGCGGACAATGCTGGGGATGACATGGTGTAACTGGCATTTGACGCTGATGTAAGATTATCCCAAAACATAACGTAAAATTCATAATCTGTAATTATTGTAAAATCTTAATATTAACAATATTTATAACATGACTGCATTTATAAAATGCCATAATTATATATAAAGATATATATACATTAGCGATATTGTATATATTTAGACACGTCATACTTAATACCTTGACCAATCCATGATAGCTGACGACTTATACCAGGACGAAGTTCAAAGGACGTCATTCCTTTTACTGGGTTCAGGTGTGTTGATGAATTTTACTTGCATGTGTCTTTGTCTTTGAATGTACAACTTGCTTCTTCTAAAGGTAAAAACATCGCTTTACGAAATTTTTGACTTTTGTGGTCCTATTGTCCGTTGATACCACACATAGATACGGTACTACCAATAACCGTGTAACCAAGATCACAGGATATATTCACACTTGATCCAAATGAAGTAGCGCCAGATGAAATTCTGCCAAACACTTGTTCACTGAACGGCCTACAATCTAATGTGTAAGAGAGGAAGCGAGGTCTGAGCTAGTAACATTGACAGTGTAAAGTAATAGTTATGTCGTTAGATTTATGAATCAAAGTCTTTTAGATAATAGTACTAATACATAAATAAATTTGTATTGTACGTACATTTTACAATGAGTCGCATATTCTTAGTATTTGGTTTGATGTTCGGTAAACAATTATCAAATATCTACTTGCTGAATATAAATGAAGATTTAGGTTAGGTTACTTGTCTATCAAGCGCAACAGCATTCAACGGTAGCTGAATTTCAAGAAATTAAACACTACAACAACAACAACAACGTTTCACTTTGTTATTTAATTGCGAATGACATCCTAATACTATAATACTATTAAGTACTCGTATAATGTTTAACGCAGTGATATTTTAAGGCCACCCATGTTTTTGTTTTATTGTACAATTTGGTTTTGGATAGTACTTCATTTAAATGGTTGTCATAATAGTTTTAATCAAGACTGCAACTCTCGTGTAATATAAATCACGATTCTTGAGATACGATAATCTTGAACTAAATCTTAAACAAATATTAAATCAACTCGAGTGGTCATATGTATCGGTAAAGTTAATGTGAAATCTACCTAACGGCTCACAAGATGGGAGTCTGTAGTTATCACGTCAAAACGTCTCGTTTAATTAGGTTGTAGCCAGAAGAGCATTCAAGGGTTTCTGAAAGAAGAAAACATGTTAGCGTGTTTAATGTATTGTGGTATCAGTAGTAACATGAGATAATTACGAGCACTGATATATTATAATGTTGTATTCATGGTAATTTTGTTAGAAATATCGAATTGACATTGCACTACTGCATGATTTATATCTCAATGTTTTCATTTAGACACAAATAACTTGTAATGCCAGACAATACCTTCTATTAGTTTGCTAAATATGGGTATTAAAATGTGCATTTCTATATGAATATGGGTATTACAATTGACACCTTTATCATACTAAAAATATTGTGTAGATATACCTAAACTAATATTATCAAGCCCAATCAAAGCGTAGCCCGTGGCTACAAACGAACAGCTGAAACATAATAATAATAATAACAATAATAATAATAATAATAATAATAATAATGATAATAATAATAATTATTATTATTATCATTAGTATAATTATAATTAAAATAATACGAGCATATTATTATTACTATTATTATCATTATTATTATATTTTTGGTAATCGAATATTCAAAATGTCATTTGTTAAATGAATTTGTTTGATAGTTTTTGTATTTTTGGCAATCTTAATTGCACTACAAAATACGCATGTTGTTCTTGTATCGCTATTGTGGTCGCTGTCCAGTTGGTGTGATCAGTCACGTTCCACTGTAACGTTGTCCTCTGTACGTGTCAGGACGTGGAGTGTTGTCGTGGAAGCAGGGAGAGTGTCGTACAAACTGAGACAAGCTGCTCCTCCTGTTAACAAGGGGGATGACACGGAGAACAGACCATTTGCACAGGAGTGCGGTGACGTCTGGTATAAGGCATAGTAACTGTCATCTGAAACATATTTTAAACATGCGACTTCAAACAGAATGCCTTAAAATAAATAATAATATAATGCTTTAAAACTCATTATTTATGTTGAAAGAAAACACGACAACGACGCATAAGGCCTTATCTAATACTGAAGATAAAAAACAACGGCATTGTCGTTGGCAAATTAAACACATACCTAGACCAATCAGCGCATTTTGACCCATATGCGAGTGAATTTCCCATGGAGATATAATACTGTAACCACACGTGCTGTTGTTATTAAATGTGCAACTTCCAAAACTGCGTTGATTCAAAACCGATTGGTATTATGTAAATACTAGTGAAAAGAAAAAAAAGTTTGTTAATCAAACATGTGCCTATGTACAAATGTACAAACTATCTCTAAACTCACAAATATTTCAAACACATAACATTGTTTAAATCATTTGAATAACTCTTAAAATTCAACTTAATTTAAAACATTAGCCTAATTGCTATAATGCGATGACTAACATCGAACAATAGTCATATACTATTAATGGTTTAATAATCAAAATAAAGATTTGGAATAAATACCTGTAATGACACTGGCAAGCAGAAAAAGGACGCAGATATTCCATCATTACGTGACATTAAACTAATACACCCTAATGCGTTTACATTAGATACAAATTGTAACACGGTCTACTTTCGTAGCCGTTGAAAGAGAGACATATTAAAAGAGTGACCTGATAAAATAATTCAGTGTACATGAAACAGAAAGGAGGCTCATTTCGCAATAA